>JAZKJV010005647.1:0-535565 GCA_037367405.1 Ottelia alismoides
TCGGTAGATGCTACTTGTGGGGTAAATTACTTCAATAAGGACGAGGATGTCCTTTATCATATTTCTGAGGAGATGGTAGAGAGCTCAGCAGCTCTTTCTTCTTCGCATGCTTTTCAGAAGCATCTTGTTACCTCTTTTGTAGTACCCCATAAGGTTGTCAATATGATGGCATCACATGATGTGGATAGGGTGGAAAGTTCTAATGTGACCATCACTGAAAATCACCTATCAAAATTTGATATAATTAAGAAACAATCGAAGGAGCTAGAGAAACTCCAAGTGATCAAACAAAGGACAAAGAACCTAGAAAAGCTGGATGAGATAATGAAGCATCTGGAGCTTCTTTTTAGTGTGATCAGCACATGCCAGAGCATGAGTGCAGCAACTAACACTTCATCTCAGGAGCAGACTTGTTCTACCCAGTAGAGTATCGAAGGAGCATCCACAGTTCAACACGTTACTATGTGCAGACACCTGACTAAGTCCCACAACATTCATACGAGATTGTCTCGTACCAACAAGAAGGCTCATACATTCCTGAGCAGTTGGCTTGACCTCCCCCTATCATTCAGTAGGTGAACGTATCTGGTTCGACCGGAGAGCGCAATCGAGCTTGTCCATCTGGGCAAGGTCGGTTGGGTTCCCAAAAGGGTCAAAGACCTGCCCACCAGTTTCAAGGAGGCAGACCTCTGCAATACCAGCACTAGCAGTTCCAACCTCAGTATCAGTCTCTACATCACTTCCAGAATTGGGAGACATGGCAAGCAACATATTCAATCTTCTTATGTCCACAGCCTTATCATCAGCAACAGTCTGCATATTTCCTCCTCCTCAATATAAACAGTAGTATGGATATCAACAATCTCCATGCTATCAGTCTCAGCTATAGCCTGTCATTGAGCATCTAGAGGACCCCTCGGTGAATCTTGCACTTGATCAGCTTGCACTGCTCATGAAGAATGTGAATGAACCGGCTCAGAGGATTGATGACCCGACCACCACAAAGACATTGATTCTTGCACAGGTCGAGGCCAACCCCAACTATTTCAGATGCAAGGAGCACGTACCACGTGACCCATCCACACCCGAGACAGATATGTCCTTTGATTTTACATGTTTATTTAATGCCATTCATCTCAGGAGTTGTAGGAGATTATAGCTACCTACACACCAGTTTTGGTTGGGACATTGAGCCTCTGAGAGAGATTCATCCTCCACATCATCTTCTTTACTAGAAGTCAAGAGATATAGTATAGCAGTACCTGAGTCTTGAGTTACACCGCCTTCACCGCCACCTTTACCTTCACCAGGCAGATGTAGACCATCGTCAACAAAGAGGGAGAATACACCACTCATGTATCCTTCTTCTACATAAGCAGTAGGAGCCTGCCCTATTTTAGAGTTTGTTTTTCCTTCACCTATTTTGGACAATGCTATATAGACTGGTTCTAGTTGTCCTATTGTAAATGAGGATCCCACCTTGAATAGGAGAAAGGATTGAATGTTTCTTCTAATTTGTTCCATTGCCTTCTGCTTTAAATAAATCCAAAAAAAATCAAAAACTAAAACAACCCTATCTGATCCTGGAGTTGTTGACATCTTACATAACATCTTTCTAGAGATGACACTTCTTAAGGCCATAGAGTACATGCTTGTAGTGAAAAAGGGAATGCAAGAAGCATGTACACATAAGCGTCAAACCAAGCAGAACATATGAAAGAAATAGAAAAACCTTTCATAATGATGGACACATTTCATGCCAACAACAATCTTCCACCAAAAAAGAAAGATAAGGGAGCACCTCACATCCGTTGCCAAATATCAGATCTTGAATTCGATTGCACTCTTCTTGATAGCGGTTCATCCATTAATCTTATGCCATCCTCTCTACTTACTGAGTTTGGGTTAGGACCTCTTAGATCAATCAAGATGATTCTTCATTTTACAGATAGATCGATCAAGAGACGAAAGGAATATTAGAGGACATTATCATTATGGTGCAGGGAGTGAAATTCCCTATTGATTTGTTGTAATGTATAAGGACACACATGCACTATTACTCCATACCCTGATCATACCAGGTCAACCATTCCTCTGAACGATCTAAGCAGTAGTTGATTATGGTACTGTAGAGATCATCTTTCACTCTCGGAGTGACAAGGTGAAAATAGAGACGATCCCTAATACTAGACTGTCACTAACACTAGCAGCAACAGATGAGAGACAAACAGCTACATCAGATCCTGAGGACTGTGATTTTCTTGTTAATTTAGAGAGAAGGATCTTTTTACTGGTTTCATAGACACCCAAGAGTTCCTTTCATAGAAGGACCTTCAAGAAAGCTTAGTTGACATGAGTCTCCTTATTGATTCTATTGATGTGTTTGTTGATGGGAAGTTTGAGCAGATTTCTAAGGATTAGTCTGAATTTTTGGAGGTACCTTCTGATATTTCTTTAACAAATTATTCTGACATTATTAATGACATTCCTCCTTCTAAGAGTTCTCAGGAACATATATCTAAGTCACATGCAGAGTTTCCGGAGATAAGCACCGATGAGAGATACATTTCTGAGATTATTGTTGAGATATTTGAACCCTTTATTGATGAGATCATAGCACATCCTGATGAGCCCATCTTTTTTGAGTGGAGATCATCCATTGAAGATTTATCTGATATTTTATTTGCTGAGCCATTAGTATCCACGGTGGGAAATTCACAAATTACAAATCACATAACTTCTACCTTTATAGCTACAGAAGTTGTTAAAGAGCCTATTCAGACCCCACCTGGCTCAAGAGTTTAACATAAACATTGAAATATTCTTTCCTTGCGGTCCCCCCAGATGTTTTCGATCATCCTCAGCTCGCATTTCATCGATGAATAAGAATCTTGCATGCTAGAGGTTCTTGAGAGAAACGTCAAGGCCACCGAATGGAATATTTCGGATCTCTGTGGGATTAGTCCAACTATGTGCTCGCATCATATCTACTTATAGGATGTTTGTAAATCCTCCCGTGAGTGTTAATACCATCTAAATCTAAATCTGAGGGAGGTTTTCATGAAAGAGATCAGAAAATGGTCTAATGTTGGCTTTATATATCCCATTTCGGATTCCAAGTGGGTCAACCCTTTACATATGGTCCTGAAGAAATCTGGTATTACTATCATGAAGGATGATCGTGGTGAGGAGATTCCGACCCAGCTACCTGCTTCATGGTATGTCTGTGAAGATTATCGGTGCTTGAACTCAGTTACCAAGAAGGATTACTTTTTGATGCACTTTATTTATCATATTATCGAGAGGTTGGCAGGGAAAGAGTGCTTTTGTTTCTCAGATGGGTACTCCGGATATAACCAGGTTGCTATCGCTCCTAAGGATAAGGAGAAAACTACTTTCACTTGTCTGTTTGGCACCTACGCCTTTAGACGGATGTCCTTGGGATTATGTAATGTCACCGCTACATTCCAAAGGTGTATGTTGGCCATTTTTGCTGACACGGTCAGTAGTTTTCTAAAGGTCTTTGTGGATGATTTCTCAGTCTACGGGTATAGTTTTGACACATGTATTGCTCATTTAGACCAAGTCCTTGAATGTTGCTACAAAGTAAACCTAATCCATTCATGGGAGAAGAGTCACTTTATAGTGACTAATGGAATTGTATTGGTCCACATCATCTCCAAACACGGTATGAGGTTGCCCGACTAAGATCGATGTGATATCTAAGCTTGATCCACTGTAGAACTTGAAGCAGTTGAGGTCATTTATGGGAAACGTAGGATTTTATAAGAGATTCGTTATGGACTTTAAGAAGATCAACAAACCTTTTACTTTGCTTCTGTGCAAGGAGATTGAATTTGTTGTTGATGAGAAATTCCTCCTTGTGTTTCATTAGATGAAAGATATGTTTACTAGTGCCCCTGTCCGGCAGTCACTCGATTGGTCTCTTCCTTTTGAGATCATGACATACACCTCAGATTTCATAGTTTGAGCAGTTTTAGGGCAGAGAAGGGATGGATACCATTTGCTATACCCTATGCTATAAAGACTCTGGATGAAGCACAACGAAATTATACAGTTGTAGAGATGGAGAGTTAGAAATTATGTTTGGGCTAGAGAAGTTCAGATAATACCTTCTTGGATCCCATGTTATTATGTACACATATCATACTACCATACGATATTTACAGGCTAAGAAGGATGCCAAACCATGCTTTATCAGAAGGATCCTTCTTCTCCAGGAATTTGAGTTAGAAATTCAAGATAAATCCGGAGTCAAGGATGTTGTGGCATATCACCTTTCCTGTATTACATATGTAGAGATCTCCGAGCAGTGCATGATGCCTAATTCTGAAACCTTTCCAGATGAGACCATTTGATCTGTGGCCTCACTACCATGGTATTCTGATATTGTGAATTGTCTTGTCTCCAATAAAGTTCCACAAGATTGAGCAAAGCATAAGGTAGACATATTCCTGCTACAGATTCATTATTACCAATGGGAGGATTTGTACATATTTCATGAGGGTGCAGATTGTATCTGGAGAAGGTGCAATCCTCAGGAGGAATACACCAGCGTACTTGAGCACTATTAGAAATTAAAATTTTATGGGTATCATATGGGAAAGTGAACGGTAGCTAAGATTTACAGAGCGGCCTACGATGGCCAACATTGTTTAAGGATGCTACAGAGAATGTTCGAGGTTGTACTAATAGTCAGAAAATGGGAGGAACTATTGATTCCAAAGATAGTATGACCCTGAGATATATTCAATTTGCTGATTTCTTTGATGCTTGTGGCATAGACTTCATGGGCTCATTTCTTGTCAGTCAGGGATATCAATACATCCTATTATTCATGGATCACGTTAGTCGTTGGGTGGAGGCTATCCCCACCTGAGCCACTAATAGTCGTACTGTGTGTTCCATTCTCAAGGACCATATTATTACGCAGTACAAGATTCCCAAGATACTCATTTTAGATGGGGAAGCCACTTCATTAATAGAGAAGTCAAGAAGCTTATAAAGGAGTATGCCATTGAGCACTGGGTTGTGTCTCCTTACTACCCACATATTACAGGCTTGGCTGAAATTTCAAATAGGGAGATCAAGATTATATTGCATAAGCTTCTACGTACAAATAGGATGAACCGGTCTGAGATGCTTGACTCAATTCTAAGGGCTTATCGGATGGCATACAAGTCACCGGTGGGTATGACTCAAATAGATTGGTGTATGGAAAGCCTTGCCACTTGCCAATGGAATTAATTTACAAATCTTTGTGGGTACTTTGTGTATGCAATCTTGGTTATGATATGGCAGGAAAGAACATGAATTTGGGTTTGAATAGATTGCTAGAATTCCGATACTTTGCATATGATAACTCACTCATGTATAAGGAGAAAGTTAAGCATTGGCATGATAGACGCATTACAATAAACAAATTCTCCCAAGATCAGAACGTATGGTTATTTGCTGCTATGTTGAAGTTGTTTCCATGGAAATTGAAAAGCAAATAGTCAGGATAGTCCATTTTGAGAGTTGTGTGTGGAAATGGTAGTATTATCATATCTGGGTTGTTATCTGACACATAAACATTTGTTGTGAACGGACAGTTGCTGAAGCCATATCTAGATCATGATACTTTCCTTTCCATGATTGATTATATATATATGTGGTATCGGACGATGACTTTTTGACATCTTTTGTATCTGATACATTAGCTGATTTTCACTTGTATATATCCTTTCGTTTTATTCTTTCTTCTTCAGTTTTTATCGTTTACTTCTTTTCCGTGTGTGTGCTATACTTAGGATGTACTCTATCCTAAGTATATGGGAGGTGAATGATTTAAGTTGTTCATATTCATCTTATTTCATAACTCTAGTTGTTGCTTATACTTAGGGATCACGTAACCTAAGAATCGGGGGAGTGATGCTTTTCATATTGTCTTTTTATGTTTTCATTACTTCGGATATCTCGCTTATCCATCAACTTGTTGATATTCTTTTTCTATACTTAGGGATCTTTTACCCTAAGTATAGGGGAGGACAAGTTGAGTCGTTGAATTTGTTATTTTTTTCATCCATTTTCCCCAATTGTACAGTCTTCTATACTTATGATTATTTGATCCTAAGTATAGGGTGATAATTAGATCTTACTTGCAGTTAACAAATGTGACAGTGTAGATAACCACGAAGACAGACTCAGTTAATCAAATAAAAACCAATAAAATAGGAGAGAGAGAAAATAAAGTGAAGTAGCTTCTCTCCTATTTTAGCTAGACTCTTTATTTATCCAGGTAAGTGTGCCTAGGTAGAACACAAGGAGGCATAATAGAAATACTAGGGTTTTTGAGAGAAAAGCATATTTTTGTGATTTTTATTTCTTCTCGAAGAAAGCAAGAAAAATCAGGAAAATATTTTTACCGATTTTTAATTTTGAAATTTTTATTTTATTTTTATCTTTCCAATTTTTTTTTAGTTTTCAAAGGGATATTTTTTCAAATGATTTATCTATAATATAGTAGGTGAAAATATAAATGATAGAGCTACTATATAGTAGAAAATCACTCGAGCAACGGGATCAAAAAGGACTAAAAAAAGACTCAAATAGAGGAAAAGAATCGAAGAATAAAATCTTGATAAAAAGAAGATGAAATCCTCGATTCGACTTGAAAATAAAATGTAAGAAAATACTATGATGCTGGAATAATGTCTATGGTCCATAAATGTTTAATGCCTAGTGTAAGAATAAAGAAGAAAAATACATAAAAAATATAAAAGCTCATCTTTAAAATAGGTCCCTTATCTGGGACCTATTTATCAAAAAAGGTATGGAATACTTACAGTTGGGTTCCCACGTGGGGACCTAATTGTAACTATCTAGAACATCACAAGTGGCGTTACATTATGTAAGTGCCAAGGGACTTGGCGCAAATTTTACATCGTTTCACTATTAATGACCGGGATTATATTGTTTCCATGCGAGCAGGACCGTCAGTTTGCACTACGTGTTGCAAGACTGCGTAGTGGGTTGTTCATGATGTTCTTCCCCAATCCAGTGGGCGGCAGTGGCGATCTCCTCCTCAGATTTATCTCCGGCGAAGGATAGCTATACTCAAGCTCCTGCATAGCTTGAAGGGTGATACCTTCACCCTTCAAGCTTGCATGCTGAGGAAGATGCATCGAAGACATCGGTGAATTGACTTGGCAATGGTCGATGGCTTCTGCTAGGTCTGCTCTTGGACAAGAGTGGTTGCAATTTGATTGATAATTATAATGGTTTATGATACACCATATGAAAATTATGACTCCATATAACATCTTCAATTTTACAGTTGAATACGAATGTTGTTGATTTGAATCAAATTGGCCAAGAGATAAAGTAATTTTGTAGTTTAAAAATAGTTCCTGACAAAGGATGTATCAGACAAAAATGCATGTGATTTTACGCGAATTGGAAATGGGATTTGAAGTATGAATTACATGTGGTGATTAGTATAATCTAATTGTGTGACTAACATGACTAATTGACACACGTGAATCGATGAATTCAAGCGAAATGAAGAATGCAGTCACCTGGGAATGAGAATGTACAACTTTCTGGTCTTTCCTCGACAGACGGTGGTCCTGGAGCTCTACACACATGGTGGCGTGATGCGAAGCCAACAAAGGGCCCTAGAATGTTTCCCCGATCAACGAACTTCCACACATGCTACTCAACCGATGATGTCACCATGGTGGTCGGTCGAAACAAGGTAGAGAAGATGGCTGATCAGCTAGTCTGTTTCTGGTGCAGAGAGAGTTAGTTGGCACATACCAACTATAGATCACTATATAGGAAGATCAAATAGGGATTGGATTAGAGTCAGTGGCTGGCGTAGATTAAGGTTGTTAGATGGATAAGATCGAGGGTTTAGATTTGTTTTAGGATAAATAAGGGAGAGGATAGAATTAAGAGAAGATGGATTGTTAGAACAGGCTTCTCCAGTTGTTTCTTGATGAAGAAGAACTAGGTGGTAACACATGTCAGCACCTGGTTGGCCAGATGGTATAAATATAGTATAACTTATATATTAAATAATAAATGATGTTATTTTAATTAGGAATAAAAATGAAAAATATAAGTAATTAATTATCTAAATTATGGAATAACTAATTTTTATAAATAACAATTAATTTATGATAAATAAATATAATATGTAATAAATATGTATAAATAATACTTGGCAAATATGAATTTAATTTTTAATTTACTAAATTAATAAATAATATATAATTTTTATATTTTATTAATTATTAGAATAATAAATATAATATATGTGAATTTTTATGCATTTTAATAAATTAATCTAAGTATATTAAAAAAACAGGTATAAGTTACACAATACATTTTTCATCTATAAAATAGTGTTTTTGATTTATTTAAATTAATGAAAATGTCGGGAAATTTTGAAGTAAATTATGGATGAAAAACAAGATAGTAAAAATAATTCAAAATTATAAAATTAATAAAACTATGAATGTGTTCTAGACAATATAAATAGCCTAGAAACCCCATTGTCATTGGGTCCCAAAACCAACTTTCTACAAACGGTCTCTGATTTTAGTGAAATCACCTCCATTAATTAGAGAATATTATTTTATGATCTTTAATGGTGAGTAGATTGAAATTGGAGTTTATGTGAGGAAGTTATGATGTTCGGAAGTGAGAATTTGACAATTTAAAAGTTGTATTTCTTGGCTTATGTATAAGATAATACTTTAAACTTATTTTTAAATTTTTCTGTGCACTTTAGAAATAATTAGAAAAAGAGTTCGATGAAAAATATGTATATATGAATTAATTAAAAATCAATGAAGGTAATTTTTATTTGATAAATAGTGAAATGAAATGTACAGAATAAATAATTAATTCTTTTTGTTGTTTTCTTTCCTTATCTCCCCATACTTATTTGTTTGTTGACCAATCCATGCTGACTTGGTCTCGGGGGTAGGTTATATAAATAATCTTTCAGTTATATTTATATTATATATGGCATATTGTACATATATACATCTCTACATCCTGCCTTGCTTTCTTTTCTTTGTTTTTATTCTTTTATTATTTACATGATTTTGATGCATAAAACTGCATTTTTATTCATGAATATGGTTTTGATAAAAGATGAAAATTAATGGATATTTACATGTATTTGTTAATGGATTTTAAGACAAAATACAGACATAATGTTAATGAATCATGGATTCATCAACCTTCTATAATTAAACTTTGCTAGTCCCTCAGCAAACACTTATTCGAAAAATAAGGGGAAAAGAAAGAAAGTTTGAATGAATTTATTTTGCTAAACAAATTCATGAAAAAAAAACAAAGGACAAAGCTTGATCGGGCCTAAAACAAGCATTACGTCGGAGCCTTAACTAGGATTAGGATTTTAATGTCAACAGTCCTCATGTTCCATAAATCCTATTTAGGTTCACATCAACAACCAGCTTATATCCACTTATCCATATCGCCAACTCTATTAATCCTTGAATTCAATTTGTATTGTATTTCAATTGTGTTAGCTCTTCCTTCTTAAAGAAGTGAAGAAACTTCCCATCCCAATAATGCACTCCCATTGGGCCCTCATGGAATCCAAAGATTTAAGTCAAAGACCTGAAGATTCTAAATTCTAGTTCCTAATTAGGCTCCTTCCAATGAGAGTTAAAGGCCATAATCAAGCCCTATCCTTTAGACTATTTCCAATCTTTAGTTCTAGAAATCAAACTTATTCTGAAAAATGCTAATGCAAATGCAACCATGTTTTCGTGAAGTATATTTTCTGAATTTTACTCATTTTGTGGATTTTAAGGATTTGTAATTGTTATAAATTTTAGGATATTACATTTTTATAGATTTTTTAAATTTTTATAAATAAGTCTACGTAAAAGAATTTTACAAGATAAATTACCCATATTTTATTTGGATTAAATAGCTAATGTATTTTACATATTTTATATAGACAGAATTTTACACGTGTTAAGTTATTTTTACACATATTTTATTGAATAGGATTTTAAATAAGTATTATACATATTAAATACTTATTTTAAATATATATATAAATTATGAATTTTAAAAAAAGGATTTTGGACATATTTTACTTATTTACAAGGATTTTATAATTAATAAATAAATTGATGGATTTTAAATTAAGCCTTACCTACTTTTTATGGATTATATATATATATAGAAAATACATATAAGTACGAGTTATGGACACAAGTATATATACAATATATACACCCCCCATACTTAGCTTGTGCTATGTCCTCCTAGCATCAAAAGAGAAAAAAGAGGACATAACTCGTGCTAAGTAAAAGGGGGTGAAAAGAGTAAAAAGAATAGAAGTCTGTCGATCCACCTATACTTACGATCATGTCATCATATGTATAATGGAAGACAAAAATGAGGTGTCTGAGGAAAAGGAATATATAAACGAAGGAACAGAAGGAAGAATGGAAAATGAAATCATCGAAATTACCCAGTCCCCCCAATAGTTAGGATTTGGCATCCTAAGTATAGAAAAAGAATGTGACCAAAAGTTAGGGACCAATGATTAGTGGAAAAGAAGGAAAAACAAAGGAAAAGTAAAAAGAACAAAATCAAAGGGATCAAATCAATTGACAATCGGTCGCTCCTATACTTAGGATCTGGTATACTAAGCATATAAGATAAGCAAAAAATGGGGACGATTGTAGACAACGAAGAATATACAGGTGGTATACTCCAAAAAATCTGAAGGCTCATATGTCTCTATACAGTTTGAAATGAAGTGGAAGAGTAGTCATGCATCCTGTACAAAGTAGATCATTTGAACCTGGGTCGTACTGAATCGATTGCTATGCATATGTGTATTGATCCCTGGTTCAACAAGGAGAGATGCCTCCGTAAATGAACTATGTATGTGGCATAGATCTCTCTACTGATATACACATCTCTAGATTGGGACTACAAAAGGTGTCTAAATGTGTATCCGTCACACCATCCGACTCTCTATGCTTAATAGACTGAATGATATGTGAAATATAATCAGCTGACTCTCGTGATGCAATATGTGTAATCTTAATCCGTGATACTGAGAGGTCTACTACAACTGACTGCTCATCTGGATTTGATGTAAACTCTGTATGTGTAAGTGAACAATCATCTGAAGAACTAGGTACCATGTGATCTACCCCATTCTCGTGTAGGATATCGTGGGTATCAAAATAAATGCTCTCAAGATCAAGAGATTGTGCCTCATCTATGTGCTGGCAATCCTCTGCAAGACTAGTGTCCTCTGAAGTAAATGACAAAGTAATATGGGACTGCTGCATCTTCTCTCCATCTCAACTTGTATCTCTCCACTGTCTGTGCAGAATGATACTCTTCGAGCATCATAATCAAAGAGTGCTCTCGCTGTCTCCAAGATGATTTTCCTAAGAATGATTGGATCGAGGAGTAACTGCATAGGGCACATCATATCTAGGATAGTAAAGTCCACTGGAAACTGCAGGCCCTAAACGGTCATGATAATATTCCTCAGCAAGCCTCTAGGTCTCTTCACAAATCGATCATCAAACTAAAGTATCGCTCGTGATTTGTAAAGAGGACCTAGCTTGAGCTTATCAAACAAAGAAGATGGAATCAAATTAATCTATGAGCCATTATCTACGACAATACGATGGAATGTGGCATGTGCAATCTGGCAGGTGACATAGTGAGCTCCAGAATCTCTCTTCTTCTTGCGTACCTTATTCAGAATAACACTTGAAGTCACCATGGTCAATACATGTTTCTCAACTCGTGATCACTTTTTCCTACGTGTTGTGCATTTGTTCCTCAACTAATTCTTGAGTGTAGAAAATGATTCAAGGCATCATGGAGTGGAATTTTCTGAATAATGTGATCTTTTAATAAATGATTAGTTTCTGGAGTGATAACATTCTTTTTGGTATTTTTCTTTCCTTTTCCATACAAAGCATCAGGAAAAGGAACAATCTCTAGAGTAACAAAATTCTTTTCATTTTCATTTAAAGTGGAATCAACATGTACATTGAGAGTCTCAAAAGTATGTGTAAAACTCTCTAAAAGAGGGGAGGAAAATTTACATCGAGAGTATCTGCAGGGTCTGGCATGGTATCATCATCTGCCTCGCATGTATCCATGTCTACTGTCTCGGCATCGCTCTCCTCTCTATGAATGTCATCGCGATGGACATCATGCTAACCCTGATCGTGGTGGTCCTCCTCCTCAGCATCAAGATGTTTATAATCATCAGGAATTGGCTCTCTCTCCTCATCATGTGCGCTCTCCTCTCGATCAGATGCTCGTGGTGATCTACCTCTCTTGAGACGAATGAAGCTAGATAAAAAATCTAGAATAAGTGATAGTAAATGTAGCGGTTTATACATGATCTGTGTGCCTCCTCTTGTTGTTCCGATTCATCTGAGGATGTGCTAGAAGAGTGGTCTTAGGTGCGATTAGCTCATCCAAGTGATGGTTAACCCGCTCCATCTTTGTCCTATTTTTGCTCTGGAGTGTGCCATTCTTGACCATGATCTATTTCAGTTCTAGGGTCTATGAAGACATCTTATACTCAGTGTGATGACCCTAGCTATCTACTCTCTCATGCCTAGGAGTGTGCTGTTGTGGTGTGTAAAACTGAGGAGATCTTTGTGGTGTGAAGGAAGACTGCTACTGGTGGTGGTAATGATGTGTATGTCGATGCGTAGTAGGATATTGAAAATAGTGTGATCTCTGATATGTGTACCAGTGAGACTGTTGATGCGTGTAGTGCTGGAAGTGTTGAAAATGAATACGTCCATCAGTGGATGACTATACAACTGCTACTGCTAGTTACGCTCTGATGAGTAAAATGTGGTGAAGGCTGAACAGGAGTGTACCGTATCCCATTTATCTAAAGAGTGACATGAGAATCAACATCTCTAGGGGTAGTGATCTTACTCGTGTTGGCATTGGACGAATCCTCGTGCCAATCAATTTGTGGTCTCAGTAAGCTTGAATAGCTCGCTCTGAACAAATTGTATCTTATGGGTGGGAGGAGAGGGTAAAAATCTCCAAACATGCTGAGAAGTAGAAGAAGGATGGGTCTACTGGTACTGAAGCTGCAGCTCAGTCACCTTCTTCATCAAATCACTCACTATAGAGGAAGTGATGAGTGTTTCTCCAACTCTTGTTGCGACTGTAAATTCTGAACTTGCTTCTAAATCACGTCAACTAATGTCAGTTTCTCAATACTAAATCCCATGTCAGTACGTGACTCGGACTTTGAAACATGTGCCACCTTATGATGCTCTCTATGGTGTGGTGGTTGTGGGCCCTTCTGGAATGCCTGAATGGACTCAACAACGTGTGAATTCTCCTCCATTCCCTGAAAGATGGACCAAACTGACTCGCCATCCCTATTAGGATAATTGCGCCACATGAAGTGCTCACTAGGCCTAAACATCTTATCGGAGTCCTCCAAAATAGTTTTGTACTAACACCTTCAATGGTATCTCGTGACGAGGGCATTTCTCTGAAAAATCCTTGAATCGATCCCATGCCTCATGGAATGATTCATGCAGTAACTGTGTAAAATTGGAGATCTGGCTTCTCATCGCATTTGTCCATTCTAGAGGAAAATATTTATGTAGGAATATGGAATTCAGATCGTCCCATGTAGAAATCTCCCTCCCTAAGTGACTCAACCAGTAAAGTGCTTTATCTGCTAAGACGAGGGGGAAGGCCTTGAGGGAAACAACCTCCTGCGTAACTCCTGGATATCTAGTCATATGACAAATAATCTCGAACTGTTGCAAAATGGTAAACGATTCCTCTATAGTGTTCCCATAGTACTTAGGAAACAACGAAATAAAGGATGGTCTCAGCTCGTATGACCCTTGATTCGCTGGTAATCAAATCCAATGGTGTAGCATCCTAGCTCTTGGGTCATACTCATCTCTCAAAGTAGCGGTAACCACGATAGGCAGTGGTGGGTTCCCAGCTCCTTCTCTCAGCATAGTGATCACAGTTTGCATCTCATCCTAGACTCTACAATGATCTATGATATGTAAACTCATTTCATGTACTGTGTCTAAGATCCTCGGGATCGAGTCTCTCATCTATATGTCTCTCCTCAGTCGGTCTCTACTTAACAACCCTGTCCTCAACTAGTCCCTTCCCTCTATCCATGATCTTCGAATTCTATGGGAAGGAAAAAGTCTCATAAGAACTCAACGAAAATATGTAGGAGAAATAGATGAAAATTGGAGGGGGGGTTTCTAGCTCAACTAAAGGTCTGGGAGGCAAGGGAGTCTGGGTCTGACTCTCCTTGTAAATAGGTGGAACCAACTCGGGAGAGGGTCATCCTGAGTCTGTGAAGAAATATGATAGACGGTGGATCGTCTAAAGCACACGAAGTCTGAGTGCAAAATCCATCTAGTTGTCATCTTTAATGTCAAAAGAACACGTGAGAGAATACGATATCAAGTCAAAAACACGAGTATGAAGGCATATAAGAGGCGGTACATATCACACCTCGCATACAAACACAATGCAACCCCAAGTTCACCAACTTCATATAATGATGACCGTAAAAGTTCGGTCTTTTATCTTTTGAATTTTAAAGTTAGGTGACAAAGCAGATATTTTATCACAAGTCTAGTCTACTTGGGTACTTCAAGTTTAAGCCGGCAGTGCACACCAACCTAAACAAGACTACTTCTACTAATGTCTGAGGCAAGTGCTTGCAGCAAGTAACAGGACTCGAGAGTGAGTCCAAGCGCTTAGGGCACAAGTCCAGGGATTTGGGCTATATTCGTTACATGTATGTGCCTCACTCTGTCTGGAGAGTACGTGCAAATAATTAGGGGATTGCTCTCTCAATACATTTTTTAGTCCAAGTATTTCTTTATTTTTGTAAAGTTTTTCTTATTTTTTTTATTTTTATAGTTTTCACTTTTTTGGATTTTTTCAACAATATCTAACGGGATGTTGGTTGTTATTATTTTTTCAAAATGTGTCAAACGGAGGGAGAATCATGGAATGCGACGGAAAACAATGATACATGTAGAGATAGAGATCACACATGATGCCATAAGTCTACATGCAAGTGATACATGCAGAATTTATAAACCCTAAGCTAATGCATGAAAAGTCGAGAAAAATCGAGTCCTAAACAAGCAGCTCTAGTGTAAAAATGAATTGATATTTCAAATCAGTGAATTATGCCTAAGTGTGGTCTATATAGATAGGTTTCTACTTTAGTCATCTAATCAAACATGCACGCAACCTTAGGCTCCACGAATTCAAGCAAAACAAAGAAAATCGATGAAAAACCAAAACCCATAGTGAGGTCACCCAACTGCACCGACACCTAGCGAAACATACCAGGAAGAAGTACCAAAGTCTGGTCTACAAGCAGGGATGTCCTTTATGAACCCCTTCTACAAAAATAAAACTGGACAAATGCCGCTTCCTCTCTCAAAAATACAAAAAATGTAGATAAAAATTCTGCCAACTTGCTTTGCTCCTCTACAACAGACTCGTAGAGAAAGAGTCGATCTTTGCACTCTCAACTAGTTCGACATCCTAAGAAGCCAGCCGATTTTGTAGGCCCTGCAAAACTCGTTAGCAATCACAAAAAATCGTAAAAATTAATAAAACTGAAATAATCGAGAATCTACGAAAAATCACGAAAATCATAAAAACTGTAAAAAGTCACAAAGGCTGTAAAAAACTCAAAAGAAAACCGATAAAAAATCGAGAAAATCCGTAAGAAACAAGAAGAAAGAAAAAAATCACAAGAAACATGATCAAAAACCTAAGATTGTCTAACGCCTCCCCAGCAACAATGCCATTTTGAAAACTAGGTCTGACTTACTGTTTAGAAATGTGTTAGTGTAGAGAATTGCAAAGAGAGACTCGGTTAATCAAACAAAAATCAATAAAATCGGAGAGAGCGAAAATGAAGTGAAGCGGCTTCTTTCCTATTTTTTCTTCACTCTTTATTTATCCATGTAAGTGTGCTTGGGTCGAACACAAGGAGGAAGAATAGTAATACTAGAGTTTTTTAGAGAAAATGGTATTTTTATGATTTTTATGTCTTCTCGAAGAATGCGAGAAAAATCGGGAAAATCATTTTATTGATTTTTTATTTTGAAATTTTTATTTTTTTATCTTTCCCATTTTTATTAAGTTTTCAAAGGGATAATTTTGCAGATGATTTATCTACAATATATTAAGTGAAAATATATATGATATAGGTAGTACAATATATTAGAAAAGTTGCTCAAGCAATAGGATCGAAAAGGACTTAAAACAGTCAAAATGTAGTAGAATACGAAGAATAAAAAGACGATGAATTCCACGAAATTCGTCTCAAAAATAGAATGGAAGAAAATACTACGATTCTAGAATAATGGCTATGGTCTACAGATATTCAATGCCTAGTGTAAGAATAAAGAAGAAAAATACATAAAAAAAATAAAAGGATCTTTTTGTAAATAGGTCCTTGATCAGGGACCTATTTGTCAAAAAAGGTTTATAATCCTTACAGTTAGGTCCCTGTATGGGGACATAATTGTAATTATGTAAAACTTCTGGAGTGGTATTATATTCTGGAAGTGCCAAGGGCCTAGGCGCAAATTTTACACCGTTTCTCTATTAACGACTGAGATTATATTGTTTCCACATGATATGTATCGGCAGTTGGTGCCACATGTCGCAAGACTGAGCGGTGGGTTGTACTTGTTATTCTTCTCCAATCCAGCGGGCAATGGCAGCAATCATCTCCTCAAATCAGACTCCGGCGAAGGATGGCTATACTCGAGCTCCTATAGGGCAGTAAGGGCAACATCTTCACCCTTCGAGCTCGCCTGCTGAGGAAGATGCGTCGAAGATGGTGGTGAATCAGCTTGATAATGGTCGACGGCTTCTACTACGACCTGCTCCTAGACGAGAGTGGTCGTGGTTTGATTGATGAAGATGATGGTTTCTGATACTCCATATGAAAGTTATGATTCCATATAACATCTTTAATCTACAATTGAATATGAATGTGCTAGATTCGAATCAAATCAGCCAAGAAATAAAGTAATTTTGCAGTTTAAAAATAGTTCCGGACAAAGGATGTATCAGACAAAAATGTATGTGATTTTGTGCGAATTGGAAATGGTATATGAAATGTGAATTACAAGTGATGATTATTATGGTCTAATTGTATAATTAACAAGACTAATTGGCGCACGTGAATCGATGAATTCAAAAGTGAAACGGAGGATGCGATCACCTGGGAATAAGATTGTATAACTCGCTAGTCTTTCCTCAATGGGCGGTGGTCCCAGAGCTCTACACGCACGGTGGCGTGATGCCAAGTCAGTGAAGGGCTCTAGAACATCTCCGCGATCAACAAATTTCCATGCGGGCCACTCAACTGACGCGGTCACCACGGTGGTCGGCCAGAATAAGGCAGAGAAGATGGCTGATCGGCCAGTCAGTTTCTGGAGCAGAGGGAGTTAGTCGGCTCACGCTAACTTTAAATCATTATATAGGAAGATCGAAGAGGGATTGGATAAGAATCAATGGTTGGTGTGGATTAGGGTTGTTAGATGGAGAAGATAGATGGTTTAGTTTGGTTTTAGGATTACCGATGGAGCGGGTAGAATTAAAAGAAGATGTGTTGTTAGAACAGGTTGCACCAACTATTTCTTGAAGAAGATGAACCTGGTGATGACACGTGTCAGCACCTGGTTTGCAAAATGGTATAAATATAGTATAAATTAGATAGTAAATAGTAAATGATATTAATTTTATTACGAATAAGAATGAAAAATATAAATAATTATTTTATCTAAATTAAGGAATAATCACATCTTTAAATAATAAATAATTTTTAATAAATAAATATAATATTTGATAAATATGTATAAATAATACTTGATAAATATGTATTGATTTTTTAGTAAATTAATAAAAAATATATCGTTTTTATATTTTATTACGTATTAAAATAATATATGTATATATTATATGAAATTTTGACGATTTTATTAAATTAATTTAAGTATATTAATAAATATGGGTATATGTTATACAATTCAATTTCTTATATAAAAAGGTGTTTTTGATTTATTCAAAATAATAAACGATGTTAGAAAAAGCTGAAATAAATCATAGTTTAAATACAAGATCATGAAATTAATTAAAAAATAAAATTAATAAAACTATAAATAATGTTTTCTAGATAAAATAAATAGCCCATAAACCCCGTTGTCAATAGCTCCTAAAACTGACTTTTTGCAAACGGGCTATGAGTTCAGTGAATTACCTCCATTAACTACATAATATTATTTTATGAACTTTAATGGTGAGTAGAGTGAAATTGGAGTTCATATGAAAACGTTATGATACTCAGAAGTTGATAATTTGACAATTTAAAAGTTAGATTTCATGGGTATGTACAAGATAATTTTTTTAACTTATTTTTATATTTTTCTATACAATTTTAGAATTAATTAGGAAAAGAGTTTGATGAAAAATATATATACATATGAATTAATTAAAAATCAATGAAGATTTCATAATTATTTGATAAACAATGAAGAATGTGTTGAATGAATAATTAATTCTTTTTGTTGTTTTCTTTCCTTATCTCCCCATACTTATTTTCTTGTCGACCAATCCATGTTGACTTGGTTTCAGGGGTAGGTTATATAAATATATCTTTCAATCATATCTATATTGTATACATCGTATTATACATATATACATATCTACAATCTATCTTCTTATCTTTTCTTTATTTTATTCTTTTTTTATTTACATGATTTTGATACATAAAAGTGCATTTTTATTCTTCAATATTCTATCGATAAAATATGGAAATTAATGGATAATTACATGTATTTGTTAAGGGTTTTAGGATAAAATGCCGACAGAATGTTAATGAATCATACATTCATCAACGGGGGATCACCGACTTAAACAAATTTTGGACAGGAATTAAAACTGGTAAAAAGAAATTCACAGGATTTTTTTCGAATTTTGTTTTTTTCAAAATTTTATGAATTTTCTATTGCCAAATAGTCAAAATTTAAAGGTTTTGGAACTATTAAAAATAAAAAATCAAAATATTTTTACAAGAAAAATTTATGGATGATAAAGTAACACGTCAGGAGATTAACCTCGTTTTTAGGGACTTTACGGAGCAATTAAACTAATTAAAGCAAACACAATAAATAAGAAAAACACAATACATAATTCCGAGGACTTAACTATAATTTCTAAAAAGTTGTAAGCAATTAGCAACATAGAAATATAGCAAGGGAGCTTATGCAATTTTTAAAGAATAGGCATGCATATCATGTGAGAGTAGGCAGCTCAGTATCAATGTGCAATATTAGAAAGTTCATGGTGATTTTTTGAAATTTACCCAAAATCACGTGCAAGTCACGTATGCTGCATTAAGTGGTGGGTCGGTAGATGATGTGGGGCTGACACGTGGTGATCTGAGGCATGTTGGATGGTGCCTGATCTGATGGCTGAGATGCGACCTGGATTTGGCTTGATCTGGTCCGTCAGCTCGATGGAGATAAAAGGGCACTGTAGCAGAAGCATGGCGATAAGTATTCTGTTTGATGGCTTGTTGATCATGCAGATATTGTTGACACCGTGTGGCTGAATGATGACCTCCGATCATATTTGATTTGAGGGTTATTGTAAGACCTGGAGCTAGGGACTGATCTTCCTTCTTCTGCAATGCAAGCGACAACGATGGATTTGTCGGTGATGAATAATCTGGAGACGATGGTGCTTATAACGACTGTTGCGGTTATCGATGCTCGAAGGTGCTGACTGGTGGTTGATTGCTCCAGGTGCTTCCTTATTTGTGGTAATGTTGAGATGATGCGTAATGGTGCTCGACTAGATAGGGGACAATCAATTTCTTGTAGCTCATCGTGATACAGATCGCGATCAGATGCTCCAAGTCTCAAGCAAAATTCGGTTGACCTCGACATGTACTTCTATTCTTTGTGATTGGTAATTCGACTACTGAGCTGCTTTGATTTGGAGTTAGTGGTGTTTATCCTCGATGTGCCTCGATCTGAAGCTCGGTTCACATTGAAATTGCACTTGATGATGCAGATGGATGGACGATCGCCTGGGATGAATTGGAGCTTGGAAGAGCTCCATGAGGTCATCGCCTCAACGAGTGACGGATGCTGAGGCCGATTGCAGTGGCTGAAAGCTCACGTCGGCAAGGATTATCACGCCTCCCTCTTCCTCGATCACAAGGAGAACTGTCACTCCTCACGATCTTGAATTTTGTAGATATTTGGGAATAATAGTGGATCCTTCAACCAGAGAGGGATGGCGGGAATACATAAGAAGGGAAGGAGAAACATGGCAACGACCTGGAGATGGAAGAACAACCCGGGACCACCAAGTTGATAGAGAAATAGAAGAGGAGATGGAAGAAACGAGGGAGAGAAAAATAAATTAAAAACTAATAAATTTAATTAATTAAATAAATAAAATAAATAAGTAAACATAAATCATAAATAATTAGTAAATAAATAAGAATGAGTTTTAATTAAATAAATAATATTTTTTAATTAGTTGAATCATACAAGTAGTTGCATATATAAATTACCTATATACATATATTCACATTTTAATTAATTATTTTTACAAATGATTACATAATTTAATTATTTACAAATAATTTATGGATTAAAAATATTTTTCTATTTTATTTTTAAGAGCTAATTTAATGATACAAATAAAAAGGAATATATACATAATATGTACATTATACCTATATAATAAATATATTATTTTATTTTTGATTATTTTGAATTTTGTTATTTTATTTTATATCATTATATAATATAATACATAACATTTAAAATACAATATGTGTACAAATATACAATAAAATAAATATATATACAATATATACATATATACAAGTATACCAATATGGTCCCAAAACCTACTTTTGACATATTAACTCTTTTTTAAGAGGTTTTTAGCGAGATTTTGCAAATTTTTAAGGATTTTATCCTTTTCAATTTTATGGTATTTTAAATAAAGAATTATACATATTTACATGAATTTACAAGGCTTTTATACACATTTTACAAAGAATTTTATACAAACCATATACAAGATTATATACACATTTTATACAAGATTTTACAAAGGGAATATTTACTTACAAGTTTTATGTATACGTTTTACAAAGGATTTTATCTAGAAAAGGATTTTATGTACAAATTTTATTAAATGATTTTATATACAAGTTTTAATTTACAAAATAATTTAATTTACAAAAATTACAAATAATTACGGCTTTTATACACACACAAATTTTACAAGTTTACGAAATAATTACTTATATCCTACGTGACAAAATATTTCACAAAAAATTTACCAACCATTTTATAAAATTTTACAAAACATTTTACAAATACTTTAGAAAACCTTTTCACAAACTATTTTACAAAACTTTTCAAATTATTTTATAAATTTTTTTTCAAAACAAATTTTATAAACATTTCACAGTCAAGTTACAAATAAATTTATAAATGGATTTTTGCAAACATTTTATTTCAAACATTTTATAACATTGTACGATATAAACTATTTTGATACAAAATAATTTACAAACAAAACGACTTTACAAAAATTTTACAATAATTTGCACAAAAATAATATTATAAAGGTTTTTACAAAAGACTTTTACAAAAAAATTATAAATCATTTTACAAAAACATTTACAAATAATTTTACAGAATGTTTTACAAAAATAATTTTAAAAAGCTTTTTACAAATAAGTACAAATATTTTTTACAAAAATTTTACAAGTCATTTTTCAAAATCATTTTTATTCTAGTTTTATAACTAATAGCAATAGTATTAAACAAAAGTATGAGTAATGGCTAAAATATATATACAATATATAGGAGATCTCCGTATACTTTGCTCGAACTGTGTCCTCATAGTGACCAAGAAGCAACAAAGGAAGACACAACTCGTGCTAAGTATAGAAAAGTGAAAATAATCCTATGCTACAATGACTCGAAGAATAAAAAAACATAATGAATAGAAGTCAGTGATCCCTCTATACTTAGGATCAAATAATCTTAAGTATAGAAGATTGTACAAGCGCGAAAAACTGAGGAAGAGAATATACACGAAATTAATGATTCGACTTGTTCCCCCTATACTTAGGGTAAATGATCCCTAAGTATAGAAAAAATATAAACAATTGAGGGACAAGAGAGGCAACAATCAAAGAAGTGAAAAATAGATATTACCTTCCCTATACTTAGGGTTGGATGTCCCTAAGTATAAGCAACAAAATAGAGGTAATAAAACAAAAGTAAATGAACAAGACATGTTCAACACCCCCTATACCTAGGATAAAGTGCATCCTACGTATAGAGAAAAATCCTAAATGAGACTTGGGATGTTAAACAACAAAAACAGAAGAAAGAAAGAAAAAGAAAACGCATATATACAAAGAGGCCGACATAAGTGTAAATCAGGTATGAGATGCAAAATATGAGAATCAAAGGACACATCTCATACAAATGGTTCGATGCTACACCAATGGTTAACGTGTCATGATTAAGAAATAGCTTCAGGTGTTGACCGTTGACCCGAAAGGTGGTCTCAGAAGACAACTTAGATATAACAATGTTACCATTGTCGTGCACCTTTCTGGCTAGATACGGTCCCTTCCACTTGCTCTGTAACTTCCTTGGAAATAATCTCAGTCTGGCATCAAATAGCCATACTCTATGGTTCAACTCAAACTGCTTATGGTTGATATGTGAATCATGACATTCTTTCACTCTATCCTTATAATGAAGACTACTCGAGAAGGCTATATCACATAAATCCTCCAGGGCTGCCAACTCTGCTCTCCTATGATATCCTACACTCTTTGGATCTAAGAATATCTTTGAAACTGCCCAAAGTGACTTGTGCTTGATCTCAACAGGTAACTGGCATGGCTTGCCATAAACGAGTAGAAATGGAGATGCACCTAAAGAAGTCTTGAAGGAAGTCCTATAGGCACACAAGATCGAGTCCAAAAGCTATGACCAATCCTTTTGATATGGGCAGACAAGCTTCTGCAATATCATCTTGATTTCTCAGTTTGAACCCTCAGCAAGACCATTTGTTTATGGAGTAGCTACCCGATGGTCAATGCTGAACTCGTTAGCAAGGGCCCTTACCTTGTCATTGATGAAATGACTACCCCTATCAGAAATAAGAACTCTAGGAACCCCGAACCGTGATATGATATTCTTCCTCAGAAATCTGCAAACAGTCCTTGCATCAGCAGCTTGGGTGGGGATGGCCTCAACCCAACGACTAACCTAATCTACAAATAACTGAATATACTCGAATCCATGACTCGTAGGGAATGGGACCATAAAATCGATGCCCCATGCATAAAAAAACTCACATAAGTTATCATCCTTGAAGAGTGTTGGCCACCAAAGGCCTGATTGGAGCACCTTCTGCGTTGTCCTCCATCCCGAATGTTGTCCTCCTATCTCAAGCTTGTGGCAATATGTGAGGACACTGTAGTGTTCCTCCCGAGGAATATACCGATGCTAGACACTATCCCCCTTCATAGTAAAGTTTGGGATCCTCCCACTGGTACGACTTGGCTTTCACTAGGAAAGTCTCAAGATACTGTCTGGTCCAAACTTGTGGAGCTTTCTTGGAAATAATATAGTTCACAATGTCGGCATACCACGAGAGCGAGGTGATATCAAGAATCACCTCATCTGGGAATGTCACTGTGAAAGGTGTGGAAGTCTTAGATTCCTCAAGCAACTGTGATCAGGAGAGGTGATCCACCACCACATTCTTGACTCTAGGTTTATCCTTAATCTCAATATTTACTCTTGGAGTAAAAGGATCCATCTAGTAAAACGTGCCTTGACATCCTTCTTGTCCTTTAAGCACCAGATGGTGGTGTGATATGTGTAGATAGTCACTCTAGATCCAAAGCAAAGACTATGGCTAGCATCTCTTTCTCCATAATAGTGTAATTATGTTGGGTAGCATCCAAAGTCTTAGTGTAGTGAATGGAAAAAGCAAACCATTCCTTTTCTGTCCTGCTGGGTAGCTACCCTCACTGTGCCTCCCCGGCAATGACGCCATTTTAATGAACAAGGTTTCATAAATGGTTTTTAATTTTTTAATGATAAATGAGAGATAATGAAATGAAGATGAATAATGTCCCTTTCACCCAAAATGAAACTTGAATCGATCAAACAATTTATCCAACAAAAATAAAGACAATTAAATGGATTTGCTATTCAATTATTAACCTGATATAGCTCCCAGGGTTGAACATAAGGAGACAACTGTTATTAAGCAAGGGTTATTCAATTTAAGGAAAAATCAAAGAAAGGAAAAAGGAAACTCAAAACACATTACTTTTGAATTTTTTGGATTTTTATCTTTTTATTTTTTTATTTAATTTTATTTTTTATATATTTTTTATGTTATCTGATTTTGTAATTTTTATTTCTTTTTAATTTTACAATTTTTTTGTATTTTTTGTTTTTCAAATAAAGAAAATGAAGAAAAGGAGAAACAATGAAATGCGCTCTTTTTGTATTTTCAAATATGGTAAAAATAGATAAAAAGTTCAAATTATAACATTTTTGTCTTTTGGATAATTCATAACTTAGGATTTTCAAGCTGGTCAGAAAATATCCTCACTTGAGTGCAAAGATAAATTGTCGCTGAGGCAACTCACAAGAAATCTCGAGTCAATCAACAAGTATCCACAATGTATAAATAAGCAATGAATAAACAAAAATGCGAGGTACAATTTATTATACTCTACAAATAAAGATGTATACCATGTAAGCATGTTGAGGTCGAACCACAAAGAGCAAGCTAGGTAACTTAATGATTATTGCTAATCAATGTAAATTATGTATGTACTTGTCTTTAAGTCTTTTTATGTGTGTTTTTTATTTTTTTTATGGATTTTAATTTTTTAATTTTTTATGTTTTTTTTAATTTTTTAATTTTTATTTTTTTTATGTTTTCTGATTTTTAATTTATTTTTCTTTTAATTATATCATATATGAATATATATCTTATATATAATATAGGATAAAACAATTATAAATACAACTAAAAATAAACAAAAAGATCAAAATAAAATGTTCTTGTATTTTAAATATGTTTTTATTTTTTATGATTTTTAGATAATTTTGCCATTTTTTTAATAAATTTTTAAAGCAAAAAATATCCCAAAACATGGATTAAATAAATACGCTGAATTGATTTGAAGATAAAAATAGCAAAAAGTTTGAAAAATTCTCCAAATCAATTTTAAAACATAAATAATGATATAAAGAAAATTTAGAGATAAAAATAAATATTTTTGGATTTTTTGTTGATTTTTCTTATTTTATTAATGGATTTTGGAGCTTTTTAATTTTTAGTCCTTTTCTTATTCTATTTTTAAGTATTTTTGGTCTAGAGTTAGAAAATACAATAATAAAGAAAATATTTTTTTTGGATTTTTTCAAAATATGTTTATATTTTTTAGTAATTTTTATTTCAAACTAGGGTAAAATGTGCTCTTTTTTATTTTTAATAAATGGTTAAAATTCCTAAAATATAAAAAGAAAAATGTGATGTGAATGTGTATGCTAACATGCACTTAACTATGATCTTTTATAATTTTCGGAGCATATATGATATTTTTAATAAATGAAATACAAGCACAGAAATAAATGAACATGCTAAGGCATATTTGCAATTAAAATATAAGGAAAGTGTGAATGTGCAAATTTCCCAAAAATATATAACTGATATTGAAATTTTATTGACTAATTTCCAATTTACAGAAACTGCCAGGACATATGTGTAAATTGCCCAGCTAACGTGGGACGACACATGTGTTGAATTGGACTGGACCCAAATATAATATTAAATAAGTACATGGGTTCCTATGCAATTTCAACAAATACGATAAATATTCAAAATGTTTTACAAGATTAAATAAATAAAAAAGGCGGAGGGATAGTTCTGCAATTTACCCCCTATATGGCGCGATCCAATGGCTGAAGATGGTTCACTTAGACATGTGATTGGTTGAGGATGCACGATGACGGTTCGGTTGATGACAACTAGGATTAGATCTCAGACTGAGATCGGGCGGCTGAGGCTCGATTGATCGGACATCATCTACTTCATCTAGAGAGGCGTTCGTCATCAGACGGTCTTGGAGTGCTCCGGAAGAACACTCCAAGAATAGTGATGCAAGTTGGTTCGATCTGTTCCTCCGCTCTGCTCTTACCTCCTCCCGGGCTGCTGTGCTACTCTAAGTGTTCGCCTGGACGTTCCACACTGTGAGGAGGCTTCAAAAAGGTCCGGGCACCAACGGAGAGGGCTTGGAGCTTAAGGCCCATAGAGATCAATTCTTGAATTTGAAGACCACTCATATGGGGTCCTCCCGACCAGCAAAATCGATGGAAAGCTTTGCGACACGGAGGCGATCAGGTCTGGGCCATTATTGGCGAGGCTCACAGTGATTTGAAGGTGAATGAAGGCGCTCCTGCATTCGACGGTGGAGGGAATACCAAGGGACTGATCTGAGCAAGATCAAGGGTTTTGGATGGGTTGGATTGATGGAGAAATGGATGGGGATGGAGTTGGGATGATTGACACATTAGAACGAGGGTCAGATCACAGTGAAATAGGGCTCCTGCGAACGAATAAACAGGAATTTAACTGCAGTAAATATCTAACTGCCAAACTAAATGTAGAATTGAAATTACAGAAAGAATACCTAAGAAATTAAAAGACGTAGCTTATACCTGGCCAGGAAGCCAAGGAGAAGGACACCGCCTGGACCTCCAGGGGATCTACCTCTATCATCGATGAACTCACGCACACACAGCAGGAGGCACTACAGAGCTTGGAGAGGGATGAAACATGGACAACAGAAGGAGAGGTTTATTTACAGACATGGAGTTGGTTCTTATTGATCCAGTGATTGCGACTGACTCGATGAGCTTCGATTTGATCTTTGGAAAGGGTGTGATTCAAGGATATTCAATCTCCATGAAACAAGCATCACACCAGCCATGGCATCATAAGTGCCAGTGGAAAAAATGGCGAAAACCTGGGTCTTGACAAACTGGCGACTCGAGGAAGAGAGAGGAGGTTGTTGGCCTGGAGTCAACATCTGACGGGCTGTGATTGGTCCGTGTTGGACTGCAAGAGGGCAAAACAACCTGAAAAATGATAAATAATTAAAAATAAAATGGTAAGTGAATTTATGAATCTTAATTTATAAAAAAATGCTTATTATTTTCTGTAATATTTAATTACTATTTTTATTTATTTTTATGAGGCTATTTAGTATGAGTTATTTATTGTAAGTGAAAAAATAGGTATGTTTACTTGTATATCATGCATTTTATTTATATTTTATATTTTATTATTTTATATACATAATTTATATAAATATAACTTATTTAAAAAGACATAAATATATTTTTATCTTATTTTTTGATATAGCTTGTACACTTAAATAAATATGTATACTTATTATATAAGTATAAGTATTGTATATTCATCTATGTATTTTTGTCTATTATTTTATTTTATTGTTTTCTTTATGGTTTTATTTTACTCCAAATATGTACATATATTATAAATATTATTTACAAAATTATAAAATATAAAATTATAAATAATAAATAAAATGAATATTTTATCAAGGTATATTTTACAATTGGGGTCCAAAACCTAACTTTTGCATTTTAACTCCAAATTAAATGAAACCACCTTCATTAAATAGCCAATTAAAAGTTATATCCAATTAAAGGTGATTTTGATGTATTTTGAGTTTTTATCGAGAAGATATAAGTTTGGGAAGTATGGGTTTTGGCTTTTTATTCAGAGTATAAGATGTACACTGTGTATTATTTTTGTGAAGTATTTCTATACATTTTTATCTACAACTTTCATATACAAAGTTTTTTATTTGGGATATAAATAATAAAGAATAAAATGGATCCCAAAAGAGAATTATTTGGGAAAATAAATGAAGGTTTTATTGTTATTTTTGACTCTTATCTTCCCCTACTTTATTCCTTGTCGACCAATCATCAAGATGCCTAGGTCACGGGGTTTAGGGCCATAAAATACCTTTGGCATTTTAATTTATTTTCTTTTACTTTCTTTATTCTTTTATTTTGGCTTTAAGAAATGTAATTCGTATAATAATTATACAATAAATAATGAATGTTAGTTTATATAAAATAATAACATTTAAATGCATTTAGCTAGGGTTTAAAGGCCAAATTGAAAGAATAAAGGTGATGAAATGGAGATTCATCACCCCCTATACTTGCCTTTGCTAGTCCCTAGTAAACAATTGTTCTTATAAGTGCAGAAAAGAAAATAAAGAGAAATAACTTGGAATAATTGTCGACTTTTAAACTAATCTGAATAAAGTCAAAGTGTGGAGCTCATAGAAAGCCTTTGGATTAATGGTGTGTTCGGAACCACATGAAAGTCAGGAAGTGTGACATAACAGCTCTTAGGTTCCATACTCCTATCATCCAGTCCAATTCACTACCAAGTCAGAACCATCCTCTCACTCACATACTCTTGCTACCTTGAAGTGTTAAAACCATGCGTGTGAAATTGTTCAGCTCTCCCTAGACAAAACCGTTGAACCATCTGTTAGCAATGTGAGCCCGAGGCGAACCATTCCTACAATAAATGTTGTTGTAATAAATGATTTATCAATAAAAGTTATTGATTATGTTTCACTCCCTTTCTGATATTGAATGAATGAATGCACTATAAGGTCCCTCTATACAATAAGGGTTATGTACCATGGCCAACTTGATAATCATACAACTGTTGATTCATTGATTGAATCATAGAGGCTGATGCTTGGATGGATATGAAAGGAGTTAGATAGAGGACTCATCAATCATCATAAATGATTGACAAGTAGTGATCTCCAGTCTGAGTAGGAGATGGAAATCCTTTCTTATTAGGTTGATATCTAATCGTCCTCTTGATGCAGGTCCTCTGCATAGGAATAGTGATTCGGAGGTATCAGATTAGTTGAGTCAATGGGTTGACTTGACGAGATCGAGATAACCAAAGACCAATGATGAATACTATCACATCACAGGCAAACATCCTCTGACCAGAGACAGATGCATTGCTATATGTCTAAGTGTGTACATTTGGCAGACTAATAGGTTGATGACCTAACCAAGGTCTATACACCGGCGAGCTGGTGTGCACGTAAGGGCATATGAGTAATATGATCTCTCAAAGGGATCATACAGGCACTTGTGAACCCGGAGACATGAGCTCACTCATGAGGTATTGGGATTGAGCAAATTCCATGCATGGTCGTCATGCTTTGGAAGCATGACATGAATTTGAAGGTAAGATATATGCTTTGTGAAAGCATATGATCTGTACCGTATCCCAAGGACCAAGATTGAGAAACTTAGTGATCAGACCATGAAGATGACAGTGTAAAAGTGATCTATATCTGCAGGATGATCATGAGTTTTCCAGTGTGCAGGATGTACATGTATTAGAAATACCTGAGGGTGATTTGATCATAAACGATTGTATAACCATGACGTTTCCATTCCGAGGGAGTGATGACACATGTCTGGACTTTAGTGACTCCTCTCATTAGAGAAGTGACTTCTTAGTCCATGTGCTGGACATTGATCTGAATGAGATTCAGATGCAATGAGAAGATTAGGTTTATGATCTTGATTTAATCAAGCATCTACGAGAGGTCCATGGGATCTGGATTTGAGATGTGATCTCAATATCCAAGTCACTATACGTGGAACAATACAATCGCCCTGTCCTTATCTCCAAGTATCTGAGGAGAAATAACATTGTTCTTAAATGGTTTAAGAACAATTCCATAAGATCTAAGCATTGCTAAATTGATAATTAAATGTGATTTAATTATCATGATGTATGAGGAATTATCCAATATAATTAAATGTGATTTGATTATTATGGATAAGAATAATGTGGATAGTAATATCCAATTATTCATAATATATTATAAATGTGATTTATAATGTATTAGAGAGAGCTAATTATAATTTATGTTTGTAGATTAATTATTAATGTGTATTGGATATACATTGTCTAATTAATTGAAAATGTAAATTATATATTGTTTTGGGATGTGAATGTGATTCATAATTTTTCCAATGTCAAGATTGCAATATTCTCAAAATTAATTGAGAATTATTTTTAGTGAATAAAATCCCAACAAAAAGTTGTTGGAAATAAATAAATTAGTAAATCAAGGAGGCATGCAATCTCATGGAAATCCATGAGATTGCCTCCTTTAGGAAAGAGGTGGGCGGCACCCAATTCCTATATGGAATGGGTGGCCGTCCCCCCTTAATGTACATGGAGATGTAATCTCCATGTATATTCTCTCCTTATTTATTGATGTTATTTTTAGATTGATTTATATTTGATTTTGTCAAATATATTTTAATCTAAAGTTGTTGACTTTTTCCAACAACAATCTTTACGATTGGATTGACATAAATCAATCTCATCCATTGATTTTATATGTCCCATGGATTGAGATCCATGGATCTCAAAACCCTATAAATAGAGAGGCATACCTTACTCTCTATTACATGCTATTGTAGCACACATCTCTCTCTCTCTTTCTCCTCACACGCCAGCCCTCTCTCTCCCTCTTCTTGGTGGCCGTCCACCATACCCTAGAGGAGAGACTCGTCGACGCCCACGCCACCGCGCTGCTGCTTCGACGCTCTGCGGTTCTCTATCTACTTGGAGTTCTTCGCTCATGAAGGAGACGTTCGATCTCGTGCGATGAGATCAGGAGCAACCGTTCTTGAATCAACTTGTTGGATTGCGAGGACAACACAACTCATCCCCGCGCTCGCAAGCCGTTACTCCGACAATCGGACTTGAGATAGGAGGTCTCTTTTCTTAGAGACTCGATGAACCACGCTTCAAGAGGTATTGCATTATACTTTTTGTGGTTATAGATGAAACGAACCGAGAATCGTTCTTGGATCATGTGGTTTCATCGCATGAAAAATTTTAAATTCCGCTGCTCAGAACAACGAGTACGACTAGTCATTCTCCGTCGTATCTGATACGACGCTCACGCTTCCGTGATGCGCTTGAGGATTTCTCCATATCCTTCAAGTGATATCAGAGCCTTAGGTTTACGGTTTTGAATATGATTCACAAACCGAGGACGACTTGGGTTCGTTAAGGACGCAAAAGTTTTTTATCGCATTTGATTTCGCAGATCTGTTTAGTAAATAATTTCGGTCATTTTTAAAATGTTTAAGCACGAATTATTTACTTGTATTTTGTTCCCCATTAAATAAGGAAACCATAGGATCTGAGTTTGCATAAATCGGATTTCGTATGCTCGAGATATGGTTGTTTTAATGAACATGTATGCACTGTTGCAGGAACTGTAGATCTGAACTTGATTAAAATGTTAATTACTGTCTAGACTTGCCTCAAAATGCATGAAACATCACTTGCGTTCTGTCCTAAATCAAATTTGCAATCCATGAAAATTGATTTTATCTCATTTGGATTTAATATGATTGAGATATGCTAATTTTAGTAAGTAGGGGTCACTGCTGAACTTACAGTCCTAATCAAGAACCATGTGATTGTCAATTAATGAAATTAATTGTTAATTTCAAGAAATAATTATGGAAAATTTTTGAGAAATATTGGAAGATGATTATTTTCTTAATTGACTTGGCCTCAACCAATAATTGATTAGATTTGATCTAGATCATGGAAACACAATCATCAAACTCCTTACTTGAATAGGATTGGGAATTTGTCTAGCAAATTTTCTTATAATCAAAATTGTTTTGATTACTATATGGTATAATTTCGGTTGAAGAACCGATGATCATCTCAAGTACAAATTGATCTATTTGGCATTATCCTTTTCTGAGGCGGATATGGTGACTAGTCAGAGATCGCCGGGGTAGCGGGTTGCAACGTATGTGGTCCGTCCCACTCTCGCTTGCACTGGCCATGACAACGGGTAGGGACGGGATAATGCCGAAGAAATCAAGTTGTATTTTTTAATTATTAAAATACGAATTAATACGTACTTTAAGAATAATACCATATATATTCAAGTAATACAATCATGTTTGATTTATTGAATTGGATTGATAATTAATTTAATATGATTGAATTAATTATGTCCAATTAGAATACTCTAATATGATTAGAGTTGATAATTCTCTTGGAAGAATTAATTATATGAATGTGATTCATAATAATTAATTGAATTTGAATAAGAGGTGGAGGATCACATAAGTGACATCCATGGTCTCCCGTCAAGGCGAAGGGTTTCCGTCGCCAGGGATTGTATATAGGAGACGCTTGTACGAAGTGACAGCTCCTATATACAAGCGCTTCTGGATCGGACTCTTTGCTTCTCGAAAGAGTAAGGTCGTATGCGTAGTGACCCCAATATTGGATCCTCATATTATTGGGGCGATATTGGATTGCGCATAGCGAGTTCTAATCCTGTTGACGGTTGGTTCAATTAATGGCGGGTCAACATCACTTCATGGTTGGTGGGCCCGGGTATTAAAGACCGAATTGGGAAATGCAAGTTGGACTTGCAAGGCGGAATGTGTTCCCGCTTATTTTTATCAGAGTTGCAGTTTCTCATATTATTAGGATGTAACAAAGATAAAGAGGAGATCCCAGTTCTTGCTTGAGATATAGCGGTAAGTATATCTCTTACTTTGAAAGGGATTAAGGGAATGAACTTTCAAAGTTGACAATGCAAGAATAATTTGATTTAAAAACCTTAATCAAATATCATAAATGTGAATATATGAATATATATGTTCTAATATAGTGCATTCTCAATTTCGGAAAATGAAGTCCATGAACCCACTGAGCAAGCTTCTGGAAGTCAACCAATTGACTGGACCAAATTACTCGGATTGGATCCGTAATTTGGAGCTTGTACTCTCAGCTGAGCGCATCAGTTATGTGCTCTCAGAAGACAAGCATGAAAACCCTAAATCTAAGGAAGAAAAAGTATACAATGACAAGTATGATGAAGATCATGTCTTGGCTAGATGCTACATCTTGGGTTCTCTCTCCAATGTTCTCCAGAAACAACATGTGGAGATGAGTACTTGCCAGGAAATTATGCAGAATCTGAAAGATATGTTTGGTGACATTAACCGCACCCAGCGGTACAATGTTATGAAAGAACTCATTCGCTGCAAGATGCAGGAAGGGACTTCGGTCCGTGAGCATGTACGCAAAATGTTTGGGTACTTATCGGAGCTGGAGACTCTGGGGGCAACCATGGATGCAGACATGCAATCCAATTTCATTCTGCTATCGTTGCCCAAGTCTTTAAATAACTTTGTGGTGTCATTCCACATGAATAAGATGGAACTGACAAATGCTGGGCTTCTTGCTGCATTAAAGTCTGCAGAAGATGTGATGAAGAAAGATGGTCCTACTGGCAGTGCAATGGTTGCACAGGTTAGAGGGAAGCACGGTCGGAAGCATGGTTCTCAGAAGGGCCCGGCCCAGAAGAGAAAGAAGAAGGGACAAAGTGTTGGCTCATCTTCTAATGCATCCACTCTAATGGCGTCGAAGAAAACCGACGTCTGTCACCACTGCAAAAAGCCAGGGCACTGGAGGCGTAATTGCCCGGATTACCTGAAGTCAGTCAACAAAGGTAAAGGCCCAGCATGTATGAAATCTATTTTTATCATTGAAACCAGCTTTCTCATTGGACGAGAAGGAAGTTGGGTTGTTGATTCTGGTGCTTCTGTTCATGTATGCAATTTGTTGCATTTGTTTCAGGAAACTAGAAAACTTGAAGAAGGGGAGATAGTCATCCATATGGGATCTGATGCAAGTGTTGCAGCAGTCGTCGTCGGGACTTGTCGACTGTCATTATCTAGTGGTAGATTCCTCGTACTTAAAGAGTGTCTTTATGTACCTGAAGTTAGAAGGAATTTAATATCTGTATCTAAGCTAGTTAGAAGTGGATATTCGTTCCTGTTCTGTAATAAGTTAGTCATAAATCTATGATAAATATACTGCAGATGGTATTTTGACTTCTGGAGGACTCTATGAATTGTGCATTGATAAATGTGTTATGAATGTCACAACCACTAATAAAAACCCCAAAAGATCCAGGGAGGATGAAAATCTTTCAAATGAGATTTGGCATCAAAGGCTTGGTCATTTGTCTATTGATAAGATCAATAGACTGGTTAAGGATGGACCCTTAGATTTTCTACAGGTTCAATCTTTGCCTACTTGCAAGAATTGCATTCAAGGAAAAATGACCAGGATGCCTTTCCGTAACAAGGTTACAAGATGCGAAGGTATTATGGACCTAATACATACTGATGTATGTGGTCCCTTCAGTACCGCGACTCGAAATGGATATCGATATTATTTGACGTTTATTGATGACCATTCACGATACGGGTTTATCTTCCTATTACGTCATAATTCTGAAACCATTGAAAAGTTCAAAGAGTTCAAGGTTTTGGTTGAGAACCAAACCGATAGGAAGATTAAACGAATTCGATCTGATCGAGGTGGCGAGTACCTCTCAGATGAATTTAAGGAATACCTTAAAGAGAATGGAATTATTTCCAATCTCACTCCTCTTGGAACTCCTCAACTTAATGATGTTGCTGAAAGACGCAACAGAACCATCATGGATATGGTTTGTTCAATGATGAGCAAAGCACATTTGCAGTAGAGACTGCAATATATATCCTGAATAAGATTCCTAGCAAATATGTACCTAAGACTCCTCATGAGCTCTGGTATGGAACCAAACCTAGTGTTAATCACTTGAGGGTTTGGGGTTGCTTGGTCCATGCAAAGAACGTGGACGTAAGTAAGCTAGAATCTCGCTCTCGTGAGTGTTACTTCATTGGGTATGTTAGAGATGGTTGACGGACCGCAATCTACCCTTTTAGTGCTGTCTAATTGACTTTTTCGTTGCAGTCGGATAGATCCGCGTTGATAAAAAATTAACCGTACGGCTCGATTAATCGTCGAATGAATTAACGTGTGGTTTTATGTTTATTTAGCCTGGGCAAGCCCCAGGGTCGACTCAAGGAGGCAAAGGAACAACTCGGGATCAGATTAGAGGTATTAGATTGTGGTTTTCCTAGTGGAATTTTTTTGGTATTTTTTATGCGATAAAAATTCCAATGCACAAATGCGGTTGAACTAGGTTATTAAGAAAATCAACAACTTAGCCAAATTTACTTTTAATGTGAAATTAGTTCAAATTAGCCAAGTGATATTTTTCCTAAGAACCTAATCCAATAATGAATGCAAAATGTATTTTTTTGTATTTTTTGGCTTTAAAATGCGCAAATGAAAAATACAAACGTTTTTGGGGTTTTTATGCAATTTTTCATGCAAATGATATGCAAATATTATTAAAACTTTACTGGAAGTTAAACATGATGAAAGAGAGCTACTCTAATTTTTTTAGAATTTTCTGAGACTTTATGATTTTTTTATGAATTTTTTACTGATAACAGAGTGACTGCGAGTCTTTAATTTCTAATAAATCCACCAAATAAAATTATCCAGAGATTGATTTATCTAAAATAGATATTTTATTGATGAATCCATGAGAGTTAAAATTTCTCAAAAAATATTATTCGTGGAATTAACTAAAAATCAACTACATAAATCACTCTAAAATTTATTTCATGCAAACGACAACTCCTAATTAGACGAAATTTGGACTCTAATCAGAACACATTTAGAGGCATCATTGACAATTATTTTCATCATTTTTGGAGCAATAAATAGGCTAGTGCGAATTTCATAGCGTAATTGGGTAAAATATCACTGATTTGTAGTCTCTGATTTTTAATAAACAATCTAATGCCCACAAAATATAAATAAATAGCTAGGAGATAAAAATTTTGATGCTCTACAACAAGATATTTTTTTTATTAAAAAATGAAGTAAGAATACTGTCCAAATTAATGTTCAAAGTTAGGGGTGTCTATGCAATACAAATAATTCACAAATAATGAAAACTGTGCACAAGGACACTTTTGGAATTTCTAAAACCTGAAATATACCAAATGCAATTTTCACAATATAATAAGAATATGAAATTGGACCTTCTTGAACCGACGCTAGGGCACAAGGCATGAATAGAACGTGGGCGACGCTGGGGAGGTGCAGGCGGCGCACACGGCTGGACCACGGTGGAGGAGCGACGCACGGTCGGCGAGATGGCTCGCAGTCCGCACAGGGAGATGGTGACCTGGCATGGTCGGTGCACGCAAGGTGCGGTGGTGTAGGTGGGTCACGGGCCGAGCGCGCAGGCGGCGGCCATGCGCGGCCGCACTGGCGGAGACCGGGGGTGACGGGCGGTGCGCGCACGTGCTGAGGGCACGGGTCGAGGCTGGAGGTCGGGCGACCGTAGACGCTCACCTGGCTGACAGGCGGCGTAAGAGCTGGGGGAGCGCGCGGAGGAGCGTGGCTTGGCGGGCTCGACGGTGCTGGGGCACGGGGCGGCGTTGGGCGTCGGGGAGGCGCGCTGAAGGCGGCGGGCCGCCAGTGCGCGCGCGCGGCGGCGCTTTAGGCGGCGCGACCGTGGGGTCAGCGCGGGTGGTGCTTGCGTGACTCGTGGTCGAGGGCGGCACGCTGGCAGACTACCGGTGGAGGACTCGGCGGTGCTGGGCCGGCGGTTGTGGTTGCAAGGCTGCCGGCGTGAGCGATGGGCGGTCGCGCGCACGGCAGCAGCCTAAAGGACGACGGGCTGGATGCGACGGCCTGGGAGAACCTGCAACCTTTTTTTTTGCTTTTTTTTGTTTTGCAATTTTTTTTGTATATTTTTTTAAAAGGAACCAGTAATAAAAATAAAAGCTGGAAATGTGGTGGTTTGGTAATGGTGATGGTAGATGATGTGTGGTTTTTTTTATATAACTATAAATAAAATGCAAAATGAAGAAGAGGTAGATTGTGATGGTGGTGTTGTATTTTTTTGTGTAATGATTATGATGAATCAACAGGAAAAAAATTGTTAGATAAAAAATAAAATGACAAGGAAAAGGAGAGGGATGCATACTTGTGATTCGTCGAAAATGGAGCCGCATCGTGCGGCTTCCGTCGTTGCCTCGAGGAGATGGCGGTTGCTCCAAAGGTTGAGCGAGTCTGATTGGAATCTCGCGACGCGACAATGGTGAAGCCGCGGATCTCGCCTGAAAGGTTGTCGTCGCTCAACTTGTCTCCTTCAGCTGTCACCTGTAGGTTGAAGGGGCTCGACCTCTCTTCTCTCGAATCGGCAGATGATGAACAATGGAGGCGGAGATGGGAATATAAAGATGAGGAAAGGGAAGTTGGAGAAGGGATGGAGAAGATGAAGGAGGTGGTGATAGTGGTGACTTGGAGTAGGGAGTAAGAAAAGAAGAGGTAAAAGGGGAATAAATAATAATATAATAATATAAGATAAGTAAAATAAGTAGGCTACTAAAAATAACAATAATTAAAATAATAATGATTAAAATAATAAAATACTAAAGCAATAAAAAAATAAATCCGAAAATAAAAAAATTGGGGTGACATGTGGCGGCTCCAGGAGCTGCCACATGTCGCTCCCAGAAAATTCAAAGATTAAATGTAAAGAAAATCAAAAAGAAATAACAAAAGGAATTAAATCAAAAAGTGGTCAACATGAAAGTTGCTCGTCTCAACGAGATCTATAAATTTTGTGAAGGGCCAAAAATCAAATGAAATCATATGTACAAAAATGTATTTTTGGGTGGTACCTTATAAATATAAAATACCACATTTTATCTTTTCTATTTTTTTGTCATTTTTAATTAAGAGAAAAATCAAAATAAAAATAGAGAAAATATAAAAAGAATAATTACAACTTAATTTAATTTTTTTGGATTTTTAATAATTAGGAAAATGAAATTGTAAAATACAGGGGTAAAACGGTCATTATGTATAATGTACAAAAGGGTCCTAAAACCCAAGTTTTGCATACGAGCTCCGATTTTAATGAAATTGGTCTTGTTTCGAAGTTCTTTGAATGTATATTACTTTAAAAGTGAGTAGACCTAATTCGGAGGCTGTATGAGAGAGATACGTGCATTTTAAGGTTCAAGGTCTCCAATTGGGTTTGGGGGTTTATTGGGTAATTTTACAATGGCTAATTTTACAAGTTAGTATTTTTTTATATTTTTTTATTAGTGTTAGTCATATATACACAATAGAGTTGGTTTTATTGGATTCGGAGTTAGTATAAAATAAATACAAATAGGTGAAATATGGTGAATATATAGATGAATTTTACAAGTGAAATTGGCTTCTTATTTAATGCAAATATGAATGCTAAAATGCAGATATTATGCTTGCATGCATGAATGCTAATTGTGCAAGATAAGGAGAAATATGCCGCTATTTACTTGGGAACAAAGCTCTATTTTCAACTTTTAGAGTCATGAATCATAGATTCATCAATGGTATTGGATACCAACTCTATGACCCTGAGACTCAAAAGGTTTTTATTTCTAGAGATGTGAAATTTCTGGAGAATGATTTCCTTAAGGGTCAAGATAAATATGAAGTAAAGGAACTCATTGAATCTCCTGAGGATTCTGAGCTTCCTGAACCAGAAACTGAAGAAGTGAATAAAGATGAAACACCCATACCTCTTCGAAGGAGTTCGAGGGTGGTTGCACCACCTGAAAGGTATGGATTCCATGTGTCAGGTGAAACTGACAATGATCCTACTTCATTTGATGAAGCACTCGCGGATCATGACATGGATAGATGGATGCTAGCAATGAAGTCAGAAATTGACTCCATGCATAAGAATGGTGTATGGCCCCTAGAGGATCCACCTAAGGGGGCAAAACCCATTGGGTGTAAATGGATCTTCAAGAGAAAGAGGGCACCTGATGGGAAAGTAGAGACTTTCAAAGCACGATTCGTAGCCAAGGGCTACACACAGAGAGAAGGCATCGACTACGATGAGACATTCTCCTGTGGCTATGCTTAAATCCATCAGGGCATTGCTGGCTATAGCTGCATATCTTGACTAGGACATCTGGCAGATGGACGTCAAAATGGCTTTCCTCAATGGATACCTCGAGAAGGATATCTAAATGGAGCAGCCACAGGGCTTCATGACTGAGGATGGCAAAGTATGCAAGCTGAAGAAATCCATCTATGGGCTCAAGCAAGCTTCTCGTAGCTGGAACATCAGATTTGACAAAACCATAAAGAGTTATGATTTTTTGCAGAATCCTGATGAACCTTGTGTGTACAAGAAGCTCAGTTGGAGTGCCATTGTGTTCATCATGCTTTATGTAGATGACATCCTTATCATTGGGAATGATACAAGGATGATGACCAGTGTAAAGATTTGGCTGTCCCATACCTTTGAGATGAAAGATCTTGGAGAAACCTCTTACATCTTGGGTCTGAAGTTGTTCAGAAACCGAGAGAAGAGGATATTGGGATTGTCACAACATGGATACATTAAGAAGATTCTTGAACGATTCCGTATGGATAGTTCCAAGAAAGGATTTCTACCCTTAAGACACGGTATCCACCTGTCTAAAGGAATGACTCCTCAAACTGTTGAGGAAAATAAAGCCATGGCTGGATGTCCTTATGCATCAGCTGTAGGAAGCTTAATGTATGCCATGATGTGTACTAGGCCAGATATCTGCCATGCATTGGAAGTGGTAAGTCGTTACCAATCCTGCTATGGAGAACAACACTGGAATGCAGTAAAGAACATATTTAAATATCTAAGACGGACGTAAGATTACATCTTGATCTAGGGAGATGGTGATCTCCAAGTCTTGGGATATACAGATTCTGACTTCCAATCATATATTGATGATTGAAAGTCGACATCAAGGTTTGTGTTCCTGTTGAACGGTGGTGCTATGAGTTGGAGAAGCAAGAAGCAGGACACTATAACAGATTCAACAACAGAAGCCGAATACATTGCCGCATCGGATGCTGCAAAGGAGGCGGTGTGATTGAGCAAGTTCGTGCTAGAGCTTCGTGTGGTTTCCTTTGATCATCCCATCCCGATACTCTGTGATAATACGGGAGCCATTGCCCAGGCGAAGGAACCCAGATGGCATCAGAAGAGCAAGCACGTAGAAAGGAAATACCACATCATTCGGGAGATTTAAAAGCGTGGTGACATCATCATCACCAAGGTGGCCTCCGCCGACAACGTTGCTGATCCTCTTATTAAACCTCTGACACAGAAGGTTTTCGACCAGCATGTAATGAGCATGGGTTTAAGGATTGTTCCTGAATGGTTCTGAGGGCTAGTGGGAGATTGTTAGCAATGTGAGCCCGAGGCGTACCATTCCTACAATAAATGTTGTTGTAATAAATGATTTATGAATAAAAGTTATTGATTATGTTTCACTCCCTTTCTGATATTGAATGAATGAATGCACAATAAGGTCCCTCTGTACAATAAGGGTTATGTACCATGGCCAACTTGATAATCATACAGCTATTGATTCATTGATTGAATCATAGAGGTTGATCTTGTATGGATATCTAAGGAGTTAGATAGAGGACTCATCAAGCATCATCAATAATTGACAAGTAGTGATCTCCAATCTGAGTAGGAGATGGAAATCCTTTCTCACTAGGCTGATATTTGATCAACCTCTTGATGCAGGTCCTCTACATAGGAAGAGTGATTCGGAGGTATCAGATTAGTTGAGTCAATGGGTTGACTTGATGAGATTGAGATAACCAAAGACCTATGATGAATACTGTCACATCACAGGCAAACATCCTATGACCAGAGACAGATGTATTGCTATATGTCTAAGTATGTACATTTGGTAGACCAATAGGTTGATGACCTAACCAAGGTATATACACCGGCGAGCTGGTGTGCACGTAAGGGCATATGAGTAATATGATCTCTCAAAGGGATCATACTGGTTCACTTGTGAACCGGGAGACATGAGCTCACTCATGAGGTATTGAGATTAACCAAATTCCATGCATGGTCGTCATGTTTTAGAAGAATGACATGAATTTGAAGGTAAGAAATATGCTTTGTGAAAGCATATGATCTTTACCGTATCCCAGGGACCAAGATTGAGAAACTTAGTGATCAGACCATGAAAATGACAGTGTAAAAGTGATCTATATCTTCAGGATGATCATGAGTCTTCCAGTGTGCAGGATGTACAGGTATTAGGAATACCTGAGGGTGATTTGGTCATAAACGATTGTATAACCATGACGCTTCCAATCCGAGGGAGTGATGACACAGGTCTGGATTTTAGTGACTCCTCTCATTAGAGAAGTGACCTAATCTTAGTCCATGTGCTGGACATTGATCTGAATGAGATTTAGACGCAATGAGAAGATTAGGTTTACGGTCTTGATTTAATCAAGCATCTATGAGAGGTCCATGGGATATGGATTTGAGATGTGATCTCAATATCCAAGTCACTATACGTAGAACAATACAATCGCCCTGTCCTTATATCCAAGTATATGAGGAGAAATAACATTGTTCTTAAATGGTTTAAGAATAATTCTATAAGATCTAATCATTGAGAAATTGATAATTAAATGTGATTTAATTATCATGATGTATGAGGACTTATCAAATATAATTAAATGTGATTTGATTATTACAGATAAGAATAATGTGGATAGTAATCCAATTATTCATAATATATTATAAATGTGATTTATAATGTATTAGAGAGAGCTAATTATAATTTATATTTGTAGATTAATTATTAATGTGTATTGGGTACACATTGTCTAATTAATTGAAAATGTAAATTATATATTGATTTGGGTTATGAATGTAATTCACAATTTTTCCAATGTCAAGATTGCAATATTCCCAAAATTAATTGAGAATTATTTTTGGTGAATAAAATCCCAACAAAAAGTTGTTGGAAATAAATAATGGAGAAAACCAAGGAGGCATGCAATCTCGTGGAAATCCATGAGATTGCCTCCTTTAGGAAAGAGGTGGGCGGCACCCAATTCCTATATGGAATGGGTGGCCGTCCCCCCTTAATGTAAATGGAGATGTAATCTCCATGTATATTCTCTCCTTATTTATTGATATGATTTTTCGATTGATTTATATTTGATTTTGTCAAATATATTTTAATCTAAAGTTGTTGGCTTTTTCCAACAACAATCTTGACCATTGGATTGACATAAATCAATCTCATCCATTGATTTTATATATCCCATGGATTGAGATCCATGGATCTCAAAACCCTATAAATAGAGAGGCATTCCTTGCTCTCTATTACATGCTATTGTAGCACACATCTCTCTCTCTTTCTCCTCACACGCCAGCCCTCTCTCTCTCCCTCTTCTTGGTGGCCGTCCACCATACCCTAGAGGAGAGACTCGTCGACGCCCACGCCACCGCGCTGCCGCTTCGACGCTCTGCGGTTCTCTGTCTACTTGGAGTGATTCGCTCACGAAGGAGATGTTCGATCTCGTGCGACGAGATCAGGAGCAACCGTGCTTGGATCAACTTGTTGGATTACAAGGACAATACGACTCATCCCTGCGCTCGCAAGCCGTTACTCTGACGATCAGACTTGAGACAGGAGGTCTCTTTTCTTAGAGACTCGATCAACCACGCTTCAAGAGGTATTGCATTGTACTTGTTGTGGTTATTGATGAAACGATCCGAGAATCGTTCTTGGATCATGTGGTTTCATCGCATGAAAAATTTTAAATTCCGCTGCTCAGAACAAATAGTACGACTAGTCGTTCACCGTCGTATCCGATACGACGATGACGCTTCCGTGATGCGCTTGAGGATTTTTCCCATATCCTTCACCATCAAGGCTTCTGCTCTTCTGGTAATTTGTCCTCGTGGAGACATATAGTCCCTTCTAAGGTTAGGTGCTCCCGATATTTACAATCAAACATGGAAGAAGTTAGAAGAATGGAAAAAGAAGTGGGAATGAACCACTGTAGTCTTCATTCCCTTGTGAAGTCAGTCAGTTTAACCGATTCTTCACCAAGAAGCAAGATTTTTCTGAAGTTTAAAATTTTTGTGGAATTTTTGGTATAGGCTTCTTTGGATATTTTGTTTGACTTAGTACATCTTCTTGAAGGATATGGGAAGATCCTCAAGTGCATCACAGAAGCGTGTGGATCGCATCGAATGCGATCAAGAGCGACTAGTCGTACTAGTCGCTCGATGCAGTGGAATTTAAAATTTTAATAAGATGAAACCATATGATACAAGAACCATTCTCGGATCGTTTCATCTAAACCACAATTAGGTATAAGGTTTACCTCTTGAAACGTGGTTGCGATCGAGTCTCTAAATGAAGAGACCTCTTGTCTCAAGTCCGATACGACGGAGGAGACGCTTGTGAGCGCGTTGATGAGATGCGTGCTCCTCGCAATCCATGTTGATGATCCAAGTGGTGGATCTCCTTATCTCGTCACACGATATCCAACATCTTCTTCACGAGTGAGACACACCGAAGGAGATGGAGATCCACGAGTAGATGATCCGGCAGCATAATGATGATGCTGCGTCGATGACGACTCTCACAATGGCTCCATGGTAGACGGCCATTATAAGAGAGAGAGGCTTGGTGCGTGGAGAAAGAGAGAGAGAGAGAGAGAGAGAGAGAGAGAGAGAGAGAGCATTCATTATTTTGTGTCTTGAAGAGCAAGGGGCGCCTCTTCTTATATAAGTTTTTGGGACTCCATGGATCCCAATCCATGGACAACACACAATCAATGGTTGAGATTGATTTGTGTTTCTTTCTATGGCTAAGATGTTGTTGTAAAAACACAACAACTAATGATTTAATTTAATTAATTTTCATTGATAAACCAACAAAATTAATTTCAAATTAAATCATATTTGATAAGAGAAAAGATAATGAAGAGAATAAACTAATCTACTCAAAAAAGGGGACGGCTACTCTTCTCCTCGTGGAGAGTTGTAGCCGTCCACTTCTCTTCGATGGACTTGGTCCATCTCTTCTAATTATCATGAGATCTCATTATCTCATGATATATCATCATCTCTTGTCGACAATATTTTCACCAAAAAATAATTCCAAATTATCTTATGGAAAATATCAACCATACCATTGAAATTATGTGAATCTCATTCACAACCCAAAACTAAATATAATTATATTTTCAATTAATCATTCAATGTGAATCCAATTCACATTAACAATTAATCAACAAATATAAATCACAATATGCTCTGTTTAATATATTATAAATCACATTTATAATATATATGATTAATATAGATTGTGCTATCCACATTATTCATATCTATGATGATTAAATCACACATCTTGGATCTCTATTCTCATGTGCCCAAATAACATGAATCACATTCATATTATTCACATCTTTGATAATTAAATCATATTCAATTATCTTAGATATCTCTCCTTATAATATGAAACAAATTCATATTATCTATGATAATTAAATCACATTTAATTATCAATTTTCTCGATGCTTGAACACATATGTCAACAATGAAATTATCCATGAACTCTTTCAAGGATAATGCTCTTTCTCCGCAGATACTTGGAGATAAGGACATGGCGATTGTATTTTCCATATATAGTGACTTGGACATTGCGATCAAATCTCAAATCCATATCTTGCAAACCTCGCATAGATGCTTGATTAAATCAAGATCGTAGATCAAATCTTCTCATTTTATCTGAATCACATTCAGATCAATGTCCAACATTTGGACTAAGATTAGATCACTTCTTTACGAGAGGAGACACTAAAATCCAGACCTGTTTCATCACTCCCTAGGAATGGAAGCATCATGCTTATACAATCATTTATGATCACATCACCCTCAAGTATTCCCAATACCTATACATCCTGCATAGTGGAAGACTCAGAATAAACCCGAAGTTATAGATCTCTTTTAGATTGTCACCTTCAGGGTTTTATCGTTAAGTTTTCTCATTCGATCATTGGGAGTTGGTATTGATCATATACTTTACAAAAACATATATCATACCCAGGTGTTGATCATATACTTTCCAAAAATATATATCAAACCTATAAATTCAGTCAAGCTTCCAAAGCGAGATGACCGTGCACGGAATTCGATCTTCCCAATATCTCATGAGTGAGCTCATGTCTTCCGATTCAGTAAATAAACCTGTATGATCCCTTTGAGAGATCGTATTACTCATATGCCCTTGCATGCACACCAGCGCGCCAGTGTTTAGACCTTGGTTAGGTCATCAACCTATTGGTCTGTCAAATGTACATACTCAGACATATAGTAACACATCTGTCTCTGGTCATAGGATGCATGCCTATATCATGATAGCATACAACATAGGTCTTTGGTCATCTCGATATCGTTACGTCAACTCTTTGACCTAACTAATCTGACACCTCCGAATCTCTATTCCCATGCGGAGGTCCTGCATCAAGAGGTCGGTCAGATATCAGCCAAGTGAGAAAGGATTACCATCTCCTACTCAGGATGGAGATCATCTCTTACATTTAACAGTTCTTGATGAGTCCTCAATCTAACTCTTTAGATATTCATCCAAACACCAGCCTCTATGATTCAATAATTGAATCAACAGTTGTATGATCATTAAGATGGCCATGGTACATTACCCTAATTGTACAAAGGGACCTAATATGCAAATTAGTTATTCTTAATTTCAGATCAGGGAATGATATTTGCAATAACATTTATTGCATAATGGCTCGCCGTGGGCTCGCATGTCCAACAATCTCCGACTAGCCCAAAGAGCCATTAATGGGCTAATTATTTAAACCCACACTCATGTGACAATCATAGGCTATTTAGGAAAATAGCTAGGTAAGTTGATCAATCACTCTGTTCTCGAGAGACTACGCCAAGTCCTTTTACGACACTTGCATATCCCCTAGTAACAGTCCTCGCATCCAATGCGAATGTTGCATATTATGCAACCAATACTCAATCTTGAGGCAGTCATAATGTCTTTGACACTACAACTCAACAATCGTTATATCCAGTGTGTAATTTCAATTATCCTTATCAGAATACCCTTATTCCCATAGATCTCTATCTCTTAAGGTATCTGTAGTTAAGAAATTTTAGATCATTATCTATAAAAATCTTAGGTTCTTGATTATGAGACTTTGGGATCATTATTTCTAAGTCTTGTCATCTTTGAAGATATTGTTTTATTACTGCAACTAAGTGTTTTATCTCCATAGTAGGATTAGCAACAGTTTACTACTCCCACTGCATAGCAGACATCTAGCTTTTCATACATATCTAGAACATACCAGGCTTCTAGCAACTGATGCACAAGGGCAAGCAGTTTTAGCATCATCAACACTTGATGTGCTATCCCTTCAGATTGGTGAGTACCAAATCTTAAGGGAAAGGAGCCTTCCTTTGATAGAATATATCTAGAATGTACCAATAATGTGACAATCACAATTCTCTCTCTTCTCTTTGCTTCTGAACAACTTCAGAATTAAGATCTAAGAGGTATTCTTGAGATCATATCTCAAGGTATGAAATAGCTAGATAATAAAACACTTATTATCATCCTTATATCATTCTAAATGATTAGGATATTATCTATATTTAGCACGATGAACACAATGGCACTCCCACTAAGCTTCACATGGCTCATCAAGATTCTATCTGAAATCATAACATTTATAATTTCATCAAATCTTATGTTCCAACTACAAAAGCTTATTTGAGTCCATGGATGAATTTCTTTAGCTTGCACGTCTTGCTTTCCTCGATTATGAAGCCCTAGGGCTACTTCATGTGAATATCCTCAGAGAGGTATTCATAGAGGAATGGAATATTGACTCACATCTAGAAGATGTCATAGTCAAGTTGTGTAGCTATAGTTAGCAATATTCTGATGGGTTTAAGCATGGTTGCCGAAGATCAAGTCTCATCGCAAGCAATGTCTTCTCTTGCAATGTGTATCTCATGACTACGAAACGTGCTTTGAAGGTCTCTACCTTCTTATCAGGTTCCCTCTTTCTCTTGAAGATCCATTTACACCTTTATGGGTCTTACCCATATAGGTGGATCCTCGAGGGTCCATATACAACCCTTGTATATGAAGTCTACATTTAGACTTTACTGCTAACATCCATCTCTCCACGTCATGATCTTCAGAAGCTTCATCATATGAAGTCAGATCATTGTAAGACTTATCTGGCACATGGATTACATCCTCAAACTCATTTGAAGAAGTATTAGTGTTACATCTTTAATTGTTCTTTTAGTTTCCGACTTCATGAGCCTCATTATCATCTAAAAATTAAATTAGTTCCTTTACTTCATTTTCATCTTGATTCTCAAGAGAGTCATCCTATAAGAATCACATTCTCAAAGATGAGATCTTTTAAGAATCTCAATGTTATAAAGTAGGTATCCAATACCATCCTTTATTTTCCTAAGAAAGTAGCACTCTCTAGTGCTCGATTCCAGCTTACTTGCATGGAACCTTATTAAGGACATATATTCTAGTCTCTACTACATAGGTACCTTGGAGACTAACAGGTAATTATGCTAAAAATTCATCATTGATCAAATAATGTCACACATGATCCAATTGTATCTCCGTACAACTCTATTGAGTTTAGGTTTATCAGGAGGAGTGAGATAGAAATGATATTCATATCTCCATAAGGTATTCTTTGAATTTATCTAACAGGTACAAGCAACCTAGGTTAGATCAAATTCATTTCATCTTTTTTTCAAACTTTAGTTCTAAACCAAAATTGTAAAATCTTTGAACATTTCAAAGGTTTCTTAGGCGAAGAGAAGAAATATCATATCATACATAATCATCAATAGATACTACATATCCACAATGTTCATTATGATATAGATGATCCACATACATCAATATGTATGAGATCCTGAATACCTTGACATCTTACACCATTCCCAAAGAAGGGTGTATTGGAAATTTTACTTTGAATAAAATATTCATAAGTATGTAAGTTTTGGAATTTTATACATTCTAAAGTTTCATCTCTTACTTGTCTATTGATCTCATCAATAGACATATGTCCAAAACTTGATGCCAGATCATTATCAAATGATCTTCATCCTCATATTGATTTTTAAAGGTTTAATTTCAATATTAGAAATCTTAATGAACCATTCATTAATTTTCTAATTTAGTAGAGTCCACTAGATGTCAGATTACTATACGAAATATATCCATCAAAGCCTTTTATGATAGATCTATTCCAGAATTCATATTTATTTCCAACAATTGGAAATAAACTATGAGGGTATTCTTATATCTAGGTCATAGAGACATTCTCTAAGACTAAGGCTCTCCCACTGAAATTGAGAAGTCTATCAATTTAACAGAGATTGTTGCAACAATTGCATCAATATCCATGTGGAAGACTATAAACCTTAAGATCAAATTTTCCAGTCTTCTAAAACATATGCAACCCATTGCAAGTGTTGTTAGAAGATTGAGATACAATTATAAGACTATCTCATTTAATAAGAAAGTCAATATCAATGATTTATGTAGATTGTTCTGATGCTCTATCTGAGTCCTTCTCTATGGATTCTAGACAGACTTGATAGTCATACTATCAACACACCAACTTATTGTAGTATTGGCATTAATCCAACTCTTAGGATGCCATATGAAAGTCATAGAAGTACGGTCAACTCTTTGACTATCCTTCTCATCTTAGGTCTGACCCATGCTTCCACTGTGCTTACTTCATCTATAGACAACCATTGTTCATGATAAAGGATCTCTTATGTTGAATTAAAAAGATTTCAATAAAAGAGTATTTCAATATTTATTCATGCTTCATTTAATTGATACAATATGAATATTTTTGAAGCTTCATGAATGACTAGAGTATAGATAGTAGACTGATGATACTCATCGTATCTACATCCATCTAGACTCTAAATGACTTTGGTTCAGGTAGGTACTCAAACATTTTGAATACATCATCTCATACAGAGCTACCATTCTTCATTATGCAGAGAACCATGTCATTCATGATAAATGTCAAGAGCACATATGTATACCAGACTATCTTCTTTGATTATTATAAGGATTAATTGACAATTACGATCATTATCGACATGTCATTTCCAAAGTGCATTCGATGAGAGATCAAGACTATAGAGACATACAAACCCTAAGGTTGCAGTCCTATTATCTATTTAATTGTCATTCCTCATTATTATGAGAAAACTTGCACATTGCAACAACATACATTATGTGTCCAACTGGAAGTACAATATCTGGATCATGAGTCTAATCCATGATATTTTATTGGTTATTATTGAGTATAACATTGAGTGTGCTTAATGAAGGATTATATGAAATAAGAAATTTGCATAAGTGTATATATTTATATATATAGATATATTTTACTTTGATTTAGGAATTTTTATATCAAAGTTGTCTTGCTATGTCAACAATGAAAGTTCATTCCCTTAATAACTTTCAATGTAAGAGATATACTTACCATTATATCTCAAGCAAGATCTGGGATCTCCTTCCTTATCTATGTCACATCCCAATAATATGAGAACCTGTGACTTGGATAAAAAGAAGCGGGAACACATTCCGCCTTGCAAGTCCAACTTGCATCTCCCAATTCGATCTTTAAAACCCAGGCCCACCACCCCTAAGGTGATGTTGACCTATCATTAATTGAACCAACCATCAACAAGAATACAACTCACTATGCGCAATCCAATATCGCCCCAATAATATGAGGACCTGATATTGGGGTCACTACGCATACGTCCTTACTCTTTCGAGAAGCGAAGAGCCAGATCCAAATGGATCGTATGCAGGAGTTGTCACTTCAGACAGGCATCTCCTACATACAATATCTGGCGACGGAACCCTTCACCTTGACGGGAGACCATGGATGTCACTTATGTGATCCTCCACGTCATATTCAAATTCTAATTAATCATTATGAATCATATTCATTATGATCAATTCTTCCAAGGGAAATAACAAATCTATTCATAATAGAATGTTTTAATTGGATATAATTGATTTAATCATATTAAATCAATTATCAATCCAATTTAATCATCAAACTTGATTGTTACTTGAATTAGTGGTATTATCTCAAAGCACGTATTATTCGAATTTTAATAATTTGAAAATACATCATGATCTCTCAAGCATCATTCATTCCCTACCCGCTATCATGGTCAGTATCGGCAGGAGTGGGACAGACCGCACACGGTGCAACCTGCTACCCCAACGCTCCCCAACTAGATACCATATCCGCCTCAGGAAAAAACAATACCGAGTCAATCACTTTGTACTTGAGATGATCATCAGTCTTTCAACCAAAATTATACCACATAGTAATAATCAAAACCATTTTGATTATAAGGAAATTTGCTAGACAAATTCCCAAACCTAATCAAGCAACAAGTTTGATGAAAGTGTATCAAGTAACCAATTGGTGATTTAGATCTAATCTAGTCATTCATTGGTTGAGACAATGTCATTTAAGGGAATAATTATTGTTCTAATATTTTCCAAACAATATCCACAATTATTCCAGGTAATTAACTATTAATTTCGCAAATTTCTTAAACAACAATCACGAGGTTTCTAGATAAACATGCAATTTCCAGCAATGACCCTCACTAACTAAAATTAGCATATCTCATTCATTTCACATCCAAATTAAGCAAAATCAATTTTTAGAGATTGATAATTTTATTTAAAACAGAAATCATGTGATAAACACGCATTTTCAAGCGTTTTGAAACCGTAATTAATATCTTAACTACGTCTCTAATCGCCATCCCCGAAATAGTGGACATACTGTCAATAAAACGATCATATCTTGAGCAAATGGAATCCAAATTATGCAAACTCAAATTCCACATTTTCCTTGTTTAATGGAGAACATTATATAAGTGAGAAATTCATGTTTAAATATTTTTAAAATGGTCGAAAATTATCACAAGACATGGCTGCGAAAATTGAAATGCTAAAATCTTCACGAACCCAAACGAGCCCAAATTTTCGTAGGTTCAAGGATCATATCCAAGACCACCATAAACCTGGCTCTGATACCACTTGAAGGATATGGGAAGATCCTCAAGCACATCACGGAAGCGTGTGGATCGCATCAAATGCGATCGGGAGCGATTAGACGTACTAGTTGCTCGATGCAGCAGAATTTAAAAAATTTAATATGATGAAACCATATGATCCAAGAACCATTCTCATATCGTTTCATCTAAACCACAATTAGGTGTAAGGTTTACCTCTTGAAATGTGTTTGCGATCGTGTCTCTAAACGAAGATACCTTCGGTCTCAAGTCTGATCCGACGGAGGAGATTTGCGAGTGTGTAGATGAGATGCGCGCTCCTCACAATCCATATTGATGATCCAAGCGGCGGATCTCCTGATCTCGTCACACGAGATCCGACATCTTCTTCACGAGTGAGACACACCAAGAGATGGAGATCCACGAGTAGATGATCCAGCAACATAACGATGATGTTGCGTCGATGACGACTCTCACAATGGCTCCATGATGGACGACCATTATAAGAGAGAGAGGCTTGGCGTGTGGAGAAAGAGAGAGAGAGAGAGCATTCATTATTGTGTGTCTTGAAGAGCAAGGGGTGTCTCTTCATATATAGAGTTTTGGGACTCCATGGATCCCAATCCATGGACTACACACAATCAATGGTTGAGATTGATTTGTGTTTCTTTCAATGGCTAAGATATTGTTGTTAAAACACAACAAATAATGATTTAATTTAATTTATTTTCATTGATAAATCAACAAAATTAATTTCAAATTAAATCATCTTTGATAAGAGAAAAGTTAATGAAGAGAATAAACCAATCTCCTCAAAAGAGGGGACAGCTACTCTTCTCCTCATGGAGAGTTGTAGCCGTCCACTTCTCTTTGGTGGACTTGGTCTTTCTCTTCTAATTATAATGAGATCTCATTATCTCATGATATATATCATCATCTCTTGTTGACAATATTTTCAGCAAAAAATAATTCCAAATTATCTTATAGAAAATATCAACCATGCCATTGAAATTATGTGAATCTCATTCACAAAACAAACTAAGTATAATTATATTTTCAATTAATCATTCAATGTGAATCCAATTCACATTAACAATCAATCAACAAATATAAATCACAATATGCTCTCTTTAATATATTATAAATCACATTAATAATATATATGATTAATATGGATAGTGCTATCCACATTATTCATATCCCTGATAATTAAATCACACATCTTGGATCTCTATTCTCATGTGCCTAAATAACATGAATCACATTCACATTATTCACATCTTTGATAATTAAATCATATTTAATTATCTTAGATATCTCTTCTTATAATATGAATCAAATTTATATTATCTATGATAATTAAGTCACATTTAATTATCATATTTCTCGATGCTTGGATACATATATCAACAATGAAATTATCCCTGAACTCTTACAAGGATAATGCGCTTTCTCCGTAGATACATGGAGATAAGGACATGACGATTGTATTGTTCCACGTATAGTGACTTGGACATTGAGATCAAATCTGAAATCCAGATCTTGCAGACCTCCCATAGATGCTTGATAAAATCAAGACCGTAGATCTAATCTTCTCATTGCATCTGAATCACATTCAGATCAATGTCCAACATTTGGACTAAGATTAGATCACTTCTCTATGAGAGGAGTCACTAAAATCCAGATCTGTTTCATTACTCCCTAGGAATGGAAGCGTCATGGTTATACAATCGTTTATGATCACATTACCCTCAAGTATTCCCAATACCTATACATCTTGCATACTGAAAGACTCATAATAAACCCGAAGTTATAGATCTCTTTTAGACTGTCACCTTCAGGGTTTTATCATTAAGTTTTCTCATTGGGAGTTGGTATTTATTATATACTTTCTAAAAGAATAAATCATACCCAGGTGTTGATCATATACTTTCCAAAAGTATATATTAAACCTATAAATTCAGTTAAGTTTCCAAAGCGAGATTACCGTGCACGGAATTTGATCTTCCCAATATCTCATGAGTGAGCTCATGTCTTCCGGTTCAGTAAATGAACCTGTATGATCCCTTTGAGAGATCGTATTACTCATATGCCCTTGCATGCACACAAGCACGCCAGTGTATAGACCTTGGTTAGGTCATTAACCTATTGGTCTACCAAATGTACATACTCAAACATATAGTAATACATCTGTCTCATGTCAGGGGATGCATGCCTATATCATGACAGCATACGACATATGTCTTTGGTTATCTCGATCTCGTTAAGTCAACTCTTTGACCTAACTAATCTGACACCTCCGAATCTCTATTCCCATGTAGAGAACCTGCATCAAGAGCTCAGTCAGATATCAGCCAAGTGAGAAAGGATTGCCATCTCCTACTCAGGCTGGAGATCATCTCTTAATAATCATTTTACGGTGCTTGATGAGTCCTCAATCTAACTCTTTTGATATTCATCCAAACACCAGCCTCTATGATTCAATAATTGAATCAACAATTGTATGATCATTAAGATGGCCATCGTACATAACCCTAATTATACTAAGGGACATATTATGCAAATTAGTTTTTCTTCATTTCAGATCAGGGAATGATATTTGCAATAACATTTATTGCATAATGGCTCACCGTAGGCTCGCACGTCCAACACTTCTGCATTCTTGCTTGTGCCTCGGTGGATATAACATCTTTTGTTCCACCCATTTTTTGGGGTCTTGGAAAAAGTTGCACCGGTCAGCATTCCTCATCCGAAGCATTGTCACAATCCATCTCCAGTCTTTAGATATCATTGTTACCATAGTAAGTGGGTTAGAGTACCGGTGTCAGCAATCCCCAAAAATGGTTCCTGAGCCACCCTTGATATAGTGGCCTTGCATCATCCCGACTTAGACTCCAAGATTTTCAACAATCCATCTGAGTTGAGCTAAGTGTTAGGTGCGAGGTTTCCAGTCAAATCACTATTTTAAGAGTCTTCCGGATGATATGAATGGTTCTATTTAAGCATGTTGAACTGACTCATGAACATAGTCTTATGGAATATAAAGAATTAAGTCAGGGTGACCTAAAATATCTCCACTTCCCATCCTCAATGGGTTCCTCTGAAATTAAGTGTACTATGGTCTAATCCAAGCTCCACTCTTCATAATGTATTTGGACTTGTTCAATGTGAATGCTATGTACAATGCAAAAAAAATATTTTTGTGATGCAATTTTCTAGTTTTGAACTTTTTATGAATTTTTGAAAAAGTTTTGCAAATTTTTGATGCAATTTTTGAAAAGGTTTTTGCAAATATTTTTCGTATTTTTAATCTTGCAAATTTTAAGGGATTTTTAAAAAACAAAAGATTTTTGGAATGAAGAGATAATATGTGCAACTATTTATAAGGGCGTGCATCCTTTTATTTATAAGGGCCGGGTTACAGGAATTTACAAGATTGTATATACAAGGTTTGTAAAGAATATTTATTTGTTCTATTTATGTACATAGTTCTCAAAATAATTTAAAAATAATTTTGCAAATATTTTGAAAACTTTGTTTTGCAAACAGACTAGACAAATAATTCTTACAAACATTTTACAATGTTTGAAAACTATTTTGCAAAGATTTTTCAAATAGTATGTACATATTTTTAAACTTTATTTTGTAATCATTTTACTCCCCATTTGCAAATAGATTTTCAATACATTTTATTTCAAGCAAAGAAAAGAATTTTTTTCAACCAAAATCTTTTCACAAAGGTTGAAAACATTTTACAAAATATTTTTCAAATAGTTTTCAAAATATTTTTCAAAGAATTTTTCAAACCATTTTTCAAACATTTTACCCGATTTATTAATCGGTATATACAAAGAATTTTAATGAATTTTATATAACTATGTTCTTTACACTTAATTAATTGTATTTTATCCACTGAAAGTACGAAAGTACGAGTTATGGCTAAAGCATATACAAAGTATATACGACCCCCCTATACTTAGCTTTAGATATAAACTCATAGATTGAAGAGAAAAGAAAAGACATAACTCGGAATACGTTTAAAAAAACATATACTACAACAACTAAAGAATAAAGATCGAAAGAATAAGAAGAATGGGAAGTCGACCGCCCCCCCCCCCCCCCTATACTTTGGATTAAATAATCCTAAGTATAGAAGACTGTACACATGACATGAAGGGTCAAGGGAGGGAATAAACAAATCACAACTCGATCTGTCTCCCCCTATACTTAGGGTAAGATATTCCTAGGTATAGACATGAAATATCAATAGGAGAGAAGATAGGTGAGGGGATCAAAGAAGACATGTGAATCATATTCTAAGTATAGAAGCGATGAGTGAGGAAAATAAAGTAAAAAATAGAAAATACAATTGAAAAGTAGAAAAGAAGAAAAGAAGAAAACTAAATGAAGAGTTTTTTAGGGACATTATCTGAATCTTCTGCTGTTGCATTAGTTGTAGAGGCTTTATCAATGATTATTTGAACTGCATCGACAACCGTCAGGAAAGTGTCATGCTCAAGGTACGACTTAAGTAGCTGACCGTTGATGATGATTGGTTGTGCGTCATGCGACAAATTTGATACCAAAATGCTTATGTTGTCACACACTTATTTCACTTCGAATGGACCTGTCTATTTACTCTTTAATTTGCCCTGGAATATCTTCAACTTTACGTTAAATAACCACACTTTCTATCCAGTATTGAAGGTTTTTCGTTTGATGTGTCGACAATGCCAGCATTAAACCTTCTCATTGTATATCAAGGTGTTATCATAATCATAGTCTCAGAATTCTAGGAGCTTGTTCAGATCTTCTTTTCTTTGCTGACCACCTTTATCTGAGTCCAAGTTCCAGATATTGATCGCCCATAATGATTTATGGATCAGTTCCACGGGCAGATCGCACGACTTTCCATACACAAGATGATAGGGCGGCTTGCCCAAGGGAGACTTGTAAGTGGTTTTGTATGCCCAGAGGAAGGAGTCCAAGAGTTAAGACTAATTCTTTCTATCCAACTTCATAAGCTTCTGCAAGATCATCTTGATTTCTCTGTTTGATAATCTGCCATGCCATTGGTCTGGGGATGATAAGGAGACACGCCTTGGTGCTCGATGCTGTACTCCTTTGTTAATTTTCTGACCTCTCTTTTATTGAAGTGACTACCACCATATGATATTAGAATCTCCTGAATTTTGAACCATGAGATGATGTTCTCTCTTAGAAATCGGCACACAGTGCGGCTGTTAGCGGATTAGTCGGGAATAACTTTAAACCAGTGACTCACTAGTCAACGACAAGAAGGATGTGCTCAAATCCATGACTGTTGGGAAAGAGTCCCATGAAATTAATGCCCCATGCATCGAACACATCTGAAATCTGAATAAATTTCAAGGGCATTGAGTCCTTTGCTATAAGGGTGCCTCCCAGTCTCTGATAGTCAATACATTGCTTACCATATGTTGTGACATCCTTACATAGTGTCATCCAACAGAGGCCACACTATAGTACTTTCACTATCATTCTGTATCCAGAGTGGTGTCCACTAGATTCGAGCGAGTGACAATGCTCGAGGACACTTTAATGCTCCTCTTGAGGAATACACTGGCGCCAAATGCAGTCTGCTCCTTCCCTGAATAATAGCGGGTCTTCCCATTGGTAGAAATGGATTTGGAACAAGAATTTGTCCTTCTTGATCTTCGTCCAATCTTGTGGGACTACACCAGAAATGAGGTAGCTCACAATATGGGCATACCAAGGGTATGAATCCATGTCCAGAATCGACTCGTCTGGAAAGGTGTCTATGATCGGTGCACTGCTCAGTGGAGGCTCTGACTGTTCAATTCTGGAGAGGTGATCTGCTACCACATTCTAAACTTCGGGATTGTCATTGATTTCCGAATCAAACTCTTGGAGGATAAGAATCCACCTGATTCGTCTGGGCTTGGCACCCTTCTTCTGCTGTAAGTACCAGATAACAAAATGGTAAGTATAGATGGTGACTTTAGATCCCAGCAGACATAATATGAACTTCTTGAGGGTGAAAACCACGATCAACAACTCTTTCTCTGTAATATTATGCCGAGCTTCGTCTAATGTCTTGCTGGCATAGTGAATGGTGTAGGGCACTTTGTCCTTTATTTGTCCTAACATGGCCCCAACTATGAAATCTGACGCATTTGTCATGATCTCAAAGGGTAGAGACCAATCTGGCAACTGTAGGACCGGAGCTTGAGTGATTAGATCCTTCAGTTGATTAAATGAAAGGGGAACCTATTGATCAACATTGAACTTAGTTTCCTTGCACAACAACTCAGTGAGAGATTGGGTGATGCGACTGAAATCTTTGATGAATCTCTTGTAGAAACCCACATGCCCCAAAAATTACCTCACATTTCTGATGATCTGAGCTAGCTCTAGATTGTCAATGACACCCACCTTTACCGAGTCATCTTCCATGCCACTTTTGGAAATTATGTGACCCAACACAATCGCTTCTGTGACCATGAAGTGGATCTTCTCCCAAGATAATATGAGATTGACTTCTCAGTATTTCTAAAACATTCTGTCTATGTGCTGTAGATAAGAACCAAAGCTATCACCATAGAGGGATAAGTCGTCCATGAACACCTCAAGAAAATTGCCAACCATATCAGCAAAAACTGCAAGCATGCATCTTTGGAATGTGGTAGATGCATTGCACAGATAAATGGGCATTCTTATGAAAGCATAGGTACTGAACGAGAAAGTGAAGGTAGTCTTCTCTTGATCTTTGGGGGCGGTTGCCACTTGATTGTACCTATAGTACCCATCCAGAAAGCAAAAGAACTCCTTGCCAACCAACCTTTCTAGGACTTGATCAATAAATGGAAAGGGGAAGTGGTACTTATTTGTTGTGGCATTAAGGTAACGATCAACACATACACGCCAGGATGTCAGTACTCGAGTAGAAATCTCATCTCGTCTTTCATTAGTAACCACGGTAAGACCTGACTTCTTCGGAAATACATGCAAGGGGCTCAACTATTTCGAATCGGAGATGGGGTAAATGAATCCCGCGTCATACCATTTCGTGATTTATTTCACAACTACATCCTATAAATTTGGATTTAGTCTTCTTGGGATGGCTTGGAATCTTCTTCCAAGTAAATATGGTGTGAGCACAAAGCAAGATTTATCCCGCAGAGGTCTGATACGTGTCAACCAAGAGTTGGTTTTTTCTAGATCCTAGAGAAGTTGAGATTCTTGATTTGGGGTCGTCCTGCTGCTAATGATAATAAGATACATATTCTCTGCACCCACAAGGAAGGCATAATTGAGGCCTGCCGAAAGTAACTTTAATTTTGGTTCTGATCTGGCCTGCTTCTTGGTCACTTTCGAAACTGAACTGGTGGGTGGATGATCTGCCAAAAATTTGGAAGTACTGCTCACCTCAGTGACTTGTGGTTCAACTGTTAATGCACTTAACAAATCTACAATGAAGTCATCTTGTTTAGACTAGCATGAATTTTCTGAATCAAATAGAAGCATCAGCAAATTGGAATCTATCTCCCTAGGGATATCAGAGCTTGTGTTGACTGTGCTTTCCAGGTCCTCCTTAGGAGAGAGGATTTCCAAGGTCCATGTGTCATTTAAAGAGAGTTCTATATGTCTGATTTCTACAATAAAGTCACAGTCTGCTTTAGATTGTGCGACATGGCTTTCATTAGATATGACTTTCAGCTCACTGACCATGTCTATGATAACTATGTTGCTGCTCGAGCTGAACCTGATCTTCCTCGACCCATGTCAACCACAACCTCTACAGCGCACAGGAATGACCGACCAAGAATAATTAGGGTCAGGAGTAAGGGTACTGGAGAGTCCATATCAAGTACTACAAAATTGATCGGAAACTGCATGTCTTTTACCATTATGATAACATCCTCCAATAAACCTCGAGGTCACTTGATTGATCGGCCACCGAAATGAAGGATCATGCATGTTTTCTTGAGTGGGCCTAGCCCAAATTCTTGAAGCAGTGATGAAGGCATGAAGTTGATGGAAGAGCTGGTGTCAAGTGACGTTCGCTCGAAGACTTGGTCAAAGATCTTACATCTGATCAAAGGTGCTCCTTTGTCATGCTTCTTCTTTGAGAGATTGTTGATAGCTGCAACTGCAGCCATGATGAGGACATGCTTCTCAACATGGTGGCATCTGTTGTTGACGTTCGACCGACGCTTGTTTGTACGCGCTTCCTTCAAGCCCTTCTTCATAGCTAGCACCTATTCTATGATTTACAACAACGGTAACTCAACACTCATAATTTTGAGAATATCCACAACACTTAGATTAGATAATGCACTTTGTCTTTTTGTAATTTTTTGGATTTTTCTATCGCATCAGTAAAAGGAATATTTACATAACTGAAATCAAAAGCATTGTTCTTATTTACAATAAAATTATTGTCCACAATATCTTGTACATTCAGACTGCAAAAATGTGTACAATCACTATCATGAGGTGGACATCCAAAACCTGTAGTCTCCGCTCTGTCGGTTGGCGCCAGATCGGCTGCCGGGGTTGGCTCCTCCGTGGTTGGTGCGAATTTACTTTGACTAAGATCATCTTTTTGGTCATTTTGATTTTTCTGATTTTTTTCTTTTTACTGATGGATATGGTGGTGACTAACAACTAGCATGGTTCCTCTGTCTTCTTCTTCCTCACCCGAACCTGTAGTTGGCATGGCTGATGCAAAAGATGATGATTCAGCTGATGAAGCTTTATTCTTTCCCCTGGTACTGGCAGATGGGGGTAAAGTCATACTGCTCCTGAGAGTAACAATATTAGATACAATAAAATTACTATCATCTGAGTCTACAGGCATATACGAGCCATCACATTCTACCTGCTTAGGGTTGCCTACGATCTGGGTTGTGATTGGAGTTTTTGTTGTCGTCATGTCGTCTAGCTTCCTTGTCATCTTTGCTAGACCCTTTACCAATTGGGCCATGCAATCAAGGCTCAGATTCACCGGAACCTCCTTGGAGGGTTCAACGTGCTACTCACATTGTGGCTGGTAGTGTGGAGGCTGAGATGGGTGCAACTGGTATTGTTGCTGAGGAGGAGGAAGCTAATACTGATGCTGATATGGAGGAGGATACTGCTGCTGAGGTACAGTCGCGTATTGGTGGTATGACTGGTGCTGATAGTACGAAGACTATGGTTACTGCTGCGACTGTCTCCAATTATTGTGGTACAATGGAGGCTGGTGATGCTAATACTGAGGCTGAGGCTAAGAGGACTGTGCAAAGAGACCACCCTGAGGTTGGTTGTATGGCTGATTGGTTGGTGGTTGGCCCTGAAGTTGTCTAGTAGGACGGGCCAGCTATGCATCATTGCTCCAAATACTGTTGACTTCTTGAATTAGGGGTGATGGTGAGAATGGCGGATCAGAAGAAGGTAAGTAATCTGGCTGGTAGATCACCAACTATTGTTGCAGAGGGGCCTGCTTGGGTGCTTGCATGTAGTACATGTGCTGGATTGTAAGCTGCTGTGGACTATGTTTAAGTTGTTGTGGAGGTGATGGTTCATCTTTCTTCTCAATAGGAGTCTCTGACGATGGTGTCGTCAATTGGCATGAGTTGATGGCGCTCACCAATAGCTCCAAGTGTTTGATGATTTGATCCACTTTATCCAAGTGTTGCGCTCTCTGTTCGATCACAACAAGCTTCTCAAGATCTCGTGACCACTTCTCGATAATGTCAACCTTAGAGAGATGGCCCTCAATGATACTGAGGTTGGAGATCTCATCTCTCTCAGCCTCACGAGATGGTTCCATGTGCGCTGAATTCTTGAGGACTTGGGGATGTCTCTAATACGCACGGGATGAAGAGATGGCGGCCTCTCCCTCGACCATTTCTTCAAAGATCTTCCAGACCACATCTTCATCCTTTTTAAAGTGGGATCCCCCGCATGCAACATTGACTAATATCTGACTATCTACATTCAAGACCTCATCGAAGTGTTGAACCAATCTAGTCTTTGGTATCTCATGGTGGTGGCACTTCTCCTACAACTCAATAAATCGCTCCAGGCTTCACGAATGGACTCGTAGGTAGCCTGAGTAAAGTTGCTAATCCTGGCTCGGATCTGGTTGAGTCGATCGATAGGATAATACTTGTGAAGGAACATAGATTTAAGTTCCTAACAGGTCGTCATGACCTTTCCCAAATGGTTTACCTAGTACAGGGCCTTGTCTTTGAGACTGAAGTGAAATGCAGTCATCTTAACTACACCTAACGTAATGTTAGGGTAGTGGGTAGTTATGCAAATGTGCGAGAACTGTTGTAGGTGAATGTATGGTTCCTCATTGGTATTCCCATGGAATGTGGGTAGAAGAGCAAGGAATTGAGGTTTCAGCTCAAAATGAGCAAGAACCGGAGGGATGCAAATTCACTCAGTCATCTTGTTGTCTCCAGGATTATATGTCTCCTTCAGTGTTGGTTTCACGTTCCCATTCCATGGTTCTTCTTCTTCTTTTGGCTCATCACGGGGTCTTTCTTGACCTCCTCCACCTGCTGGTCTGTACCTCATGTCATTTAACATGTCTTGAAAGGTTGTTTGTACGAGGTCTTGCTCAGTTATTTGTTGCGGGATGGCTTGAATGGAAGCCGTCAACTGAGCATTTGCCTGGTTCTGATCAGGCATTGAGTCTTTCTCTAGTTGGGGTTGTTGTTATTCTTTTCCCTTTCCTTGAGGGGCCATCTCTGGGTCTGAGTCTGAAGAAATGAATTCTGGATCTAGGACTGGCTTTTATCTGCAATGTAAGAGAATCCCGATCAGACCACTTGAAATTGTATGCCAGCTACCGTGATGAATTTTAGATTAGGGTCAATCCTAGATGGTTGTGAATGGAGTAAAAGATGTAGACTGAAATCGACTTCCATTCAAAATGGGCGGAAGTGAGACAAGAGTGGTCACAATTTATTAGGAGATAAAGAAGAATGGAAAGAAGACTAGGAGTTTGGAGAATGGTTTGCAAGGTCTGAATCAGATTCTCGGGAATTGCTTCGAATTACTAACAATGCAGATGAAGGATATGGGAAGATCCTCAAGCACATCACAGAAGCGAGTGGATCACATCGAATGCGATCGGGAGCGACTAGTCGTACTAGTTACTTGATGCAGCATAAATTATAAAATTTTAAATATGATGAAACCACTTGATCCAAGAACCTTTCTCGGATCGTTTCATCTAAAACACAATAGGTAAAAGGTTTACCTCTTGAATTGTAGTTGTGATCGAGTCTCTAAACTAAGAGACCTCATGTCTCAAGTCCGTTCCGACGGAGGAGACGCTTGTGAGCGCGTTGATGAGATACGTCCATCTCGCAATCCAAGTTGATGATCCAAATGGTGAATCGCTTGATCTCGTCACATGAGATCCGACATCTTCTTCACGAGCGAGGAACATCAAAGGAGACAGAGATCCACAAGCAAATACTCCAGCAGCATAATGATGATGCTACGACAATGGCGACTCTCTCAAGGGCTCCATGATGGACGACCACAAGAGAGAGAGAGAGGAAGAGAGTCTTGGCGTGTAGAGAGAGACAGGGAGAGAGCATTAGTTTTCGTTGTAAATGTATCACTTGAATAGCAAGGGGGCCTCTTCTTATATAAGGTTTTGGGAGTCCATGGATCTCAATCCATGGACAACACACAATTAATGGTTGAGATTGATTTGTGTTTCTTTCTATGGCTAAGATGTTATTGTAAAAACACAACAACAATTGATTTAATTTTGAATTAATTTATATTGATAAATCAACATAATTAATCCCAATTTAAATCACTTTGACTAGAGAAGATATAATTAGGAGACTAACCTCTTTTCATAAAGAGCGGGACAACTACTCATCTCCTCATGGAGAGTTGTCGCCGTCCACTTCTCTTGAATGAAATGGGTCTATCTCCTCTAAATATCATGAGATCTCATGATATCTCCTTTATTTACAACAACTCTTGTTGTAAATATTTTCCACAAAAATAATTCACAATTATTTTGTGAAAAATTTCAATCAAGCCATTGAAATAATGAGAATCTCATTCACAACCCAAAATAAAATGTAATTATATTTTCAATTAATCATTGATTGTGAATCCAATTCACATTAATAATTAACCAACGAATATAAATCATAATATGCTCTCTTTAATATATTATAAATCACATTTATAATATATATATATATATTAATAATATGGATAGTGCTATCCACATTATTCTTATCCATGATAATTAAATCACATTTAATCATCTTGGATCTCAATTCTCATGTGCCCAAATAATATGAATCACATTCACATTATTCATATCTTTGATAATTAAATCACATTTAATTATCTTAGATAACTCTCCTTATAATATGAATCCAATTCTTATTATTCATGATAATTAAATAACATTTAATTATCCATTTTTCTCAATGCTCGAATACATATATCAACAATGAAATTATCCATGAACTCTTTCAAGGATAATGCGCTTTCTCCGCGGATATTTGCAGATAAGGACATGACGATTGTATTGTTCCACATATAGTGACTTGGATATTAAGATCACATCTCAAATCCAGATCTTGTGGACCTCCCATAGATGCTTGATTAAATCAAGACTGCAAATTTAATCTTCTCATTACATCTGAATCACATTCAGATCAATGTCTAACATTTGGACTAAGATTAGATTACTTCTCTATGAGAGGAGTCACTAAATTCCAGACCTGTTTAATCAATCCCTCGGAATGGAAGCGTCATGGTTATACAATCGTTTATGATCACATCACCCTCAGGTATTTCTAATACCTGTACATCCTATATACTGGAAGACCCAGAATAAACCTTAAGTTTTTAGATCTCTTTTAGACTGTCTCCTTCAGGGTTTTTTCACTAAGTTTCTCATTTGACTATTGGGAGTCGGTATCGATCATATGCTTTCCAAAAGCATATATCATACCTAGGTGTTGAACATATACTTTTCCAAAAGCATATATCAAACCTACAAATTCAGTCAACTTCCAAAGCGAGACGACCATGCACGGAATTTGATTCTTCCTAATATCTCATGAGTGAGCTCATGTCTTTCGGTTCAGTAATGAACATGTATGACCCCTTTGAGAGATCATATTACTCATATGCCCTTATATGCACACCAGTGCGCCGGCGTATAGACCTTGATTAGGTCATCAACCTATTGGTCTGCCAAATGTACATACTCAGACATATAGTGACAGCATACTACATAGGACTTTGGTTATCTCGATCTCGTTAAGTCAACTCTTTAACCTAACTAATTTGACACCTCCGAATCTCTATTCCCATGCAGAGGACCTGCATCAAGAGGTCGGTCAGATATCAACCAAGTGAGAAAGGATTTCCATCTCCTATTCAGGATGGTAAATCATCTCTTAATAATCGTTTGACTGTACTTGATGAGTCCTCAATCTAACTCTTTAGATATTCATCCAATCACCAGCCTCTATGATTCAATAATCAAATCAACAACTATATGATCATTAAGATGGCCATGGCCATGGTACATAACCCTAATTGTACTAAGGGACCTATTATGCAAATTAGTTATTCTTCATTTCAGATAAGGGAGTGATATTTGCAATAACATTTATTACATAATGGCTTGCCATGGGCTTGCATGTCCAAAAATCTCCCACTAGCCCAAAGAGCCATTAATGGGCTAATCATTTAAATCTGCACTCATGTGATAATCATAGGCTATTTAGGAAAATAGCTAGGTAAGCTGATCAGTCACTCTATTCCCGAGAGACTATGCCAAGTATTTTTATGACACTTGCATATCCCCAGTAACAATGCTCGCATCCAATGCAAATGTTGCATCTTATGCATCCAATAGTCAATTTTGTTAGTTATAGTGTCCTTGACACTATAGCTCGATAATTATTATAACAAGTATTTCCATTATCCTTATCAAAATACCCTTATTCCTGGAGATCTCTATCTCCTAAGGTATCCATAGTTAAGACCTTTTAGATCACCATCTATAAAGTCTTAATTTCTTGAACATAAGACTTGAGATTACTATCTCTAAAAGTCTTGTCATCTATGAAGATATGTTTTTACTGCAATCAAGTATTTTATTTTCATAGTAGGATTAGTAAGAAATTACTACTCCCACTACATGGCAGACATCTGGTTTTTGTACACATCTAGCATACACCTGACTTCATAACTAATGCACAAGGGCAGTCAGTTTTAGCATTCACTTCCTCAACTCTTTGATGTGCTATCCCTTCAGATAGGTCAGTATTACATCTTAAGGAAAGAAACCTTTCTTGGAATTTTCCAGAAAATGGAACATGTCCACGGTGTACCCCTAATGTAACGATCCAAATACCCTCTTCTCTTTGCTTCTGAACAACTTCATAACTAATATCTAAGAGGTTTTCTTGAGATCATAACTCAAGGTATGGGATAATCAGACTATAAAACACTTATTATTATCCTTATATCATTCCAAATGATCAAGATATCATCTACATTTAGCACAATGAACACAATGGCACTCCGACTAAGCTTCACATGGTTCATCAAGATTCTATCTAAAATCATAGCATTTATGATTTTATCAGATTCAATGTTACAACTACAAGAAGCTCATTTGAGTCCATAGATGGAATTCCTTAGCTTGTACACCTTGTATTCCTCATCCATGAAGCCACGGGTCTACTTCATATGAATATCCTCGAAGAATTATTCATAGAGGAACACAAAATTGACTTCCATCTCGAAGATGTCAAAGTCAAGTTGTGTAGCTATAGTTAGCAATATTCTGATGGGTTTAAGAAAGGTCACTGAAGAGCAAGTCTCATTGCAAGCAATGACTTCTCTTCAGTGTGTAGCTCATGGCTATGAGCCGTGCTTTGAAGGTTTGTACCTTCTCGTCAGGTTCCCTCTTTCTCTTGAAGATCCGATCACACCTTAATGGGTCTTACCCATATAGGGGGATCCTTGAGGGTCCATATACAACACTTGTATATGAAGTCTAATTTAGACTTAATTGCTAACTTCCATCTTTCCATGACATGATCTTCAGAAGCTTCATCACATGAAGTTTGATCATTGTCCAATTTCTCTGACACAATCCTCAAACTTATTTGAAGAGGTATTAGTGTTTCATCTTTAATTGTCCTTTTAGTTTCCGACTTCAGGAGCCTCTTTATCTTCTCAAGATTAAATGAGTTCATTCACTTCATTTTCATCTTAATTCTCAAGAGAGTCATCCTCTAAGAATTGTATCCTTAGAGATGAGATCTTTTAAGAATCTCACGGACATAAAGTAGGTATCCAATACCATCCTTTATTTTCCTAATGAAGTGGCACTCTCCGGTGCATGATTCTAGCTTACTAGCATGGAACCTTATAAGGATATATATTGTAGTCTCTACTACATATATACCTTGGAAACTAAGAGGTAATTATGTTAATATTCATCATTGATCAAATCATGTCAAACATGATCCAGTTGTATCCCCCTACAACTCTCTTGAGTTTAGGTATATCAGGAGGAGCAATATAGGAATGATATTCATATCTCCATAAGGTATTATTTGAATTCATCTAATAGGTACTTGCTACCTAGGTTAGATCAAATTCATTTCATATCCCTTCAAACTTTGGTTCCAAACCAAAATTGTGAAATCTTTGAACATTTCAAAGCTTTCTAAGGTGAAGGGAAGAAATCTCATATCACTAATAATCATCAATTGATATCACATATCATCAATGTTTATTATGACATAGATGATCCACATACATCAGTATGTATGAGATCTTGAATACCTTGACATCTAACACCATTCCCAGAGAAGGGTGCATTGGACAATTTTTACTTTGAATACAATATTCTAACGTATGTAAGATTTGAAATTTCAGACATTCTAAAGTTTTATCTCTTACTAGTCAATTGATCTCAGCAATAGACTAATGTCCAAGACTTGATGCCAAATCTTTGTCAATTTATCTCCATCCTCCTATTGATCTTTTAAGGTTTAATTTTCAAAATTAAAAATGCTAATGAACCATTCATTAATTTCTAATTTATTAGAGTCCTCCAGATATCAAAATACTATCTGAGATATATCCATCGTAACTCTTTATGATAGGTCTATTCCAGAAATCATGTCTATTTTCAACATTTATAAATAAACTATGAGTGTTTTCTAATATCTAGGTAGTAGAGACATTCTCTAAGACTAAGGGCTCTCCCACTGAAAATATGATGTCTACTTATCCAATAGAGGTTGTTGCAACCATTGCATCAATATCCATGGATGACTATTAAACCTTAAGAACAAAATTTTCTAGTCTTCTAAAAAACATATGCAACCAATTGCAAATGTTGTAAGAAGAATGAGATACAATTATTAGACTTTTATCTTATCAAATAAGAAATTCAATTTTAATGATTATATGTAGATGTAAATTATTTCGATGCACTATCCGAGTCCTTCTCTAAGGATTCTAGATAGACTTGATAGTCATACTATCAATACATCAGGTTATTGCAGTATTGACATTTATCCAACTCTTTGGATGTCATATGTGTGGAAACCATAGTGCAGCCAACTCTTTGACTTTCCTTCTAGCCAAGGTCCGACCCATGCTTCCACTGCGCTCCTTTGATGTATAGACAACCATTGCTTAAGACAAAGATTCTCTTATATTGATTTCAAAAGATTTCAATATAAGAGAAATTCAACATTTATACATGCTTCATTCAATTCATACAATATGAATATTATGAAGCTTCATGAATGACTAGAGTATAGATAATAGAATGATGACGCTCATCATATCTACATACAACTTAACTCTTAAAGACATAGGTTCAGGTAGGTACTCAAATATTTAAATACATCATCTCTTATAGAGCCACCATTCTGCATGATGCAGTGAACCATGTCATTCATGATTAAATGTCGAGAGCACACATGTATGCCAGAACATCTTTCTTAGATTTTATAAGGATTGTTTGACAATTATGATCATCATTGATATGTCACTTCCAAAGTACATTCGAGGAGAGATCAAGACTATAGAGACATACAAACCCTAGGTTGTTGTCTTATTGTCTATTTAATTACTATTCCTTATTATTATGAGGAAAATTGCACATTGAAACCACATACAATATGTGTCCAACTTCAAGTACAATATCTTGATCATGGATCCAATCCATGATATTTTACTGGTTATTATTGAGTATAGTATTGAGTGGGTTTAATGAGGACTATCTGAAATAAGGAATTTGCATATATATATATATATATATATATATATATATATATATATATATATATATACATATTTCACTTTGATTTAGGAATTTGATATCAAAGTTATCTTGACTTGTCAATATTGAAAGTTCATTCCCTTAATCACTTTCAATGCAAGAGATATACTTACCATTATATCTCTAGCAAGATCTGGGATCTCCTTTCCTATCTTTGTCACATTCCAATAATATGAGAACTTGCAACTCAGATAAAAAGAAGCGGGAACTCATTCCACCTTGCAAGTCCAACTTGCATCTCCCAATTCGGTCTTAACACCCGAGCCCACCACCCTAAGGTGATGTTGACCTGTTGTTAATTGAACCAACCGTCAACAGGAATACAACTCGCTACGCACAATCCAATATGACCCCAATAATATGAGGACTCCATATTGGGGTCACTACGCATACGCCCTTACTCTTTAGCCCGATCCAAATGGATAGTATGCAGGAGCTGTCACTTCGGACAGACATCTCTTAAATACAATATCTGGCGACGGAACCCTTCGCCTTTATGGGAGACCATGGATGTCACTTATGTGATCCTCCACTTCTTATTAAAATTTCAATTAATTATCATGAATCATATTCATATAATTAATTCTTCCAAGTTAAATACACATCTATTCATAAATAGAGTGTTTTTAATTGGATATATTTAATTTAATCACATTAAATTAATTATTATTCTAATTCAATCAACAAACTTTATTGTTATTTGGAAAATATGGTATTATCTCAAAGTACGTATTAAATTGAATTTTAATAATTAGAAAATACTCCATGATTTCTCTTGCATTATCAAGTACCTACTCGTTGTCATGGCCAGTACTGACGGGAGTGAGATAGACCGCACACGGTGCAACTTGCTACCCCAATGCTCCTCGACTAGACACCATATCCACCTCAGGAAAGGATAACGCAAAATTGATCATTGTGTATTTGAGATGTTCATCGGTTTTTCAACCGAAATTATACCATATAGTAATAATCAAAACTATTTTGATTATAAGGAAATTTGCTAGACAAATTCCCAAACCTATTCAAATGACATGTTTGTCGAAAGTGTATCAAGTAACCAATTGGTGATCCAGATCAAATCTAATCATTTATTGGTTGAGGCAATGCCATTTAAGGGAACAATTATTATCAAATATTTCCCAAATATTATCCATAATTATTTCAAGAAATTAACCAATAATTTTACTAGTTTCTTAAATGACAATCACAAGGTTGTTGATAAAGATTGTAATTTCCAGCAATGACCCTCACTAACTAAAATTAGCATATCTCATTCATTTTAAATGCAAATAATGCAAAATCATTTTCTAAAGTTTGATATATTGATTTAAAACAGAACTGAAGTGATAATCATGCATTTATAGGCGTGACATAACAGTAATTAACAATTTAATTACGTCATGATTCACTATCCCCGAAACAGTGGATATAGGTTCATTAAAATGATCATATCTTGCATTATCGAATTCCAAATCAGGCAAACTCAAATCCTACTGTTTCCTTAATAAATGGAGAACAATATCTAATTGAAAATTTCGTCTTTAAATTTTATAAACAGGGCCGAAATTTATCACAAAACATGGCTGCGAAAATTGAAATGCGATAAAACTTTCACGAACCCTACCGAGCCCAAATCTTCTTAAATTAATGCATTGAATCCAAAATCTCCAACCTGGCTCTGATACCACTTGAAGGATATGTGGAGATCCTCAAGTACATCATGAAAGTGAGTGGATTGCATCAAATACGTTCGGGAGCGACTAGTCGCACTAGTTGCTCGATGCAGCAGAAATTAAATAAATTTTAAATATGATGAAACCACATAATCCCAGAACCTTTCTCAGATCGTTTCATCTAAACCACAATAGGTATAAGGTTTACCTCTTGAAGCGTGGTTGTGATCGAGTCTCTAAACAAAGAGACCTCCTGTCTCATGTCTAATCCGACGGAGGAGACGCTTGAGAGCGCATTGATGAGACACATCCTTCTTGCAATCCAAGTTAATGATCCAAGCAGTGAATCTCCTGATCTCGTCACATGAGACCCGACATCTTCTTCACGAACGAGGCGTATCAAAGGAGATGGAGACCCACGAGAAAATACTTCGACAACATAACGACGATACAACGTCGATGGCGACTCTCTCAATGGCTCCATGATGAACGGCCACAAGAGAGAGAGGAGGAGAGTCTTGGCATGTAGAGAGAGAGGGAGAGAGCATCATTTTCATTGTAAACGTATCACTTGAAGAGCAAGAGGTTCCTCTTCTTATATAGGGTTTTGGGAGTCCATGGATCTCAGTCCATGGACAACACACAATCAATGGTTGAGATTGATTTGTGTTTCTTTCAATGGCTAAGATGTTGTTGTAAAAACACAACAACAATTGATTTAATTTTAAATTAATTTATATCGGTAAATCAACATAATAAACCCTAATTTAAATCACTTTGACTAGAGAAGAGATAATTAGGAGACTAACCTCTTTTCCTTAAGTGGGGGGACGACTACTCTTCTCCTCATGGAGAGTTGTAGCCGTCCACTTCTCTTGAGTGGAATCGGTCTATCTCCTCTAATTATCATGAGATCTCATTATATGATGATATCTCCTTAATTTACAATAACTCTTGTTGTAAATATTTTCCATAAAATAAATCATAATTATTTTGTGAAAAATATCAATCAAGCCATTGAAATAATTTGATCTCATTCACAACCCAAAACAAAATGTAATTATATTTTAAATTAATCATTCAATGTGAATCCAATTCACATTAGTAATTAATCAACAGATATAAATAATAATATGCTGTCTTTAATATATTATAAATCACATTTATAATATACTTTAATAAAATGGATAATGCTATTCACATTTTTTATCCATGATAACTAAATCGCATTTAATCATCTTGGATATCAATTCTCATGTGCCCAAATATTATGAATCACATTCACATTATTCACATTTTTGATAATTAGATCACATTTAATTATCTTATATAACTCTCCTTATAATATGAATCAAATTCATATTATTCATGATAATTAAATCACATTTAATTATCCTTTTTCTCAATGCTCGGATACATATATCAACAATGAAATTATACATGAACTCTTTCAAGGATAATGCGCTTTCTCCACGGATTCTTGGAGATAAGGACATAGAGATTGCATTTTTCTACGTATAGTGACTTACATATAAAGATCACATCTCTAATCAATATCTTGCGGACCTCCCAAAGATGCTTGATTAAATCAAGATCGCAAATCTAATCTTGTCATTACATCTGAATCACATTCAGATCAATGTCCAACATTTGGACTAAGATCATATTACTTCTCTATGAGAGGAGTCACTAAAATCCGGACTTGTTTCATCACTCCCTCGGAGTGGAAGCGTCATGCTTATACAATCGTTTATGATCAAATCACCCTCAGGTATTCCTAATACCTGTACATCCTACATACTGGAATACCCAGAATAAACCCGAAGTTTTTAGATCTCTTTTAGACTGTCTCCTTCAGGGTTTTTTCACTAAGTTTCTCATTTGACTATTGGGAGTCGGTATCAATCATATGCTTTCCAAAATCATATATCATACCTAGGTGCTGATCATATACTTTTCCAAAAGCATATATCAAACCTACAAATTCAGTCAAACTTCCAAAGCGAGATGACTGTGCATGGAATTTGATTCTTCCCAATATCTCATGAGTGAGCTCATGTCTTCTGGTTTAGTAATGAACATGTATGATTCCTTTAAGAAGTCATATTACTCATATGCCCTTATATGCACACCAGTGTACCGGTGTATAGACCTTGATTAGGTCATCAATCTATTGGTCTGCCATATGTACATACTCATACATATAGTAACACATCTGTCTCTGGTCAGAGGATGCGTGCCTATATCGTGACCACATACGACATAGGACTTTGGTTATCTCGATCTCGTTAAGTCAACTCTTTGACCCAACTAATCTAACACCTCAGAATTTCTATTCCCTTGTAGAGGACATGCATCAAGAGGTCGGTCAGATATCAACCAAGTGAGAAAGGATTGCCATCTCCTACTCAGGCTGGAGATCATCTCTTAACAATCATTTGATGGTACTTGATGAGTCCTCAATCTAACTCTTTAGATATTCATCTAAGCACCAACCTCTATGATTCAATAATTGAATCAACAGCTATATGATCATTAAGATGGCCATGGTACATAACCCTAATTGTACTAAGGGACCTATTATAGAAAATTAGTTATTCTTCATTTTAGATCAGGGAATGATATTTGTAATAACATTTGTTGCATAATGGCTCACCGTGGGCTCGCATGTCCAATAGCCGAGTCCAAGGAATCGATGTAGGTGTCGACGGAGTACCAACTAAACCATCCACGGATCGACAACATGGAGCGAAAGAGGATCGATGCAGGAAGAATGATACGATGGTCAACATGGAATAAAAGGAGGGTAAAATAGTAGAAAGTCTCGAAAAGAGCAGGGGATCAAAGAGGAAACACACATGACAAAATCTTACGCAGGTGCATAGGACTCGATCTTTGAACATTAGTCTAGATCCATATAAACACAATACAAAATTGGGTTTACCAACTTGACACAATGTGAAGACGTAAAGGATCAGCTATTTTTATCTTTCATTTTTAGAGTTGTTATTTCAGGCATATATTTTAACAAGTCCTTAGACTCTAACCCTATAGGAGCGAGAGTACTGTTATAAAAGTATCTCGTACTTGTCCTCCTCCTCCGTTGTAACCTGTATTCTGCACTTTTTGAGGTCCATGTAACCCTTCCATGATCCCTACTTAGCGAAAGAAAAAGAGGGAGGAAGCCAATAGGTAAAACCACTACTTCAGATTTTGCTCGTAGTGGAATCACTGTGAGATTGTAAGGACCTACTCATATGCAAACTGATGAGACAAGCACACCCTTGAGGGCATGGCCTAACCTCAGTACTTCAGACCAAGTCGATGTTCAACACAAGGCAGGAACACCATCGATGACATGGCCCTACTCGGTCACATACGATAAAAGCGCCAATTCTCCAGAAATCCAAGCAATACGTAAGGCAATTAGAATATGGGATTTGGGTTCTAATCCTTAGATGATCGCACCTCACTCATGGGATGGGTTTTGGTCACCTCCTAAGTAAATTGAAAACAATGAGGGCTTTATGAACCCAAGGCAATGAAGTCCATCACATATTTTAATCAAGGTTAAACTTTATTTAGCAGTACTTTTGTTTAGTTTTTTGGTTTTCACTTTTTTAGATATTTTACATACAAGAACCTAATGATTTTATAGATTCCATTTAAGTTGTAGGTGGTCAAAATCAGAGGGAGATAGTGAAAAAGCTGTGCAGGTTGATTCCATGATGGAAATCTCAGCAATGAATCTATTGATGCATGCAGAGTTAGAGGACTTACAATGCTTCCCAACTCTCTCCATGTGGTATGCAAAATAGAATGTTTAAACCTAACATGGTAGTGTGCAATCGAAAAAATAGCCCTAAATAGTAGCTGCTATTAGTCGTGAAGAATCATATGCTAATTATTTAGAAATGAACCCGAGAGTCCGGTCTTCGAGACATCTTGGTGTCCGCCACAACGAGTCCTGCCAGCGCTGTATGATGGTGATGAATCCATGATTCATCTACTCTATATGGACATTTTAGAAAAATCCCCTTAATAATTCTCTAACTAAACCCCTTAAAATTAATTAATTAACCTTCACTAAATGTGAATAAATTAGGGATAAAATCTGTAATTAAATAACTTTGATTTTTTACCCGGATTGAGCTTATTATTTTATGTGTAAATAATCTTTATTTTAACCTAATTCTTTCTCTATTATTTTATTTAACTCATTAACTAACATGGCATCAATAATTAAAATCCATAAAAATAACATAATTGAAAGAAATAAAAAATATTAGACATTGTACATATTTTCTCTTTGTTGATTTTATTTTATCTTTTTCTAAACTAAAAAAACATAAAATTATATTTAGTATGTAAATATTGCATATAAATTAATCTACTAATTAAAATAAAATTAAAAATACAAAAAATCACAAATTGCGAAAATATGGTATTTTATTATCTATAGAGTACCTCCAAAAAAACATGTTTTGTGCAGTTGACCTCTTTTGATTTTGGGTCCTTCACAAAAGTTGTAGATCTCATCGAGACGAGCAACTTTCATGTTTATCAATTTATTATTTGACCCCATTACTATGTCTTTTCTATTTTTCTTTTGATTATACTATTTTTATTTTATTTTTATTTAGTTTTTAATCTTTAATTTACTTTTATTTTTACTATATTTAATTTTAATTTTAATTTTTATTTACTTTCTCTTTCTCTTTTTCTTTCCTCTTTCCTTCCTTCCTCTCTCTCTCTCTTCTCTCTCTATGCATGTGACCCCTTCCCCTCCTTTCTCTCGCAACACGTGTGTGACAGGTTCCATCTCTCCCAAAGCAGCATGTGTGCGGCACATGCCGCCTCTCCCACAACCAACACATGCCCAGTGCATGCCTTTCCCTCATTCCTCCCCTCGCCTGCAACGTCTTCCACCTCTCCTCCCTCTGCGGTCGTTACATCCATCGCATAACGACCCCGCCTCTTCTAGCCGTTGCACTCCTCCCCTCCCCCTCGCTCTCCTACAACCACCAATGCACTGATCCTCCTATTTAACCCATCACTGCCATATACCTTATCATCGAACCTTCAACCTTTGAGTACTTGTGACAGCGGCTCCCTTCCCAGCGTGATCTAAAGCTTGGCTCAGCTTTGCATCTTTCTTTTGAGCTTGTTGAACTTCGTGCCTTCTTCACATGGCACTTGAAGCAAAAACTGGAGCCACACATCAGGCCCCCCTTCTGGCAAAAAAAACCAACCACCTCGGCCTGCCTCAAACTTCACCAATTGCATCTCCACCTCACATAGACACCCCATCTGCTAGCTCCACCCCACCTCGATAGTAGCGCTCCGCCTCATGCAACTTTTCCACCGCCAGCATCCCGTCGCCATTCGTTGCGCTCACCATTGCACCTCAGCAGCCACACCTGCAGCACCACCCTCGACAGTTGACGTCGCCCTCGCCCGACGATTGCTCCTCCATCTTGTCGCTCCATCTCTTGTTGTATATTGATGAAGGCGGGGTCCCTCGACCACCGTCACTCCCGACCTCTCCTCTACTCGCGCCTCCAAAGTCGGTGGCTTCACCCTCTACCTCGATGCTCATGCTACACCGCCTTCGCCACCGGCCGACCTTCTGCTATTGACCTCGACCACCAGTGACCGACGCCGAGCCTCGACCTAAGCCTCGAGGCTCAAGTCCTCCATCATCCCCTTAGCGAGCCACATATAGTCTCGGGGTCCCAAACCTGCATCCTCGCCCAATCCACTTGTAGTACGTGAAATTCACATGCTCTAGGTGAAAATTACGCTGCACCCCCTACCTTCCTTCAAATCGCAAGTAGGTCCTCGCGCCACAGTCATGTGCCCCACGCATGCGTTCATAGGAAAATTGCATCGGGCCCCTACGACTTTTGATATTTGCAGATAAGTCCTACAAGGACTTCTTTGAGGCAAAAACTATTATTTTATTGCATTTTAGTCCCTGGATTTTGTTTATTGCATAACTTTTCCATGCAAACTCCGTTTTCAATGTATAATATGTCGTTATGAAGCTTATTCCATGCTCAATCATTTCATATATTTTTGTACATATCTGAAGTTTTTAATTAATGATTATTATTTGAGGATCCACATTTACTCATGCATGTTGATCTTTGACATATTTGTGCTCCTTTTTGTGAGAAATAATGATTTATTTTGCAGGGATTCTAGTGAGGACTTTAATCCCTCTTGTGGTTATTGTGGATCATTCATTGAGGACTTAATTTCTGCAGGGAACTTGACTGAGGATATTTTAATTTGATCAATTCTTTTATGATTATTTCGGATCATGCCTTGAGGATCTAAACTTTGAAGTTTATCAATGGGGCAGAAATTAATTTAATCCTCGATAGTTTACTTAATTAAACTCTATTTATCTAAGAATTAAAATTAAAGAGATTTTTTGTGAACACCATCAATATTTAAGTATTACTTTTGATCTCATTAACAGAAGGATTATTCATAGGTTTATTTCGCATTCTCGCATGCAGCTTGAATTATAATTGAATGTATTTCTTGAATCACTCTCTTTTGATATGTGATTTTCTTTTGAGGAAATTGATTATCTTTTTGGGATTAAAAATCATAATCACAAATCCTGTTCTATTTTGTCCTCTTTGTTTATTTTATTAGCATTTAACATCATTTAATATTATTCTCATTTTATTTCTTGACATAGGGATTAACATAACATTTAACTAATTATAAAAATTAATTTGAAACCACACAACTAAAATCATCTTTCCCTGTGTTTGACCTTGCTAGACTTACCAAGTAAAAAAATATTCTCTACAACACTCAAAGATTGTGGTTTTTGATCGATCACTTTTCATCTTCTATACTACAATAATCGATTATTAAAGAGGTGAAAAACACGCTAATCATATGGCACTATTGTCGAGGAGCGATGAATTTTTACGGTTTTAGATTAATTTATATAAGTAATTTTTGTGAAATTGATTTCAGTGCCATTTTTTTCTCTTTTGCATTTTATTTTCTACATTTTTGCATCTTTCTCTCACGTCAGATACTAACCGTAATTTCTCTCTTCGCAATAACTCAGAGCAATTTTTTGACTAAATTCAAGGATTTGCGGAGAAAACTGTTTTTGTTTTGTGGGAGAGAGTTAGATAGTTTTAATTTCTACATCATTCACAGGGACCCTCTCTCTAAACCTTGATTTTTGTAATAATTTAGACTGAACATTATGTGGTGTGTCAGGTCCATTTCAACCCCTTTTATGCGGTTGGGACCTGACTTGAGTGGCGTAGGAATTAGGCACACATACACTAGCTTAGAATTATTTTTGATTGTGCTCGTATTTTTTAAGCCATGCATTTTTCACTAATAATAGAAATTATAGATCATTCAACTCAGCCAAAACTCTAAATCAATTCTTCCTGCTTATAAAACTATCTGCCTAGGGTGTTTTTCCTCTGCACATATCATTTAATGTAAATTTGAACTCCTTATTGCATCCCACATGAAGAATGTGAGGAATCACAGTAAGTCTTCTTCCTAAGCATGCATCATTGAATTCTCTCTTGCATCGGCTTTTTCCGACCTACTCCTCACTTTTTACAACTTAGGAATTAAAGGAATTGGGACTGCTCGTTATGGCATGATTTTTCAGTGCTCATATAAGACTCAAGTGATACATCTAATCTAAAACCAGCACTACTAATCAAGGTGATTGTAAATAAAATAAATATAAAATTAACCCTTGTGTCTAGTGGAGTGAAACCTACTCATCGTTTTCTAAGGTCAAGTATCAGATACTTAGGGTAGAGCCAAAATTTTGAAGTTTCATTCTGACTACTGGATTTATAGATGACTAGATACTTCTCAATTACGGTGCAACCCCCTTAGTAGATTGGGTGGTTAAAGGACAACGTGCAAGGCAACATCCTAAATAATTACGGGAAGCCATTCTACAGTCCATACTTACATCCATACTGGCTGAAAGTAGGTGCAACTAACCGTACGAATTCGTGCTAGTCTTTGTGACACCCTCCTAAACCTAAAGCTCCACTTAATATGCTCAAAGAGTGTTTTGTCATTAAATTTAAATTGAAAAGATAAGTGGATGAACCCTAGCGTACCTTCACAAGTGTCAAGTCAGTGAATCTACGAGTTCGTTTCATTTTTGTTTTGTGTGCTTCAAAGTCATTACAATTGTAAGCATATCGAGGTTCGTAAATCATTGTCCATCTTTCTCTAGATAAGATGTCGGCACATTGGTCTTCATACCTAGACTCTGTGGGTCCATCGTACACGACCATGTCCTGATACCCTTCATTCCATGGGAACCCTCTCCTTGAAACCGGTCCCCCACAACCATCATTTCCCTTGCCCGCTTCACTCCGCCCCATGTCCACACTTCTTCCTGGACTAGCACCCAAACACTCTGACCTTCCAATGAACACAATAAAGCAAGAAGATTTGAGGATGAAAAATAGAGTAACAACTTTTGATAGAGAGACACGATTTCCTGTTACTATGGACTTTCCACCAACCTAAACTCAGGTTGACTCTCTTCTTAAGTATGAACACTTTTCCTTTGTCAGTTCATGAGAAATCAAAAGTCAAGGAAATATTAATCATGGCCAAACTACAACTCCAATGAATAAACACTACCCACCTAGAGCTACATGCCAGTGTTACATCACATGGAGTATGATTATTCATCACCAAGTCATGAGTTGTTTGAGGATGATATTGATCGGATCAACCATAGAGAAAATGCTTTGACTGAACAAATATATAATCTCATCCAGTCAACAAAGGAAGAAGGGAGGATTCTACCTTGCAAACCACGAGTACATCACAAGACTTACACTCAGATACAACCTCCACTGACCTCAGACCCCCTACAGACCATCACACTGAAAATACCAAAAAAAATTAAAACCAGAAAATTCGAAAAAAATTAGACAATTCTGAAATGGAAGTATTTTGTAAAAGTTTTATCTTAGAGCTTCGATTGATCAAGGCCATAGAATATGTGCCTAATCTTAAGAGATGTGTGAAGAGTCGATTGAATCCTAGAAAGACGGGAAAGGACCGATCAAGGACTGAATATCATACCATATCTATGGCCAGTACTTTGGTGATGAATCACAAAATAAAAGCCGCAAAGTCAAGCGGTTGACGCAGATCACATGTGAAATTGAGGATACCAAATTCACTGATGTTCGGTTAGATGACGACTACACATTAAACATCCTCCCAAAGTCTATTTTTGACCAACTCAAACTCAGACAACTCAAAAAAACAAGAGTGATCATTCAACTACTAGATCGATCTAACAAAAGACCGTGGGGGATCATTTCCATCATCGTAAATTTCCGAGTTGACAAACATAAAGTGGACTTTATTTGTCCTTGACATCGAGCACCCCGAAAAGTTTCCCAAGTCTCCTATAAATTTTACAAAAGACATTCTTAGCCTCTGCTAAGGCAATTGTCAATTGTGAGACTCAAGATATTAGGTTTCCAAACTCAGACCACAATGCACAAACCCTCAACGGCACGACCTACTCTGAGAAAACCCGACTTGAAACCGACAGTCGTGATCAGGAGACAACCACTTCACATGATCATACCTCTCCTCACGAAACACAAACACAAAACCTAGGAGAGCACATGAGAAACCAACTGTTGAACTATATTTGGATTCTTACCACCCTGATACTTCTCCTAGGAGGAAACATTATGCATGAGCTATGAAGATTTCGACCATGTTTATGAAGATCGTCACAATTATTTGAGTGGTCCAGTCTTTGAGTCGGCAATCATTCATGAGACACTTGAACCATACAAGGAACCGATTCAGGAAACCTCTGGCGTCACCAAAAATCATGAATATCAGAAGTGAAATCAACATCCCCAACCGTCACTCACAAAACCACCAGGAACATGCTCATTCGCCAGAAGCCGTGTATGACCCTACAAGAATTGGTCGACTTTTATGGAGATTCATCTGACGAGAACTCACAAATACCACACCGGTCACTCATAGGGAGAAGAACTCTGATCATCTTCCTCCCAATGCTTCTCACATAAACAAATCGACCTAGAAAGTAACCTTCGATCTTAGAAACTAGGTTATTCTAAAGAGTCCTCGTATGGTCCTGATGTTGGTTCATCAGGTAAGTACAATAAGTGCAGCTGTGATCAATGGGCACTTGCCTCTAGTTGACAATAGTTGGAGATCCTCTGCTTACGACTACCATTCTTCTGAGGACAACTCTGATGATGGCTGGTCTTCTTTATCCTCATCCTCTTCACCACCCTCTTCATCTCCATACTATCTCCCTCCACACTCCCACAAGAAGGTTCGTCGCAAACCTCCTTGACCTTGTACATCTGAAACTCTGTCGGTTGCCCACTTGTAATTATCTTATCATACTTAGGCTGACGTGACCCTAAGTATAGGGGAACCGATATCATTGTGTATACATCACTTTTATTCTTTTCTTCTCACCCTCGACTGCATCGTTTCATTCTTTTCTACCATACTTAGGCCCTCAAAAGTCTAAGTATAGGGGGATGAGTCGACTTCATTTTCTTTTCACTCAACTATGCTTGGTACTTCTTTTGAAAAAAAATAAAAATAGGGGGTATAAAAAAATTCAAAAAAAATCAACTACAAATCTCATAAAAACGGATTAACTTAAGCTTTTATCCCTGACATTTTAAGTACCACTCAAGACTTGAAGAATGAAAGAAACTCGGGTTTTTAAGGTCCTTTGATTCAGAGCTAATTGGCCTTAGTAATTAGGGTTCTAGACTTAATAATCCACACTTCCCTAGTTTGAAAGATGTGAGTGCTATATTACACGCTTAATATCTACCTTTAAGAAATGATCAACACATCACTTGCACAATTGCGTGAATGACGAGATGAGTTGAGATTTCACTTGAAGGACAGGGTCTTGAGATTTGAGTCTAGACTTCATTTTATGATACTCGAGGATGGGATGAAGTCGGTGAAAGTTTCAAGAAACCTGAATGTCTGCTAATCCTAGCCAGTATGTGAACAAGTTCGCATGCTATCTCTTGATATTGACCTATGTGCTAGGGTGTGATGAAACATAATAATTGTTGATCAGTGTGCGCCAAATTTTGGTAAAAGTAAGGGAGCTAGCCAAAAAAAATGAAAATAAAGAAACATCAAAAGAAAAGATCTCATACACATAGTCAAATTACAAAGAACTTCTATCATAGATGAGTGCTCCCAACCATTTTCAAAGTGTCCATGGATCGAAGCTAATTAGGACCAATGAGCCGGGCTAATACCTCAAAAAGGGCTATGCATAGTAAGCAATACAAGTCCGGGTGTAGGTATATTAGATACTTAAAGAAGATACAACCCGATGTTCTCTCCGGAAAACAAGTACAGACGAGTCAGCAACTTTTGATGAACGCACTAGCCAACATCCAAAAATACTGGTGTTGAGTAATAAGGCACTCGAGAGGACCTTGTTTCAATGAGAGGAAATGAAGAAAATACACAAACCTAAATACTCCATATGGTCTATCATATATACTTTCAAGTCTGACAAACTACTGAGATGGTAGACTGAATGCAAGAACTGATTTATTCCCTAGTGTTGAGGATTAGGTCTTGAGGAGAGTCTCTTGGGTCAGAACTTTGAGTGACGTTTTGACTCGACTCTCATGATTGCAGTTCACCTTAATTGTCATATCCTTTATACTATATGCACAAGAGGAGAGTCTGATAATTTGAGAAGTTGGATTCCTTTTTACTAGAGCCTAAATTGAGCTTAGAATTTTAGGATCATTGAAACCCAAGATTCTTAATGAGACAAGTCTTGAAATTCGCACATGCACAGTCAGGGATTCAACTTTCTAACTCACTAAAATTCGCTTGAGGACAAGCAAAGAGCTAAGTATATGGGTGTGATGAATCCATGATTCATCTACTCTATATGGATTTTTTTAGCAAAATCCCCTTTATAATCCACTAACTAAACCCATTAAAATCAATTAACTAACCTTCGCTAATTGTGCTTGAATTAGGGGGAAATTTGCAATCAAATAACTCTGAATATTTACCTGGATTGAGATTATTATTTTATATGTAAATAATATTTATTTTAACCTAACCTCTCTCTATTATTTTATTTAACTTATTAACTAACATGGCATTAAGATTAAAATCCATAAAAAGAGCAAAATTGAAAGAAATAAAAATATCAGACATTGTATATATTTTCTCTTTATTGATTTTATTTTATCTTTTTCTAAACTATAAAAAATCCATAAAATTAGATTACATATGTAAATATTGTATATAAATTAATCTAGTAGTTAAAATACAATTAAAAAAACAAAAAATCACAAAATGCAAAAATATGGTATTTTATTATCTATAGAGTACCTCCAAAAAAATACATTTTGTGCAGTTGACCTCTTTTGATTTTGGGTCCTTCACAAAAGTTGTAGATCTCGTTGAGACGAGGAACTTTTGTGTTGACCACTTTTTTATTTGACTCCATTTCATATGTCTTTTCTATTTTTATTTTGATTTACTATTTTTATTTTTATTTAGTTTTTATCTTTTAATTTTACTTTTTATTTTTACTTTATTTTTATTTCAATTTTAATGTTACTTTTATTTACTTCCTATTTCTCTTTTTCTTTCCTCTTTTCTTCCTCTTTCTCTTCTCTCTCTCTATGCACGTGACCCCTTCCTCCCCTTTCTCTTGCAGCACATGCGCGACACGTGCCGTCTCTCCTACAGTAGCACGTGTGCGGCACATGCCGTCTCTCCCGCAGCCAGCATGTGCCCAACACATGCCTTGCCTTCATTCCTCCCCTATTCTGAAACGCCCGCCGCCTCTCCTCCCTCCGCGGTTGTTACGCAGCCACCATTTAACGACCCTGACTCTTCCAATCGTTGCACTTCTCCCCTCCCCTTCTCCCTCCTGTAACCATCGACACCCTTATTCTCTTATTAAACCCATTGCTAAGAGACACCTTGGCATCCGTCATTCAACCTTTGAGTGTCGGTGACAATGACTCCCTTCCCGACATGATCGAAAGCTCGGCTTTAAGCTTTGCAGCAAGCTTCTGAGCTTGCCAAAATTCATTCCTTCTTCGAATGGTGCTTGAAGCGACAACGAGAGACACGCATCAGGCCCCTCCTCCGGCAAAAAAAAACCAACCACCTTGGATTGCCTCAAACTTCACAAACTGCAGCTCCACCTCGCACAACCACCCCATCTGCTAGCTCCACTCCACCTCGATAGTAGAACTCCACCTTGTTCAATTTTTCAACCTCTAGCATCCCATCGCCACTTCCTCCGCTCACCATTGCTCCTCAGCAGCCACACTTGCAACGCCACCCTCGATAGCTGTCGTCCCTCTCGCGCTGATGATTGCTCCTCGATCTCGCCCCTCCACCTCTTGTAGTGTGTCGACGAAGGTGGGGGCCCTCGACAACCGTCGTTCCTGGACACTCCTCGACTCGCACCTCCAATACCGGTGGCTTCTCCCTCCGCCTCGCTGCTCATGCTAGACCACCTTCGCCACCGATCGACCTTCCGCCACCAACCTCTTTGGCCATGTCGACGCTGAGCCTTGACCCAAGCCTCGAGGCTCGGGTCCTCCACCACCCCCTTAGCGAGCCACGCATACGCTCAGGGTCCCAAAATTGCATCCATGCCCAAGATACCTGTGACACATGCAATGCACGTGCTCTAGGTGAAAATTGCACCGCACCCCCTACATTCCTTCAAATCGTAAGCAGGTACCTACGCCTTAGTCACGTGCCCCACGCATGCATGCATGGGAAAATTGCATCGGGCCCCTATGACTTTTGATATTTTCAAATAAGTCCTCTATGGACTTCTTTGAGGTAAAAACTATTATTTTTATTGTATTTTAGTCCCTGGACTTTGTTTATTGCATAACTTTTCCATACGAACTACGTTTTTAGCGTATAATATGTCGTTTTGAAGCTTATTCCATGCTCTATCATTTCGTATATCTTGTAAATAGATCTAAGTTGTTGATTGATGATTATTATTTGAGGAACCACATTTATTCATGCATGTTGATCTTTGACATACTTGTGCTCCTTTTTAGAGAAATAGTGATTTATTTTGCAGGTATTCTAGTGAGGACTTTAATCCCTCTTGTGATTATTGTGGATCATTCATTGAGTACTTAATTTCTATAGGGACCATGACTAGGAGATTTTAATTTGATCAATCCTTTTATGATTATTGCGGATCATGCTTTGAGGATCTACTCTTTGTAGGGGCTCAATCAGGACAAAAATTAATTTAATACTTGACAGTTTATCTGATCAAACTCTATTTATCTGAGAATTAAAAATAAAGAGATTTTTTGTAAACACTATCATCATTTGAGAATTATTTTTAATCTCATTAATTGAAGGATTATTCACAGGTTTATTTTGCATTCTCACCTACATCTTGAATTCCAATTGAATATATTTCTGGAATCACTATATTTTGATCTATGATGTTCTTTGAGGATATTGATTATCTTTTTGGGATTAAAAATCAATATCACAGATCCTGTGCTATTTTGACCTCTCTATTTATTTTATTATCATTGCACATCATTGCATTTTATTCTCATGTTATTTCTTGACATAGAGATTAACATAACATTTAATTAGTTATTGAAATTAATTTTGAACCACACAACTAAAAATCATTGTTCCTTGTGTTCGACCTTGGTAGACTTGCCAAGTAAAAAAATCTCCACAATATTAAAATATTATGGTTTTTGATTGATCACTTTTCATCTCCTATACTACAACTATCGGTGCGTGGTTTCAAGTCCAAATAGTCAACAATTATTAATTTGACTAGATCCAAACATAATATGGTCACCTAATTCTTGTTAGGGTTTGGACCTAATTATTGATTCATGCAATCCTAAAGTCTAGTGGCTCCATGCGCACAGAACAATAAAAAGAAAGGTAGAAAACTCAAATCATCGGGAAATAAATAAAACAAAGCGATGAAACTCAAGAAAACCACAACGAGGCCCCCATGTGAACAATCAACCATGCAATGGACCTCGTTAGTAGAATAGTGTCCAAGTCCAAAAATTATTACAAATAATAACTAATAAATAAATCGCTTTCTCACCAAAATTAAACAAATTTTCTAAGCTAAAAATCTTTGCTAATTGGCCTCCTTGCTATGTTTGGTGTCTCTCCAACTGGTCATGTTAGGAAGACCATTCTCCACCTTGCTTGGTTGCATCGTCCTCCTAAGAGGTCATCCTTGCGTAGCGGGCCCTCACAACAAACAAAACAAGAGAGGTATACTAGCACAACTAATCAAATAATCTATGCAAAAAAAAGAGCTATAGATATACACAAGTAAAAGAAAGAAGAGATAAGCATATGTACAAGAAATAAAAGAAAATAAAATAAAATAAAAATATGCACAAATAAGGCTACACTATGTTGTTCCCCAACAACGACGCCATTTGATAACATGGGATTTTAAAGTGGGTTAGAAAATATCCTCATGGAGTGCGAAGATAAATTGTCACCGAGGTGACCCACAAGAAATCTCGAGTCAATCAATAAGTACCCACAATGTATAAATAATCAATGAATAGCTACAAATGTGAGGCACAATTTATTATACTTTATAAACAAAGATGTATAACATCTAAGCATGTAGAGGTCTAACCATAGTGAGCAAGCTAGGTAAGCTAATTATTATTTCTTATCGATGTAAATTATGTACATACTTGTCTTTAAGTCTTTTATGTGGGTTTTTGGTTTTGTATATTTTTTATGGATTTTAATTGTTAAATATTTTTTATTTTTATAAATTTTATTTTCTTTTTGTAATAACAATTTTTAATTTATTTTTTATTTTAATTATATAAGATAGGCATATATAGATCTATAAATACAATATGGGATAAGACAATTATAAGTGCAACTAAAAATAAACAAAAAATGCAAAATAAGTTATTTCTATATTTTAAATATTTTTTTACTATTTTTGTGATTTTTGATAATTTTGCTAAACTTTAGATATTCTTAAGGTAAAAAATATCCCAAAACAAGGATTAAATAAGTAGGTTGAATTGATTTGAAGATTAAAAATAGAAAAAGCGTCAAAAATTCTTCAAATTAATTTCAATACATTAATAATATAGGGAACATTTAGAGACAAAATAAATATTTTTGGAATTGTTGGTGATTTTTCCTTTTTTTACTAGATTTCAAAGCTTTTTAATTTTAAGTATTTTTATTTTTCTATTTTGAGTTTTTTAATCTGGAGTTAGAAAATGCAATGATATATAAAATTTATTTTTTTGGGAATTTATGAAAATGTTTTTATATTTTTTGTTAATTATTACATCAAACAAGGGCAAAATGTGCTCTTTTTTATTTTTTATAAATGGTTAGAATGCTTAAAATGCAAAAATAAATATATGGCATGAATGTGCATGCTAACAGACACTTAACCCTAATTTTCATAATTATTGGAGCATAGATGATATTATCAATAAATGAAATACATGCATAAAAATATATGAACTAGTTAGGGCATATTTGCAATTAAAATATATGGCATGGGTGAATGTGCAAATTTCCCAAAAATATATAATTGATATTTTAATTTTATGACTAATTTCTAATTTACAAAAGTTGTTGGACATGTGTGCAAATTGCCCATCTCATGTTGGGTGACACGTGAGCTAAGCTGGACTGGACCCAAACGCAATATTAAATAAGTATAGGGGTTCCAATGCAATTTCCATAAACATAATAAATGTTAAAAATATTTTACACTACTAAATAAATAAAATAAAAAGGTCGGGGGCTACTTCTAAAATTTAGCCCCTATATGGTGTGATCCAACGACTACAGATGGTTCACTTAGACATGTGGCCGACTGAAGATGTGTGATGACGGTTCGGTTGATGTCATCTAAGATTAGAACTCGACCTAAGATCAGACACCTAATGATCGATTGATCAGACACCTAATGATCGATTGATCAGACACCCTCTGCTTTATCTGGAGCGATGTTCTTCATCGGACGGTCCTGGAGTGCTCTGGAAGAACACTCCAAGGACAGTGCTGCAAGTTAGTTCGATCCACTCCTCCTCTCTGCTCCTACCACCTCCTGTGATGCTAATCTGCTCTAAATGTTCTCTTGGACGTTCCACACCATGGGAAGGCTTCAAAAAGGTCCGGGCCCCAATGAAGGGGGCTTGGAGCATAAGGCATCTGGAGCTCAATTCTCGACTTAGAAGACCCCTCAGATGGGGCCCTCCAGACTTGCAAAATTGATGGGAAGCTTTGTGACACAGAGGCGATCAGGTCTGGGACAGTATTGGTGAGGTTTGCGGTGATTTGAAGGTCAATGACGTTGCTCAAACTTGCGGCGAAAGAGGGAACACCAAGGGACTGATCTAAGCAAGATCAGGGGTTCTAGATGGGTCAGATTAATGGAGAAATGAATGGGGATGGAGCTAGGATAAATGGCATGTCAAAACGGGGGTTGGATCACAGTGAAATGGTGGGAGCCCTAATGGCTCCAGTGAATGAATAATCGGGAATTTAACTACACTAAAGATCTAACTATCAAACTAAATGCAGAATTGAATTTGCGGAAAGGAAGTATACCTAAGAAGGTAAAAGATGTAGCTCATACCTATCTGAGACGCCAAGGAGCAGGACACCATCTGGACATCCTCTCCTCCTCCTACGATGCTCCAAGCCTTTGGGGAGCTACTTCTGTCACCGATGAACTCATGTACGCATAGATGGAGGCACTATAGAGCTCGGAGAGGGATCAAATGAGGACGAGAGAAGGAGATGTTTATTTATACACATGGTGCTGGTCCTTATTGATCAAGAGATTGCGACTGAATCGAGGAGCTTCGATTTGATCTTTGGCTAGGGCGTGATTCAAACATGTTTAATCTCCATGAAATATGCATTACGCCTAGCCAGGACATCATGAGTGCCAGCGGAAAAAAGTCAAAAAAATCAGGGTCCTGACAAACTAGCGACTCAAGGAAGAGAGAGGAGGCTATTGACCTGGAGTCAATGGCTGGCGGGCTGTGATTGGTCCACATAGTACCACAAGAGGACAAAACAACTTGAAAAAAATATAAATAATTAAAAATAAAATGGTAGGTGAATTTATTAATTTTTAATTATAAAATAAAAAATTCTTGTTATTTATGTAGTATTTAATTACCATTTTTATTTATTTATTATCGGGCTATTTATTATGAGTTATTATTTATAAGTGAAAACATAGGTATATTTACATGTATATCATGTATTTTATTTTTCTTTTGTATTTTAGATTTTAATATTTTATATACATAATTTGTATAATTATAACTTATTTAAATATACATCAATATATTCTTATTTATTTTTCTCATATAACCTGTGTACTTAAATAAATATATATTTATTATATTAGTATAAGTATTATAAATTCATCTATAAATTTTTATGTATTATATTATTTTATTGTTTTCATTATGGTATTATTTTATTATAAATATGTACATATATTATAATTATTATTTAAAAATTATAAAAGTATAAAATTATAAAAATTATAACGAATAAATAAAATGAATATTTTATTCAAGTATAGTGTACATTAGGGGTCCAAAGCATAACTTTTACTTCTTAACAACGAATTAAATGAAACTACCTTCATTAAATAGCCAATCAAAAGTTATATATAATTAAAGTATATTTTGATACATTTTGGGTTTTTTTGAGAAGATATGGGTTGTGAAGTTTGGGGTTTGGCTTTTTCTTCTAGGTATAAAATGTACACTGTGTATTATTTTTATGTGAAGTAAATTTTGTATTTTTTCTATAACAACTTTAATGGACAAACTTATTTATTTGAGGTATAAATAATAAAGAATAAAATGGTTCCAAAAATGAAATAATTGGGAAAATAAATAAGGGTTTTATTGTTGTTTTTAACCCTTATCTCCCCTACTTTATTCCTTGCCAACTCAGTCATCAAGATGCACAGGTCTCGAGGTTTAGGTCATAAAATACCTTTGGCATTTTATTTCTTCTTCATTTACTTTTCTTTATTATTTTATTTTTGCTTTATGCAATGTAGTTCGTATAATAATCAAGCAATAAAGAATGAATGTTAATTTATAGAAAATAATGGTATTTACATGCATTTAGCTAGGGTTTAAAGGCCAGAATGAAAGAATAAAAGTGATGGAAAGGAGATTCATCAATAATCTTTTACTATTTTGTGATTTTCTAAGGATTTGTAGTTTTTTAAGATTTTAAAACAATTAAAAACAAGACTACAATAAACAGAAAATCTAGCTATTGTTTTTGGAATTTCAAAATATAAAGTAAACTAAAAAATACTGGAAACTAATTTTAAGTAATAGAGTTTTTATTAAGCTTCAAATAAAGTCCAAAACCACATTTTATTGATTTTCTAATGATTTTATATGATTTGTTTTTCTGTTTTCAATGTTTTTCAATTTTTAAGGATTTTACAAAGAATTTTCAAACAAATTTAAGATAGAAATAAAACAGGTTAAAAGAAAAAGTGGAATTTTAAGGTTTTTGATTTTTTTTAAAAATAAATCAAAATATTTTGCAATAAAAAATATGGATGGTAAAGAAACATGTCAGGAAATTAACCTAATTTTTAGGGAATTTTTAGAGCAATTAAACTAATTAAAGAATGCAATATAAATAAGACAATACAATACATAATTCTAGGGACTTAACTGTCATTTCTGAGAAGTTGTAAGCAATTAGTAACAGAGAAATATAGCAAGGGAGGTTACACAATTTCACAAAATAGGCATGCAGATCACGTGTGAGTAAGCATGTCAGTGTTTGTTTGTAATATTACAACGTTTTGGGTTGATTTTTGAAATTTACCCAAAATCACATGTAGATCAAGTGTGCTCCATTAAGCGGTGTCTTAATGGCTGATGTGGGGCTGACACGTGGTGATTTGAGGTACGTTGGATGGCACCTGATCTGATGGCTGAGATGCGACCTGAATTTGGCTTGATCTGGTCTGTCAATTCGATGGAGATAAAAGGGCCCTATAGTGAACACATGTGATAAGTAGGCCATGCGATGGCTTGTTGATTGTGAGGATGTTGTTGACAATGCGTGGCTGAATGAAGACCCTCAGATTAGATCTGATCTGAGGGTTACTATAAGACCATGAGCAAAGGACCATTCTTCCCTCTTCTGTAATGCTAGCGACAGGGATGGATCAGTCGGTGGTGAATAATTTGGAGACGGCGATGATTCTTGTGGTGGTTGTGGTTGTCGATGCTCGAAGGTGCTGACCAGTTCTTGATTTCTCTATGTGCTTCCTTGTTCGTGGTGATGTTGAGATGATGCATGATGGTGCTTGGCCAAATAAGGGAAAATCAATTTCTTGTAGCTCATTATGATGCAGATCGCGGTCAGATGCTCTAGGTCTCAATCAAAATTCGGTCGACCTCGCATAGGTGTTGCTATTCTTAGTGAATGGTGATTCGACTACTAATCTGCTTTGATCTAAAGTTAGTGGTGTTTATCCTCAATGTGCCTCGATCTAAATCTCGAATCACATTGGAAGCGGTCTTGATGATGCAGATGAATGGACGATCGCCTGGAATGAACTGGAGCTTGGAAGATCTCCAAGAGGTCATCGCCTCAATGCACGACAAATGGGAGGCTGATCACGGCCAAAAGCTCATGCCGGTGAGGAAGATCACTCCTCCCTCTTCCTCGATCACAAGGAGAACTATCACTCCTCCTGATCTCAAATTTGGTAGAAATTTGGGGAAAATGGCAGATCCATCAACCAGAGAGGGGTGGCGGGAATATATAGTATGGGAAGGAGAAATGTTGATCAGTGTGCGTCAACTTTTGGTAAAAGCAGTGGAGCTAGCCAACAAAAGAAAAGAAATGTCAAAGAAAAAGCTCTAAATTCCAAAGTCAAATTACAAATGAGCTTCCACCAATGGCAAGCACTCCCAAACATTTTCAAAGTGTCCACTTGGACCAAGCGCTAATTAGGACTAAGGAGTTGGGCTGACACCACAAAAAGGGCCCTGCATCGTAAGCGATACAAGTCTGGATGTCGAAGGTATCTTAGATACTCAGAAAACACACACCCCAGTGTACTCCCAGAAAAACAAGTGCAGACGACTCCAACTCTCTTGATGGACACATTGATCAACAGTATAAAAAATTTACAAGTGTTGAATAAAAAGGCACTCGAGAGGCCCCTTGTTCCAATGTGAGGGTGAGAAAAATAGACACAATCCCATTACCTCCATCATCTGGCCGTCCATCAACATTTCAAGTCTGACAAACTAATAAGACGGTTGACTGAAGCAAGAATAGAATTATTCCCTAGTATTGAGGATTAGATCTAGAGGAGAGTCTTTGGGACTGGAACTTTGAGTGATGCATCGACTCGACTCTCATGAAATGCAGTACATTAAATTTCATATCCTTATATTATATTTACAAAAAGAGAGTCTGATAATTAGAGAAGTTGGATTCCTTCTGACTAGAGCATGGATAAACTAAGAATTTTAGGATTACTTAGGTCAAGGGTCTTCGAAAGATCAAGCCTTGAAAAATTTCACACGTACTGTCAGGAATTAATCTGACTCCTCCATTCTTTAGATGCTCGAGGACGAGCATGGTTTAGGTATAGGGGTATGATGAATCTTGTATTCATCATGCTAAAAGCTGTAAATTAATCCCCTGTCTTGACCAATCCAATAAAAACCACCTTTAATTCTTTATTTTTATCCTGTATTATATTATGTATAATTTACCATTAAATTATTGTATTTAATTTCCTCTATTTTTCTTGTATTTATCCTCAAAAACTCCTAAAAAATAGGTAGAATATTTGTCTATAAATCACTGACCTTTGAAAAGCCTAAAAAAATACAAAAACAAATCAAAGACAAAAAGCCGGTGTTTTTATCCCCCTAAAAATACCCCAAAAAATACGTTTTGTACAAATGACCTCTTTTGGCTTTTTAACCAACATGAAAGTTGTAGATCTCGTCGAGACGAGCAACTTTCATGTTTTGACTTTTTCCTAATTTTGCCTCTAACTACTTCTTTTCTAATTTTCTTTGTAATTTTATTTGAATTTTTCTGATTGGGCCACGTGGCACCCACTTAGCCGCCCACGTGGCCCACTCCTCTTTCTGCCACCCGCGCTCTTCCTGATCGTTGGATCTACTCTCCCCCACCTCCATCTCATCCGTTGAATTCCGCTCTATCATCCATCGTCTGATCTAAACTTCTGATCAAATCTCAACCGCTCGCTAGCGCCTTAACCTCCACCGTCCGATCATCATTACATACAATGCCCTTCCTTTTCCCACGTCAGCCCCTCACTTCAGCCGCCCGATCAACTCTTATCCTACGCTTCCCCGCACTCCACGTCTTCCCTTCCCCGTTGCCTCATGATCTCCACCATCGCTCCATCATAGCCGTTCGATAGTGCCGAAACCTCCAACGTTGGATTCAATCTCCGATCTGATCTACAACGTGCATCTGCGCCTTCATCTGAACCGTTGGATCACTCGATCCAACGGTGCTCAGTCATCGTCCTCCTCTAGTCGCCTCTCTCCCCAGATGTTACGCCTCACCACCCCCTTTCGCCCTTCCTATTTTGGAGTACGCCACATTCACCCCCCTCGCTCCACAACATCGCCACCTCAACCCCCGTTCTTCTGCCGTCCTCGCGTAACCCTCATCAACGCCCGCCATTACTACCTTCTGCCTTCATTCCTCTCGCAAAAATGCTCCATCCTCACGTAACTCCCGGCTGCTCCCTCTTATAAAACCACACCTCCGCCACCATCAGTCGGTATCCACCACTTTGGAGCCTCCCTCCCTAGTTTCGGCCGCCCTCCGGTGACAGCGGAGGGCTGGCCTTGAAGCGATAATGGCCGGAAGCCCCCAGTGTGATCCATGGCCTCCGGCCATGTCGCGGTTGCCTGCAGGCACTATTGAGCATCGGGGATGATCGACTCCGTTGTGCGACGACCCCCTGAGGTCCAGTAAGGCCTCAGCCCAGATCATTTCCCCCGCCAGCACCTAGCTCTAGCGAGGTGATTTTTGTTCTTGTTTTTCTCGAATTTTTCCCTCCACCGATCGTCACCATCACCCTAATCTGACCCCTTCATCAGCTTCGCAATGCCACACTCCTTTTCACCGACCATCCTCTCTTTCTCCATACGCCCATCCGCTCCGACCCATCTCCTCCTCCACTTCGCCGGAAGAGGAGACTTGGCCTCCACCTCCAGTCACCCCAGGACCACCACTCACCTCACAAAACACTCACGCACCCACGCATTTGCTTCAGCTATAGGCTAACGCAGCGGGACCTTTTGATTGCCCGAAGACGAAATCAGAGCTCCTTCAAGCTGGTCTCCTCCGGCGAGGTTGCATGGAACTCAAGCTCTGACCATCACCGGAGCCTCGCCGGGCGTCCAAGATCTTCGCCAGCTGACCATCAATCTTCCTCGACCTCCGGTGGACGACTTGGAGCGCGTAGGAGACAAGGGCAGGTCGCCGTAGCCCCGCCTTCTCCGTTGACCTACGGAGGAGCACAAAGAGCAGATGTCGCCTGATCATCTGGATCGGACAACCAAGATGAAGACGCGTGGCATGCCGACCCTCCAGCCGAAGCTGTAGGCTCGGGTCCCCCGAACCTCGACCCGAGCTCCCAGCTGCTGCCACGTAGCCCCAGACTTGAGGGCCATCCCGAGCATAGTATCTCACGTGCATTGTACGTGGGGTGCTGTTAATTTACACGAAAGACCCCGAAATATCTGCTATTTGCATTTTGGTCCCGAGGCACGTGCCTCATGTGCATGCCTGGGTATTTTACAGGGAAGTCCTCCAACTTTTCGGAAATTACAAAAAGGCTCCCGCGCATGGATAAATTTTACTTGGGCCCAGGCGGTTTTCTATATTTACATTTAGGTCCCTCCAGGGACCTAAATATAATATTTGTCCTTTTTATTTCTTGCATTTTTATTACAATTATGCCCATGCATTGTTTTTAGCATAACTTGAGCATCATAGGTCCAAATTGCATGATTTTAGTGTCGTTTTGATCCTTATTTTGTCCTCTACATCTTAGCATGTTTAATTTTCTCATTCGCCACTATTTTTAATGAAGTGATTTTTTTGTGAAAAATGAGAACCTGCTCTTCTTGTTCTTGCTTGGATTTGATGACCGCTTTTCTTGTTATGATCAAACTGACTCTGATTTCATTTTGTATTATGTTGCTCATATTTTTATGGTATAATTGTAATCTGTTGTCAGCATACATATCATCTTGCACATGGGCGCACCCATCACTTTATAATTGCATAAAAACTGACTAAAAATTGCATGCATCTTATGATTGCATTGTAATTAGCATAGTTCATCATATGGACCTAAAACTGAAATTAATCCACATTGTGCTTCATGAATCAAAATTCGATAAATATATTAAGTAGTCGTGTCCCTGTGTTCGACCTTGGTAGACTTACCAAGTAAAAAATATTCCACAGCATTCAAAGCTTGTGGTGTTTTGATCAGCCGATTTTCGCCTCCTATACTACAATTCCTCATTTTTAAAGAGGTGAATTTCACGCTCATCACCACTTTTTAGTGAGAATCTATGGGTAGCCGGTAAAAGGTCCAGATTTCCTTAGCAGAGTGGGAGGTTTAGAGGACACACCATGTAAGGCTCGTCCTCCGATAACGGGTAGTCATATTTATACGATTCCCACTTACTCATATACTGGCTAAAAGTGGTTACAACTAGTCATAAGAATCGGGACAGTCTATAGGGAAGTACAAGCACCTAACAGCTCCTTAATCTTTCAGGACTTGCATTTATCACAAACTAAAGCTGATAAGATAATTTGATTGAACCTTTACGACCTTCATGTGTAGAGTTGGTGAATTTGGGGTTTGCTCTTGCTTTTGTTTTGTTTCTGTCCGGGGGTGTTATTATGTGTACTTGCTCATTTTCTATCTCAATCCACATACATTCATCCATTCCTCTTCAAGATGTCGAGATATTGGTCATCATATCCAGGTCACTCTTATTCGACCATAATTCGATCATCTTCACCTTCTTATTCCTCCTCATACCCCCATCCAGACTGTATAGTCAGAACTTTGGCTGACTTCTCCACTTCTCTGCATTTCTCACTTGCTCCACATTCTTGCACTCCGGATCCACTTCCATCTTTAGCTGACTCACCATATTATTGAGAGCTTGCTGGAATTAAAGAACCATTTAATATGCTAGCCACTGTTGAAATGAATAACTGGCAAAATTACTTGCCCCCACATACTTCATGTCCTCTACATATGAATGATGGGACAAGTTGACAAATCACACATACACATCATGACTTGACCTTAAGGTACAACTTGATCGATCGAACAACTCGAATGGAGAGGCCTGCACATCATGAGTTTCCAGACTTGACTAACTTCAGTGATCAAGCTTACATTGACCAGCCTTCAACACACATTCAGATATCCTCCACATGTACGGGTATGGACTCATGAGCTAGACTTACCAGCCCCCGTTCATTGACTCCATTATTCGAGGCTTCGACCAATATCTTTCATTCGGATGGTCCATACTCGACCCAGCGTTACATGTCAGAGTCTAGGCATGTTGAGTATGAGACTTCAATATCTCAGCAGTATCCTCCAAATATGTAGAATTCTTCCATGATTCATAATGAGAAGTTTTTGAAGGATGACATTTCTAGACTTGACAAAAAAATGAATCATTTGGTAGCAAGTTGAGAGATGTCACTGAAATGCTACATTCAATTTCTGCTAGCTTGGGAATGAAAGTGGAAAAGAAAATAAGTGGATTTAATGTTGAACATCAAGAGAACACTAGGGGACCCACACACTCTGTGCAGATGGAGTTATCTTTACCTCCTTCTTCTACTAACCACTTGCCCTCCAATCTCGAGTCTGCATTTTCTCCCTCCCCTCCTTCATATATCAAAAAGACCAAAAAATCTAAAAGTCCAAAGAATTGAAAAAACCAAAAAATCACATAAAAATTGAAAATTAAAATGACTTAAAATAAATCAGATCCTGCCCTTAGGGAAGCCATTGCTGAGGAATTGATTCTTAAGCTTCCCTTAATAAAGGAAATAGATCACTTCCCTGACCTCAAAAAAATTGTAATTGTAAGGAGTAAAATGATGCCCAAGAGGTCGGGCAATAAGAGGACAAGGATAGAGAGACATCTGTATCTATGGCCACCTCCTTAGTGATGGGGAGAAAGACCAAAAGCCGTAGAGCAAAGCAGTTGCCTAGGGTTGAATGTGAGATCAAAGACACTACCTTTACCCCTGCGAGAATCAATGAGGACTCATCGATAAATATCCTCGCAACCTTCGTGTTTCACAAGCTCAAACTCGGTCTAATCAGAAAGTCGAGAAAGATCGTTCATTTGGTTGATCGATCTATAAAAAGGTCAAAAGGAACCATTTCAGTAATCATTACTTTCCAAGGTGCTCTACACCTGGTAGACTTCACAATCATTGACATTGAGCATTGAGGAGAGTTTATCCAGTCTCCGATTATTCTCGAGAAGCCGTTCTTAGGATTGGATAAGGTGACTATAGATGGTGAGACTTAGGAAATCAATTTTACAGCATTGAGAGTACTTCGACCTCACCCATTCTTTGACACAATCTACTTTAAGGTAACCCACAAAGTTGCTGACATTCGTGACGATTGAGAGGTAGATGAGTCCAACCTCTCTACTACACCTGAGAAACCAACTATCGAGCCGACCGTTCATTTAGAAACTCCCCAGACATCCATGAGTCTCACTGCTTACATCACCACCACGGTGTCAGCTTCAATAAAAGACTCACAACCTGAAGTTGTCATTGAGTCGGACTCGACTTTTGCTGATTATTTTAACAATTTCGATGATTCAACATCCGTGACTAATAATACCAAGCCAACTGAGATCACTATCACCTTCCCGAGATGTGATCTAACCCTTCAGGAATATTATAATCTATATGGATACTCATCTGATGAGGAACCCATGGTCAGCACTGCACCACATCCCAGACCGACAACAAAGGAGACAACTAGGATTGAAGTGACCCCACCCAAAAATACGGTTGCTCCATCCTCTAGTCAGTTATCCAATGAGAGGAATTCGAGAATTAATTCCTCGAGGTGTTCCTCCAAACCCCTCAAGGCACGTCACTCTCCTGCCCCTCTCAATGATTCAGGTTCTAGAAAACTTACTAAGAAAGTCTCCTTCAACATACCGAAGAAGGAATTTTCTAAGGAGTCCTCATCAGGTCTGGATGAGGTCATTTATATGAGCAAGCTCAGTTCGACTGTTCTTAAGCCATATCTGAGCAAGTAGATGTGTGTCGACCCTCATTGGACAATCCTTACACATCACTATTATTCATCTGAGGATGATCCTAACGGCGGCACATAGGTATAATACCCACATCCTCGCTCTCGTAAGAAGGTTTGTTACAAACCTTCTTGATCCTTGTTATTCTCACTCCTCCATGTATATATTTTCTTTCTTTTATTTCCCTCCATCCCCGGTAATAAGTACCACTGGCCCCGGCACCATATCGTATTATTCTATGGGTACACTTAGGATGACCAGATCCTAAGTATAGGGAGGAGAGTGACCCGAGTCTCTTCATCATCATTCTTAGTATATTCTCTAGATCCTATCGGTTCTCATACCCATTCCTGTCCTATATTTAGGCTGACCAGAGCCCAAATATAGGGTGGATTGATGCCCATCTTGTATATACTCATCTATTTCCCCTCGTTACCTCGTCTGCACCATTTTTGATTTTCTTCTATACTTAGGCTGCGAGAGCCTAAGTATAGGGGGCGGATCAACTTCTATACTTTTGTTATTTTAGCTCTGCTACACTTAGCACGAGCTATGTCTTGCCATTCGTTTCTCGTGCTCTGAGGACATAGCACACGCTAAGTATAAGGGGCGTGTATATATTACATATATACTTTATCCATAGCTCATACTTTCACGTATTTTCGTATATAGTATGCAATAATTATAGGGTGGGTAAAATTGTGAAAAAAATGTATACTTGTATATTATATAATACTTGTATATTTTTGTAAAAATTCATGTAAAACATGCTTTTGTAAAATTGTTATAAAATACCAAGCATTTGAAAAAAAAGAAAAAAATGAGGCTTCTTATTTACTCTTCCATATCATCCTTGCATTAAAAAAAGTGTCTTGCACTTCATTTATTGCATCTCATCTGCATTTCATCTACATATCTAGCATATGCAAAGTGAAAAGATAGCGGGTTTTGAACCAAGTTATGAATACATGTTGAGGATGGATTTGATTTGACCTTTATTGACCTAATTTAAGAGGAACCTTATAGGAACTGGAGTTAATATTTTTCAGGTTGAGCGAATTAATTCTTTGAGTCAGCAAATCTATGTTCACATGTCATCTACACACGCACTATTCTCTTAGACAATGACCTATCTTGGACAAGCACCATGCACGTTGCTCTTAATTGATGAGGTGGTGAGTAGGTAGAATCCTTTGGCTTGGAGTAGCACATGGGTGGAAACATCTGTCCTCCTCTAGGGAGGGTAGTGCATCTCAACCTAGTCTAGTGGCATCGACGTCTAATGATGGGATGTTGTGGGTTGCAATAGTGCTTCAAAAAAGGGATAGTCTACTGGTTCAAGAAGAAAAACTCCTGATGTACATGTTGCACCTTGTATATAGTTCGAAAAAAGGAAAAAAAAAGAACTCCAAAAAAATGGATAGGCCTGATTAAAAATAAAATGCCTATCAGAGTATGTATATTTGCAAGGCATATGCTTCAAAGTCTCATACCAAGAAAGATTGCAGCTGGAGACATGGCTACACTGATCAAGCTCCACGAATATGCGACTACACTGGTTATAACCCATTCTCTTCTCTACGCCCTCTTCTTGAGTCGGTTGCACTTGAACTTAGAAGGGAATACCCCTCTCCCCAATGAAAGAGTTGCTAGATCGAAGAATCAAAGTTACCTTGTTAGAGAAGGTTGTTTCTTTGCCATTTCTGATGTGGAGAGCTATATTTCACTTACATAGTTCAAGTAAGACTCATAACCATTAGAATTTGCATATGAGGATTTGTTCTGACCTAAATTTTGAGGCAACATGAATAGAGACTTGTGGAACTCAAAGGTCGTTAGGTCTTAAATTCAATTCCCAATAAGGTTCTGTCACATTATTAATCCAAAGGTAGAGCCAAGCTCCATTTTCACCTAGTGTCATGACCTTGGTATGGAATCCAAAATCATTTCACTTTTGCATTTCATTTTAGTTGCTCGGGGACGAGAAAGGTTTAAGTATAGGGGGTTGATGAATCTGTGATTCATCATTCTAAAGAGTCTAAAATAGAGCTTTGTTCCCGAGTAATTAGATGCATATTTCCATTTATTGTGAATTATTATCATTCATGCACTTGTAATTAATATGTGCATTCTAGCATTCATATTTGCATTAAATAAGGAGCCAAATTCACTTGTACATATTCATTTGTATATTAGCTTACTTCACCTATTTGTATATATTTTATACTAACTCCAAATCCAATAAAATCAACTCTATAATGTATATATTACTAACACTAATAAAGGAACGATATTAAAAAAATACTAACTTGCAAAATTGTCCAATAAAACTCGAACCTTAGTTTGAGATTAAGGAGCTTAAAATATACATACCCTCTCATAGATCGTTCGATTTAGGTCTACTCTCTTATAAAGTAATATACATTCAAAGACATTCAAAACAAGATCAATTTCATAAAAACCGCAGTTCGTATGTGAAACTTGGGTTTTGGGCCCCTATTATATATTGTACATATTAACCAAAATACCCCTTATTTTACCTTTTTATATTTAATTATTAAAAATACAAAAAAATAGATTAAAAATGTAGATATTCCTTTTATATTTTCTCTATTTTTATTTTTATTTTTTTTATTTATCTATTTTTGACAAAAAAATCTGCAAAAGATAAAAATACGGCATTTTATACCTATAAGGTACCACCCTAAAGTTGTATATATGCCTTCTTTTGATTTTTGATCCTTCACAAAGGTTGTAGATCTCATCGAGACGAGCAACTTTTGTGTTGATCACTTTTTTATTTAACCCTTTTTGTTATTTATTTTTGTTTTTCTTTTTGATTTAATTTTCGATTTTTTTGGTGGGACACGTGGTCGCACCTGGAGCCGCCACGTGTCACCCCATTTTTATTCATTTATTTATTAATTTATCCCTCGCATCTTGCAGCGGTGCATCTCTCCCCCAACAACCACCTTTGTGTCCTACTCTCTCTCTCTCTTCCAAACCTCCCCCACGTCATGCGACCCTCGCGCACCATCCTCACCCCTCACGCACGTCACCCTCTCCCCTCATGATCTCCCTCCCCTATTTCAACCAACGATACATAAAACACCCTCTGCTTCCGTCATCCAATTCATCCGCCGCTTCGCGCTCCAACGTGTGAGAGAGAGAGAACTCAAAGAGGTGCTCCGGTGACACCGCCATCTTCTTCCTCGAGCAAACACCTCCTAATTGGTGAGATCCAAAGGGATCCAGATCCCTTTGTTGCGTATCTCCAGCGAGTTTTGCCGAGCTCCGAAGCCACCTCTCATCAGCTTCTCAAGGCCAAAATCAGAGTAGAGGCGTAACATCCTTCAATCTTCCGGTGAGTACCCACCATCAGTTATATCCTTCTTCTCCCATTAATTCCTCCTCTTCCATCCTCATCTCTATTTTACTTTCTTCCTCTGCATGTTCTCTCTTCTTTCTTCTCATCCCCCATTGCTTCTCCTTCCTTTCTTTCCTTCTCTCTATTCATCTCATGTGCCCCATCTTATGTGCACTCTTGGCACATACCACACACACAATGAGTCGTTTCTCGTTCCTCGAGCATACACAGCTGCGATCTACTCGTGAGCACCTCAGCACCAACGTGAGCCTGAACTCCACCCTCCGTCATCGTGTGGCCTGCACGCGGTCGTGCACCCAACGGTCCGTCTCACTAGCTTCAGTAGTGGACGACCGTGCATCGTCCCAACCCCACACGTGGTCCAAGTCACGTCCGCGCATGATCTTCCAGCCCACGACTGCCCTCCTCTGCTATTGACACTCTCCAAATGAGCCTTCGAGTTGCAGGCGTGTGTTGCCTGTAGCAATAGGATCCTTCTGACATCGCACTTCCAACAACCCTCGCCAGACATCGTCCTTTGCCTCTACCTAGCCTAACGTGGTGCAGCTCCCTCTTACGACCACACCAAGCCGCAACCCCGTAAGCAGGTCGTCCTCCACCTCCTGCAGCGTCACCATCCAAGCACGACAGCACCACCATGTGCCACCATCCTCCTGTCGCCGCACCTAGGGTAAGAACCAACACCACCAAGCAACCCAGGCCGTGAGTACTAGCACCCCAGACTTCAAACCCATCTCATGTGCCTAACACGTGAGGGTTGGTGTAATTGCAGGTAGTCCCTCCGATTTCCAAAGTACTTTGCAGCAGTCCCCACAAGCTAGAGCACACGTGCACATCACGTGTTGTAGGGGGATTTTATGCATAAAGCCCATGTTCTCTTGGAAATTCACGCAGAATCCCTCGCCACCTGATGTCATGTGCATGGCACATACCTACTTGGATAAATTGGAAAAAGACTCCTGCGGGTTTAGGTAATTTCCTTTAAATCCATGTCGTCACATGTTCATTTATTTTATTCTATAATTTGTATATAGACCCATGCATTTGTCTAGCAATTTGAACATTCATTTAGCATCTTGTTATCATTCTAAAAATTTCACATTGTAGAACAACTCATAATCTATAATTGTGAATGATGAATTTATTTTTATGAGATGTGAATTATTTAATATAATTATTTTCATGGAAAATAGTATATTTTGCCCACTGTGTGCTCTTCCATTGATATTAAAAAACTTGTTGCTCTAAAAATTCTCAAAAAAACCAAATTAGATAGATTTTAGTGTCTTCTACACTGTATCCAAAAACCATCACATTTACACGTATATGGAGGTCAAAATAAATGATATGGTGAATTTAATAAATGATTTTTAATTAATTCCTCACTTAGTGTTTTTCAGAATTAAAAATTATTATGGATATCTCTCTTATAGATGTATCTAGGATAAGTTAATTTCTGGAAAATATTATTGTTTGGTATTTATTAAAATTGATTTTTCTATAAATCACCTAGTTTGCATTAGTTAATTAATAATTAATTCATAATTCATCCAAAAAAAATTCAAAAACATTATAATGGCTTATTTTCATCATATTTCATATTCTGGCCAAGTTTCACATTTTTTGGGCATAGTTTGAATTAAAATTGTACTTTAGTCCCTGAACTTCACCGAACTTGCATTTCGCTCATTTATTGCATCCAAAAATATCACAAAATATACCCCTCTGAAAACCTAATGTAGAGATAGACTATAAACCAACCTAAGGAGACACTGGCCTCTCTAAGTTCAACCTTTGTCTTGCCCAAGTAAAAAAAATTTGACCACTCTTCTTAATAAGAAAAATCATTAAATTTGTGGTTTTTTATTAATCCAACTTCGTCTGACTGCAACGAACAAAATCGACGTTAATTTTGCACGACTAGCTAGGGCATCCTAGGGTTCTTTAATCATATGAAGTCAGACAATGTCAGACTTAACTGACATATGGAATCCATCCTCAAACTCATTTGAAGAGGTATGAGTGTTTCATCTTTAATTGTCCTTTTAGTTTCAAAATTTAGGAGCCTCATTATCTTTTCAAGATTCTTCCTTAACTTCATTTTCATCTTGATTCTCTAGAGAGTCATCCTGTAAGAATCATATCCTTAGAGATGAAATCTTTCAAGAATCTCAAGGTCATAAAGTAAGTATCAAATAACATCCTTTATATTCCTAATGAGGTAGCACTCTCTTGTGCTATTTCTATCTTACTTGCATGGAACTTTATTACAGATATATATTGTAGTCCCTTCTACATATATAACTTGGAAAGTAAGAGGAAACTATGATAAGACTCATCATTGATCAAATCAAGTCACACATGATCCAATTGCATCTATCTACAACTCTACTGAGTTTAGGTGTATTAGGAGGACTGAGATAAGAATGATACTCCTCTTAAGGTATTCATTGGATTAATCAAATATGTACTTATTACCTTGAGAGATCAAATTCTTTCATCTTCCTTCAAACTTTCGTTCTAAACCAAAATTATGAAATATTTGAAAATTTCAAAGGTTTTTAAGGTGAAGGGAAGAAATTTCATATCACAAAATCATCAATTGAAATCACATATCATCAATATTTATTACAATACAGATGATCCACATAGTTCAATATGTATGAGATCTTGAATACCTTTGCACCATTCCAAAAGAAAGGAGCATTGGACATTTTTACTTCAAATACAATATTCACAAGTATGTAAGATTTGAAATTTCAAACATTCTAAAGTTTCATCTCTTACTAGTCCATTGATCTCACTAACAGATATGTGTCCAAGGCTTGATGCTAGATCATTATCAAATGATCTCCATCCCCTATTTATCTTAATGGTACAATTTACAGTATTAGAAATGTCATGAACCATTCATTAATTTTCTAATTTAGTAGAGTTCTCTAGATGTTAGATTATCATCTGAATTATATCCATCATAATTCTTTATCATAGGTCTATTCCAGAATGCATGTTTATTCCCAATATTTAGAAATAAACAATGAATGTATTCTAATATCTTGGTCATAAGGACATTATCTAAAACTAAGGGGTCTCCCACTAAAAATATGAAGTCCATGTATCCAATGAAGATTGTTGCAACAATTGCATCAATATTCATGTGGATGACTATTAGATCGTAAGATCAAATTTTACAGTCTTCTAAAACATATGCAACCAATTACAAGTGTCAGTAGAAGAGTGAGATAGAATTATTAGACTTTGATCTTATCTAATAAGCATGTCTATTTCAATTATTATATGTAGATTATTCCGATGTACTATCTGAGATCTTCTCTAAGAACCCTAGATAGTGTAGATTGTATTACTATCAATTCATCAGCTTGTTGCAGTATTGGAATTCTTCCAACTCTTTGGATTTCACATGTATGGAAGTCATAAAGGTATAGTCAACTCTTTGATTTTCTTTCTCACATGGGTCATGCCCATGCTTCCATTGTGTTTCCTTCATCTACAAACAACCATTGCTTATGACGAGAGATCTCTTATGTTGAACTCAAAAAGATTTAAATATAAAGATATTTCAACATTTATACATATTTCATGCTTACAATATGAATATTATGAAGCTTCATGAATGACTAGAGTATAGATAGTAGAATGATGACACTCATAATATCTACATCCATCTTAACTCTTAAAGACTTTGGTTGAGGCAGGTACTCAAATATTTTGAATACATCATCTCTTATTGAGCCACCATTCTGCGTACTACGGTGAACCATGTCATTCATGATCAAATGTTGAGAGCACATATGTATGCCAAAAATATCTTCTTAGATTTTATAAGGATTATTTGACCATTATTATCATCATCGACATGATACTTCCAAAGCACACTCGATGAGAGATCGACTATAGAGACACACAAACCCTAGGTTGTTGTCTTATTGTCTATTTAATTGGCTTTCCTCATTATTATAAGGAAACTTGCACATTGTAACCACATACAATATGTATCCAATTGGAAGCACAATATGTTGATCATGGATCCAATACAGGATCCATGATCAAGATATTTGCATAAATACATATTTTACTTTGATTTGGGAATTTTTATATCAAAGTTGTCTAGCCTTGTCAACATTGAAAATCCATTCCCTTATTCACTTTTAATGTAGGAGTTGCACTTACCATTATATCTTAAGCAAGATCTAGGATCTCCTTTCTTATCTTTATTACATCCCAATAATATGAGAAACTATAACTCGGATAAAAATAAGCGAGGACTCATTCCGCCTTACAAGTCCTACTTGCATTTTCCAATTCGATCTTTAACACCTTAGCCCACTACCCCTAAGGTGATGTTGACCTGCAATTAATTGAACCAACCGCCAACAGAAATAGCACTCTCTATGTGTAATCCAATATCTCCCCAATAATATGAGGAACAGTTATTGGGGTCACTACGCATACAGCCTTACCCAGAGCACGATCTAGATGTGTTTGTATGTAGGAGCTGTCACTTCGGACAGGCATCTCCTACATACAATCCCTGGTGACAAAACCCTTCGCCTTGACGGAAGACCATGGATGTCACTTATGTGATCCTACATAACATGTTCAAATTTTAATTAATTATTATGAATCATATTCACATAATTAATCCTTCTAAAGGAATTACAACTCTAGTTATAATAGAGTTTATAATTGGATCTAATTAATTCAATCATATTAAGTCAATTATTAATCCAATTAATAAACCAACAAACAATTTGGATTGTTACTTGAAGGATGGTATAATCTCAAAGTACAAATTATTCAAATTTTAATAATTAAAAAATACATCATGATCTCATCAAACATCATCCTTTCCTTACCTGATGTCGTAGCCAGTACGCAAAGAATGTGGGACAGACCACTCACGGAGCAACCTGCTACCCCATCGATCCCCGACTAGACACCATATCTACCTCAGGTCAGGATAATGTGATTTAATCATTTTGTATTTGAGATGATAATTGGTATTTTAACTGAATTTTTACCATGTAATATTTATCAAAACTAGTTTGATTAATATTATAAGGAGATTTGCTAAACAATTCCCCAATCCTATTCAAGCATCAATGTTTGTTGGAAAGTTCATTGTAACCAAATCAATCAAGATACATTATCTTATCATATTGGTTACAATAATTCAAAATAAATATCTTTATTAAGTATTTCAGAAATAATTACCAAATAATTATTCCAAGATATTAATCATTAATTTCCATAAATTAATTGAATGGCAATCATAAGATTCTTATTCAAATTTATTAAGTTTCGAGCAGCGAACTCCAAATCAAGAAAACTAAATTTCTTTGATTTGCCAATTTGATTTGCAACATAATCCAAATGATAGACAGACATTTCTAGGTGTTTTAAAACTGTAGTTATCTCTTGATTGCATTTTAAAATACCATTCTATAATAGTGGATACGTGTCCACTAAAACAATCATGACTTGAGCAAATAGATTCCAAATTACACAAACTCAAGTCCTACAATTTGACAATTTAATGGGAAATGTAATACAAATGATAACTCACATTTTAAGTAATTTAAAAAGGGCGGAAAATTATTTAAAACAAGATTGCGTTAATAAAATGCGATGAAAATTCGCACAACCAAAAAATGCTTCTGTCATCTTAGGTTTATGGATCATATCCGAAACCCTGAACCTATGGCTCTGATACCACTTGAAGGATATGAGAAAATTCTTAAGCACATCATGGAATCATGGAGATCGCATCATATGCTGACGAGAGCGACTAGTCATACTACTTGCTCGGGACAGCGGAATTTAAAAAAATAATATGATGAAACCACATGATCCGAGAATACTTCTTAAATCGTTTCATCTAAAACACATACATGTATTAAGGTTACCTCTTTGAGTGTGGTTATGATCAAGTCTATAAACAAAGAGACCTCCTATCTCCAGTTCGATCCAACCGAGGAGAAGCTTGCGAGTGCGGTATAAAACGCATGCTCCTCGCAATCCATGTTGATAATCTAAGTGGTGAATCTACTGATCTAGTCACATGAGAGATGACGTCTTCTTCACAAATGAGGCGCACCAAAGGAGATAGAGATCCATGAGCGGTCGAAGCGGCAGCACACTGATGTGGCGATGAAGGCGTGGATGGCCCCTTTAGAATAAGAGGGAAGTTTGACGTGTTGAGAGAGAGAGGGAGAGTGAATATTATTTTATCCCTCTTGAAGTGCTAGGGTTGTCTCTTCTAATATAATATTTTGGGAGTCCATGGACCTCAATCCATGGACAAAACAAATCCAATGGTTCACATTGATTTGGTTTCTTTTAAATGGTAGATGGACATGATTTTGTTATTGAAAACACAAAATAATTAATTAAATTTAATTTATTATATTGAATAATAATCAATATAAATTATTTTTTATTAAATCAATCTTCCTTTGAAAAATAGCAAGGAGGCAAGCCTCCATCCATACGAAGGGGGGACGACCACTTATTCCCATAAGGAGTGGGTGGTCGTCCACCCTCTTCATAAGGAAAGGTGGCTCCACCTTCATGTTACATGAGGTTGCATATCTCATGTAAATTTACAATATTTGCAACTACTTTTATTGCAAATTATTTCACAAAATAAATCCAATTTATTTTGTGAACACTGCAATCATGTCATTGGAAATTCGTTAATCACATTCACAATCCAAAATAAAATGTAAATTACATTTTCAATTAAATGTCCAATGTAAATCCAATTCATATCAACATAACAATTTTAAATGTTATTTACCAATAGCTCTCTCTTATACATTATAAATCACATTTATAATATATATGATTAATGTCAATAGTGATATCCATATTATTCATATCAATGATAATTAAATCACATTTAATCATTTTGGATCTCTATTCTCATATGCCCAAATAATATGAATCAAATTATCATTATTCACATCTTTGATAATTAAATTACATTTAATTATCTCATATAACTCTCCTTATATGGCCAAATAACATGAATCAGATTCATATTATGCATAATAAGTAAATCACATTTAATTATCACTTTTCCTCAATTCTCGGACACATCATCAACAATGAAATTATCCTTGAACCCTTTCAACAATAGTGCTCTTTCTCCACGGATATTTGGAGATAAGGAAAGGGTGACTGTACGTTCCACGTATAATGACTTGGATATTGAGATCAAATCTCAAATCTTGATCTCGGGGACCTCCCATAGATGTTTGATTAAATCAAAGCCATAAATCTAATCTTCTCATTGCATATGAATCACATTCATATCACTGTCCAACATTTGGACCAAGATTTGATTACTTCTCTAGTGAGAGGATTCACAAAAATCCAGACATGTTTCATCACTCCCTCGGAATGGAAGCATCGTGGTTATAGAATTGTTTATTATCACATCACCCTAGGGTACTCCTAATACATGTACATTTTGCATACTAAAGACCTAGAATAAACTTGAAGGTTTAGATCTATTTATATTATCTCCTTTAGGGTTTTTTCATTAAGTTTCTCATTTGATCATTGGGAGTTAGTATCAATCATATACTTTCCAAAAGCATAAATCATACACAGGTATTGAGCATATACTTTAAAAAAATATATAAAACCTACAAATTTTGTCAAGCTTCCAAAGCGAGACGAATGTGCACAGAATTTGAATCCCAATATCTCATGAGTGAGCTCATGTCTTCCGTCTCAGTAATTGAACCTGTATGATCCCATTGAGAGATCGTATGACTCATATGCCCTTGTATGCACACCATCTCATCGGTGTATAGACCATGTCTAGGTCATCCACCTATCGGTCTATCAAATGTACATACTCAGACATATAGTAACACATTTGTCTCTGGTCAGAGGATGCGTGCCTATATCATGACAGCATATGATATAAGTCTTGGTTATCTCTATCTTGTTAAGTCAACTCTTTGACTTAACTTAACTAACACCTCCAAATCTCTATTCCTGTGCAAAGGACCTACATCAAGAGGTCGGTCAGATATCAACCCATTAGAGAAAGAATTGTCATCTCCTACTCAGGCTGGAGATCCTCCCTTAATAATCATTTGACGGTGCTTGATGAGTCATCAATCTAACTCTTTAGATATTCATCCAAGAACCAGCCTTTATGATTCAACAATTGAATCAATAGATGTATGATCATTAAGATGGACATGGTACATAAACCTAATTGTACTAAGGAACTTATTATGCAAATTACGTATTCCTCATTTCATATTATGGAATGATATTTGCAATAACATTTATTGCATAATGGCTCACTGTGGGCTCGCATGTCCAACATTTGCAGCTGACAAGAATGGGTAAGAATTCGGTCCTCTACCCACGGTTGGGGTGGCCCTGACATTGACTGCTCCTGAATGCTATGAGCACAATATACAAGCGCAGCAGATGCTATTATAGTAGGTATCCTGATCTTGGATACCTTCTCAGAAAGCTCTGCCATCTACTTCGACAATTTGGTTAAGTTGTTGTCCAACTCATCCCTTCTCATGTAGATCCTCTCTACGATGGTTAATTTTCTGCTATTATACCCATGTCAGAAAGATAAACTGTAGCCCTCTCTCCCCTTCTAGGTAACATTGGTAAGGGGGTATCTATCTGGGTTCTGATCACGGTATGTGCTTGGCTCATCTCTGCCATCCTCTCGAACACCTTCTAGACAGTGTCTGCACCACGTGAAGTGTATCTGCCTCCACAAGAAGCACTAACTAAACCATGCACCTCAGGATTGAGTCACCAATACATAGATTGAACAAGGACGGTAAGCTCTAGATCGTAACAAGGACACTTCTGTAAGAGGACTTTGAATCTCTCCCATGTGTCATAGAACACTTCAGTGGAAAGTTGGAAGAAATTAGTGATGTGTGAGCGCATCAATTAGTTCTACTGAAAGGTTAGAACTTCTTCAAGAAGAGATCCCTAACTGCACATAAGTAGTTACAACTACATCCAGGTTCTTTATCTAATAATCAGCCTTATCGTTCAAGGCAAAAGGAAGGGATTAGAGCCTAATGTAGTCTTGGCTAACCCTAGGATGCCTAAGGTTAGTACAGACCAACTCAAAGTCCCTAAAGAATGCATACGGTTTCTCATGTTCATTCCCGTGAAAGTGAGGCAACAAACTCAAAAATTATGGCTTTAACTCGTATCAACTTCAGACTTTATCAAACTCAACCAACTTGTCATTTGGTATTGTACAAGGTTATAAGCTGCATCCATAGGTGAATCATTTCCCAAATTCAACTGGCCAATCTACGCTCTCAATAATGTTGCATTCTACTCACTGGTTGCTAGCCCAACTAGTACCATTTGCATTGGATCTTCACACTCTTCCTCCTCTACGTTTTATCTCTTGGGAGGCATCATGATTGAATCTCTAAACCTTCATCAAAAAGAGGATTTGAGTGAGATCTTGATGACAACATCGAAATCGAATCAATATCACCAAGGCTATGGTCTTACTCGGTGAGAAAAGAAGAAATAAAGGGATTGATTGCGATGTAACCGCTCCCTAAGAATGAATCATTATACACTGAGTCGAAACAAGGGTTATTTCATATTCAAGAAGGTCCAAGGGAAGGAGGTGGTTGGACCTTAGAAGATGTGATATGTAGACAGTTCAATGAAAGGTTCTCGAAATCCGTATAAAAATACAATTAATTATCCATCTTCAACTTCAATTAGGTTACAAGAAATGAGCATGATCGATCAAAAGATGATAGTACCATGGTGCACATTAATGTGCGGATATGACTCACAAAATACAATGCAAACAAACCCCTTTGAATAAATTCACCAACTCAATATGTGAAAGTCGTAAGAGTTCAGCTTACATTTATCTTGGCAATTTTAATTTGTGATTCAAGCAATCTTATTCAAGAACACAGGGATTCTCCTACTACACCTAGTTGAAGTCCTATAAGACCTCAATCAATGGAGAGATCTTCCGGGGCTACAGGGTTCAATATCACACACCAAAAGGAACTTATAGCCATAGACAACCAAAATGTATTTCTAAGGTCAGGGCCAACCACTTGCTGCTCCCAAAATCCGTGAAAGTCGGACCTGGAGACTTAGGGTGGAAGTCCATGATTTTGAGCTCTAACCTTAGGGATCCATCCTCACTCACTCTGTTTGTGGGTAAGTACCTGCATATAATGAGGGTTTTACTTCTCGTAATACAAGGTAAATTTTATTCCTAATTATTTAAGTCAACTTGCATTAATTCAGTCCTAATATTATTTGTTAGTTATCACTTTAAATTTGGTGACCACACAATAATCGCCTAACGTATAGTCCCTTTTTCCTTTAATCCTATGTTAGTAAAAATCGAGGGAGGAGACAGAAAATAGAATGTAGTTGGAAATCAATGATGCATGCAGTCGTTTAGGAATACTTAGGACAAAGCCGAAGTGTGTCTCAAATGAATCTCCTAAGATTTTTGTGAATCTTATGAGACAGAAATTGTGTGTCCAAAGTTACAAACAAGGTCAATCAACAGTGACCAAAGATATTTATATTTGAAGCATAGTGCCTTGACCTAAATCACCAATCAAGTTGAGAATCACTCTCGACACAACCACACAATTAATAAAATAAATAAATAGAGGACTTCTTTACATACGCTAGAACTCAATTGAGAACTATTGTAAAATTGGCAATTAATTACTAATTAATTACTAATAAATTACAGAAACTACTACATAACAAGGAGCAACACAAATTCTATTTTATTAAACTAAAAATTTTACGAAGAAATTGCTTTACAGTCTCTACAGCTGAAGCTCCAAGCTCCTCACCTTCACGGTCCTCTGGGATTCGTCTGCTCTGCGATCCCTACCACAAAACAATAAGAGTGTCAAAACAACAAAATAATTCTCAGAATATTTTTAGCAAATCAAGTAACTACAAACCATAGAGAAAATAAATGTAAAAATAGAAAACAACACAATAGGAACTTAACCTAAAAGACTCTAGAAATCACTAAAAGTAAGTAGTCAACTCTAAATAAAATCAAATAATGTGTCTCATCCTTGGCAACGATGCCAACTGATGGATTGTCAATCAACTAAAATAATATGTTGTTGTTGTAGCATGAGCCAATCGACAATCACTCAGAACCAAGAGAAGATATCCATGAAGAGTTCTCGGATTGAATTTATACATGGGTAAGTCTAGGGTTGAACACAGAGACATGAACAATTATCTAATTAGATTTATATGCTTTTTATTTAATTCAGTAATCTTAGGTTCTAGGTCAAGCAAATGTAAAGAAACACATAATATGCATTTTTTGAAATATTTTTTTATGCAATTAATTTAGAATGATAATCAATGATGAAAGACACTCACAAAGATAAAAAAATACACACTATACTCTTGATTCAAATAAAATAAATACTTGTGAGATCAATAAATAATTAAATGAATAATCAGTGCCAAAAAGAGAGCAAATAAACATGCCTCCAATTTAATTTCTAACCAACAAAAAGGTGAGTAGTCAAAATTAGCATTCTAAAATTAATGTGATAATTTATAGATCAAATAAGTGATTCCATAGCTCTAAACTAAAGAGCACAAAATTTGCTTTTCAACGACACCAATTTCATTAGAAATGGATAAATGGTTCATAAGTTATTAATAAAACAATGGAGGGGCATAAATACAAGAAAACATGAATTATTTTATTTTAAGAAGCTCCAAATTGGATTAAAAAGTAAATACAGAAACCCACTCAGGCATAAATGCAAATTTTCTAAATGACGGGATTTTTCTGCAAATATTGAATCTTCTTGGGCTTTTATACAATTTGACTACTATCACATGTGTGCTGCATATGACCAGTGTGAGGCTCAGGTGCAAGGCTCAGGCCATGTGTCGCTCTTTGACGGCTTGTGGTAGGTTTGAATGCTCCATTCCTTAGGCATGAAACATTGCCTTAGTGCGCAATGTGTCTTGATGTGCATTGTCAGATCATCCTAATATGGTTGATACAATGGATGTTGTACTTCATCCTCGATGAAGCTCATCCGCAGATGGCACGTTGAGGTCGTGCTCCAGCGAGCTTCGTGCTCCTCGTCCATGCTACTGTGTAAGTTCTAAAGGTTGTGAGGTCTCCGTAATGCCCTAGCGAAGGTCCTGGTGACCAGAAGAGATGCTGAATAGGTCTAAGATGGTCACTCAATGGAGCGTCATTGGAGGAGAAAATATGAAGTCTTTCTCTGATGAACTTCCGACCATTGAAGACCTACGTGGATTAGAACAAAAACCCATGTAACTGTAAATCTCTTGGGATATAAGGGAGACGGAATGGAGGGCTCTTAGCGAATGAAGGAAGATAGCCCTAGGTGGGTTCCACACCTTTGCAAGGTCTGGAATGGAGTAAGGTGGACAAAGTGATGGAGAAAATGAGAGGAAGAACTGGAAGATACATGTGAATCTATAATCAATGGAGATGTTGTTCTACTATCCAGATGCAAAATAGAGATAGGTGAATATGCACCCTCACCATCTTCGGTCTTTTCCACAGTAGCACCATTAATATCACATAGTAGAGTTGCACCTCAGCTTTCAGCAAGTCCCGTCATATGAAAGGGGAAGTATGATTCACCTCTGGATTTGGCTTATATCACTATATAATAATCGACCATAATTCGCAAGAAACTATACTATTAGTAAGAGGAGGAAGGGTTAAGGATTTACCTAGTGAGATCTCACATTCTTCGAGGAAGCCTAGTCGGATCGTCAACATCTAGTGACTTCTATATTCTTATCCCCCAATGAATTCAGGTTAGCCTAGGTATGGTTGATGAATCTCCATTTCATCACCTTTATTCTATTATTTTGGCCTTGAAAACCCTAGCTAATGCACATAAATAACATTAATTTGTCTATAATAGCATTCATTATTCATTGCATTTATTGTACATAAAATAAGGTTTTTAATGCTAAAATTATAGAATAAAGAGAAGAAAAGAAAAAGGAATAAACTATTGCAAATATTTTATCACCCTGACCTCGAGACCAAGTCCAGAATGGAATTGGTCGACAAGGAATAAAGTAGGGGGAAATAAGGGACGAAAATACAATAAATATTTCATTTATTCATTCTTGATTTATGCATTTTTGGCACCTATTTTGTATCTAATTATTTATTCATCAAATAAAGAAACTTTGTACGTAAAAGTTGTAGATAATAATGTAAATAAAAATACAAAATTGAGTTTGTATAAAAATTATACACAATGTACATTTTATACCCAGAATAAAATGCCAGAAGCCAAACTTCACGGACCCATATCATCCGAATAAAAACTCAAAATCTATCAAAATCACCTATAATTGTATATAACTTTTCATGAGCTATTTAGTGTGGTGGTTTTATATTTTTTGGAGTTACTGTGCAAAAGATAGGTTTTGGGCTTCTATTGTACATAATACCGATTAAAATATTCAATTTATTCACCACTTATTATTTTTACAAATTCATGTTTTTATAATTTTGTAAACATTATCTATAATTTATGTATGCATCAAAATCAAAATAAAACTAACAAGAAAGTGAAAAATAAAATAAAGTTATATAAAAACTTAGATGAAATACGTATATGTATATAAATAAAAGGAAGTATATTCCTTAATTATTTTCTTCTTTCATATTTTTAGAATATTGTCAATATCATTTATATTCTATTAAAAATACAAAACAAAAATAAAACCCATTAAAATACATCAAAATAAAAAGAAGTATACAAAACATAGGCAAAATACCTAGACCTATACCTATACAATTCATACACCTATTTATTTAAATATGCAAATAAACTCATAAAAATCAAATAAAAATATATTTATACTCACAAAAGTAAGTTATAAATATATAAAATAAGAAAATAAAATAACAAAATAAAATATACATAATAAAAATAAAATACACAAAACATAGGTAAATATACCTATAAATACACTAATAAAAATTAATTACTAATAAATAAAGCCAAAAAATTAAATAAAAATCATATTAAAATACTACATAAAACAATAAACATATTTTATTTTATACTCACAAAATAATAAAATCATTTACTAATTTAAATAATTTATTCTTTAATATTACAGCTTGTTTTGTCCTCTAGCGGCCTGTGTGGACCAATCGCAGGCCACCAATGGTTGATTGCGAGCCAACTCCTCTGACCCTAGCCTTACGCCTCTGACAGATCACGAGAACTCTGTTTCTCCAAATTTTCACGCAATTTGTGTAGCTCGACAACGAAAGACTCTTCATAAAGATTATTCTTTCTACATCATAGATACACGCCCGATCCCATGATTTTTTGTACATGGCGTCGATTCGATCAAAAAGGGCGGCCAATAAGGGTGCTCTAATACGTGTATAAATAAACACCTCTGCCCTCCTTGAATTCTTCGGTCATCTTTTGTCATCTTCCACCCTTGCCTTCAGCCTAGCCGGGTCCCTTGTGACAAGAGGAACCTTGGAGGCGCAAATCGGTCAGAGGAAGCAGGGGTGCACCCACGGCGGAGCTCCGGCATCGCTCTGCTCCCTAGTGATTCACCAGGTATAAGAGTTGTTTCCTTGCTTAAGTAATTAGGTTTTCATTCTAGTAGTTTAATTGTGCCCATAGGATAGTGGTTAGAGTAGAGATTAGCGTAGGTTTAGTCAAATCGAGCCGGTGACAACTTCCTTGCGATCTGTCTGTCCTCTGAACTCCTATTCACCCTCATTTCTTCTCCCTCCGCATTCTCCATCTCCCGAACGCCTCACACCAACCAGAACTAACCTACTTCTACGAACCGAGGTCCATCTCCTCCAAGTCGCCGGACCTCGCCGCTCATCACATTTTCTTTGGTGTATCAGCTTCATCTGTTGGTCAAGGGAACTCCTCTCGAGCCGTGTGAACTCCCTGTGCAGGTCAATTGCGCAAGGAAGTACCAGGAGGAGGATTTGCAGCAAGGCAGAGGTTCCTGGAAGCCCTCTTCTTCACCGACCTCGTGGAGCGCCTCCAGTCGACTTTCCGCTACTTTGAGACCTCTTGGAGATAGAGACCCCCGCAACGAAGCCTGGAGCACCCCTTGGAGCCTTAAAGAATGCATGAGGAGAGAGATTTAGCCGGAAGAACCTCACCCCAGCGAGTGTTCTTCCCTGTTCTTCGATCGAGCTCCTCAGCCGTCGGATGAGAAGGCATCTCCAGATTGCTCCTCGACCGTTGGATGGAGCCCAGTTCCAACCATTGATTGCTTCCGCACGATCTAATCATGGCCCTCCACTGGCGAAGCATCATCGGCGTACTGGAGGACGACACGTGTCTAAGTGAAAGCATCCACGCCCATCCACCAACGCGCAGGAGGGGTAATTTGCATATCTAACCCCTTCTCTTTTGTATTTAATATTCAGTGCTATAAATAAAAAGCCACGTTTAAAAATAAGGGGACATTTTGCATGTATCCCCTTGTACTTATTTTATTTGCACAAAAGTCTAATCCACGTCACCTCATGTGCCTTCCCGCGTGAGGTGATTAATTGGGTAAATTGCATATATACCCTGGCGAGTTTTTGTAATTCTCTTTTAATCCAATAAAATGCTATTTAAGTTATATATTTCTTGGACATTTGCATCGCTGCCCTGGATATTTTACTTATTTGCAAATACGTCCCTGCCAGGCGCGCATGCTTTCGTACGTGAGTCCTGGGCTTTTTGCAGAGAAGCCCTTGCGGCTTTATTAATTTACATTTAATCCAGTAACTTTTTGTAGACATTATAATTTTGTGGGAAATTTATGTTTTGGCCCCTAAACTTTTCGCATATTACAGAAATGCCCCTACCAGCATTGCATTTTGTTGTTGTTTCTCCTATTTATTGCATGCACCTATACAGCTCCAAAAATGACCAAAAATAGTATAAGCTCCTGTTGCATTTTATTATCATTCCATATTTTTATTTTGCATTTTTATTGCATTTTCATATATATAAATTCAAAAACATGCATTTTCGCTACTGTTTGCATTATAAAACCCTAAAAAAATATAAAAACTACTTGAAAAATTCCCAAAATAATATATATATTTGTGTCTTTTAGTGTGTGTGATCTTCTATCCAAAAATCACTAAAAAATATAAAACAAAACTCCTAAAAATTTGAAAACCCCAGAAACCTTCAAAAATATTAAAAATCCGAGAAAAATCATAAAAATTCAATCTTTGTTTCTGAATTTTTTGTATTTTGTTATCTTTAATCTAAAATTAATTTTAGGAATTTAGGACACTATTTGATATTTTTCATCCTCATTTTAATTTCGGCCAGTAATTGGTTTCACTGTTTACTCGTATTTTTGAGTTTAAAAATACCAAACAAATTAGGAAAAATCTAGAAAATCACAAAAACATTAAAAAATATAAAAACACAAAAATCTTTTATTTACTGCATTTTGAGTATTTTTCCCTATTTTCATCTCTCTCTCATCTCTCTTTTATTATATATTCATATGGCTTTATATCTTATTTCAAAATAAAAATATATAAAAATATATAAAAAACATAAAGCAAAAAAATTAAAATATAAAAATCAAGTAAATATTGTAAGCCCAAAAAAACAGATATATGTATATAAACCCACAAAAAGACTTGTGTGCATACATGACTAGCTTGTATATGAATAATTGTAGGCTACCAATTTTGCTCTCTTAGTGGTTCGACCTCTACATATGCTTACACATTATACACATGTGCCTGTAGAGTAATAATAAATTTTAACTCCATATTTTGGGATTTAAATGCATAATTAATTATTGTGGGTTAATTGTTGATCAACCGGGGAATTCTGAGTGGTCAATTCAGCGACTGGATGTTTATCTGGATCCTCAGGATTTCGCATGTTATCAATGGTCTTAGCATCCTTAGAAATGAGTGTGAGTTAGGACTCGCTCACCTGGGGGCTCGCACCACTACTTTAGATTATTTTCATTTTCTCGATTTTGACTTGTCTTCCCGAAATCTATAGTAGACCTGATGCTGACGCTAACCATCTACCAAGAAAAGGAAATCAAGCTGACTCTTGTCCCTTGCTTATAGACCTACCTTCGTACTCTCCCGGTAGAGAAACATGAAGAACAGAAGCTTTACCTGGATATGGAGATGAACGAAGAAGATGAAGAGATGTATGTCAATGGGCCTTGATTGGAGCTCGAAGAACTCCGATCTTTGCTTGAAGTTTGCGGCTATGAAACTGAGCTCGAGCAGCTTTGAAATGGCTGCAACAAGGCATGATAGCCTTGGATCTCGCCGGAATGAATTCTTCATTGTCTCTCCAATTCATCCACTTTCTCTGTCACAGAAATGAATGTAATGGATAGGGATCACTCCAAGAAAAATGGATAAGTGGAGCAATTGCTGGAGAAGGGGTTTTGATGGAGGAGAAGATTGTTGTTGCAGCTAGTTGAGAGTGGTGGTTTTAATCGCCGACCAGAAGAGAACGTGAGAAGATGATGATTGGGTAAGGTTAGGCTAAGGAGACCGATGAACAGGGATGAGAGATGGAAGGGAGGTTGTCAAAGTTTGATGGGGAAATAACTGGAAGTTAGAGGCATGTGGAGGGATGCTTATCTTGGAGGTTGAATTGGAGGTTGACGACGAACTCCCAACCGTTGGATATGATGATCCAACAGACTCGAGTGAGGCAGGTGGTAACGAAGAGGCAGGGCCATTTGGTGCACTGAGATGGTGCCACGTGGCCCAATACGAATTAAGAGAAATGCAAAAATTGGTAGAAAATAGAAAATAAATAAGAGGAAAATGAATAAAAAATAGAAAACTTAAAAGTTGTAGATCTCGATGAGATCTACAGCTTTCATGTAGAACTTAAAGACATATAAATTGTCTATAGAAAGTATTATTTTTGTAAGTAATTGAAGGTAATGAATTACTTTCATTTATTATTTTTTGGATTTTTATTTTATAAATTAGGTTAAAATAATTATATACAATATTAATTTATTTTTGTTGTTTTTTAATAAATAATAAGAACATAAAATATTAACACAATAATAGGTGTATTAATATACAAGACTTATAGGTAATTATTTACAACATAATATTAAGTTGTGTTATTTGTTATGAAATTTTATTAGTTTTCTTAAGCTAGAGAGATAATATGAGAGAATAATGTAGATGAATACATGATCCATCAGAACCCATAGATGGATTTCTTCAGCTTGCATACTTTGCCTTCCCCAGTTATGAAGTCCTAGGGCTGCTCCATATGTGTGTGTGTGTGTATCCTTGTCGATGTATCCATTAAGGAATGTCGTCTTGATGTCCATCTGCCTGATGTCGTATTCAAGATTTACAATTATAGCTACTAGTGTTCTAATGGATTTAAGCATAACCACATGATAGAATGTCTCATCATAGTCGATGCCTTCTCATTGTATGTAGCCCTTAATTGTGAGCCGTGCCTTGAAGGTCTCCACCTTCCCATCAGGTCCCTTTTTTCTTTTAAAGATCCATTTACACCTAATGGGTTTTACCAGTTTAGATGGATCTTCTAGGGTCCATACATTATTCTTGTATATGGAGTCTATTTCAGACTTCATTGCTAGCATCCATCTATCCATGTCTTTATCCATGAGTGCTTCATCAAATGAAGCTAGATCATTATCAATATCACCTAGCACATGGAATCCGAACCTTTCAAGTGGTGCAACCACCCTCAAGCTCCTTCGAAGAGGTACAGGTGTTTTATCATGATTTACTTCTTCTGTTTCTGGTTTAGGAAGCTTAACATCGTCAGATGATTCAATGAGTTCCCTTACTTCATTTTTGTCTTGACTCTTAAGGAAGTCATCCTCTAGAAATTTTACATCTATAGAGATGAAGGCATTCTAAGTCTCAGGGTCGTAAAGTTGGTATCCAATATTGTCCTTTACATACTGTTGAATAGGAAAAATCAAGCGGTCGTATTGACTCACAAGGCGAGTCAACAGTCGATGCGGTGACCGCTCGAAAATCCCGATTCAAACAACAATTAACCCACGATAATCAAGTAAAGCAGTGAAAGTGTGTGGAGTTAAAATTTATTATAACTCTACAACAAAGATGTGTATAGTGCAAGTATGTGTAGAGGTCGAACACAGGGAGCAGAAAGGCTAGATCGGGGCAAAAATGCTCAAAATGAGTGTGTATGTGATCAAGTGTCTACTAAGCTATTTTTTGTGGGTTTTTAATTTTATATATTTTTAATTTTTAATTTTATATTTTTTTATTTTGATTTTTAATTTTCTGATTTTATATTTTCTTTTTGTATTTTATATTTTTATATTTTCTTTTTCCAATAATAGAATATATAAACTATGTAATAAAAGGGAGAAAGAGATATTTATAAAAATAGATAAAAATATCCAAAAATTAGCAAATAAAATGTTTTTGGTCTTTTTATACTTTTTTACTGTTTTTTTTTATTTTTGAGAATTTTTAAGAATGTTTTTGGTATTTTTAATTAGCAAAATAAAGCAAAACAGTGAATAAAATATAAGGCTGAAACTAAAATGGAGAAATAAAATAGAAAACAATAACAAAAATTCTCCAAGTTAATTTTCAATGAAAGATGATAAAATAAGGAAAATTTAGGCACCAAGATTATATTTTTAGGATTTTTGTAGAATTGTTATTATTTTTAAAAAGGTTTTTGGAGTTTTGTAATTTTTAGGAGTTTGGTTTTGTATTTTTTTAAAAATTTTGGACTGACGTTAGAACACACTAGAAGCAACAAAATTTATTTTTTGGGGATTTTTCTGATGAGTTTTTATATTTTTTATGGATTTTATAATGCAAACAGTGCTGAAAATGGCTGTTTTTTATTTTTAATAAATATAAAAATGCAATAATTATGGAAAATAAAAATAGGCCGTTAAACTACTATGCAACAGGACTCTACTGTGATTTTTGGGGATTTTTAGGGTTTTTATAGACGCATGCAAAAAATACAAGAAGCATAAGGAAAATGCATATTTGTAGGGGCTTTAATGTAATATTAGGAAAGTCTGGGGGCCTTGGCGCAATATGTCCACAGAAATTAATACTGCAAATTAACTTTTAAGGACTAAATGTTGAACACAAAAACCGAAGCGATACAAGTACAAAAATCCCTGAAAGCACGTGCTGAGCACGCGCCTGTCGGGGGTGAACTCGCAATTACAATCAAATGTGGGGCCTTTATGCAAAATTACCAACAAGTTATAACAGGCCAAAATTGTTTTTGGATTACGCAACAATACAGAGAAAACCGAGGTCCTTTCCGCAAAAAGCCCACCCACGTGAAGAGTCACGTGGGTTGACGTGGCGAGGATCAGAAACTAATTACAAGAGCAGTGCGGGTTGTTTTGCAAAAAGCCAAAGATAATAACATAGCGAAATAACGTTTATGGACTACTTAAGAAACACAAAAACGGCCTGGACGATTTCGCAAAATTTCCAGACCTTAGGCGCGGATGAACGGTGGGTTCGCCCCCACTTAAACACGTGTCGAGTGCCTGGTGTCCGATGCCCATTCGGCTATAACGGCCAGGATTAGATCCTGGCCCGCGATCTAACAGCTGGAGGGGGGCTAAATCGAACGGGCGTTGCTGCTCGCCAAGAACAAGCCACGATCGAACGAACGCCAGGCCCTTTGGATGAACGCACGAAGAACACTTGCTGGGGTTCATTCAATCGGCAGAACGGGACAACTCCAGCCTCCACAACAGTGGCTAGGATGATCAGAGGAAAGCTGGGCGGTTCCGCGTCAGTTGGAGAGGTCGACCGGGTCCGGGGCTTAATGGCGGAGCCCTGGAGCGTTAGAGCACCTGGAGCGTCTATCCGAGCAAAAAGGAGAAGTACAGGAGCCTCCCTTTGGACCTGCAAAAGTCAAGCAAAACGCAGCAGCAACAAAAATTGCAGGACCTAGCTCAAGGACATGAAAAGTTGGCGACGTGAGTGTGAGGGTGGTGGCCGGAGTGTAAGCTCCGGTCAAGGTGTTTGACTATGAAATCCGGGCTACAGACTGGTTGAAATATCAAAATAATCGCATAGAATAAATCCTAGCACTACATCTACTTAAAATGCAAAGAAAAACAGTGGGAAATGACCTCGAGTGGTGGTAGACCACGAGATAGGACCTCACGGCCACTTGGCTGGAGATGGTGGTGGAGCGCCGCCTCGGCCGCTCAATCCTCGCCTCTAGGCAGCTGGAGGACCTCCTGTCACCAGGCCCAATCCGGAGCACGCCCAAGAGATGGAAAAAGAGTGGTCAAGAGGGTTCAAAGGAGGAATGGGTGCTGTGGGTCGTTTTTGAAAGGTTGGCTGAGAGGGCTCCTTGATCGAGGTGCACGAGGCGCGCCAGAGGTCCGATCCCCAAAAAAATTGATGGGCATGCAAGATCAATAGTAGGGCTACATTTCTCGTGAAGACATCGACCTCAAACGGTGAAAGATGAGGCCGGGAAAAATCCAAGAAGATGGGACAAAACCCATTTCTGACAGGCATCAGACCTCGGTCTAAGAGTTGACCGAGGTCAACCAAGGGAGAAGTCTGGTTGGTCCACGTGGACCAACTAGAAAAAACCTTGGAAAAAAGGTTTTTAAATTCAATTAAAAATAGAGATGAATTAATTAACTTTTTGTTATAAAATAAAAAATGTTTATTTTTTTATAAATTATTTTATAGTGATTTTTATTTATTTTTATTAGTTTTATTTTTACAAGTTGCTTTTATACCCCTATATAGGTATATTATCTATATGTTGGATTATTTGATTTTTATTCTGTATTTTTATTCTATTATTTTTGTTTCTTATTTTATAAAATTAACAAATACTTTTATACACTTAAATATATTTTTATTTCATTTTTCTGATATGTTTTGTATATTTAATAAAATATAAATAGGTATTATGTAGGTATGGGTATAGGTAATATACCTATGTATCAAATATGTATGTATTTTATTTTAAGTTTTATTTAGGTTTTTATTCCAATTTTAACGTACATAATTATTATAAGTATTAATTACAACATTATAAAAATATAAAATTATAAAAAATAATAAATAATAAAATGAATATTTTAATATGTACAAGTATACAATAGGGGTCCAAAACTCAACTTTCAAACCGTAGCTCTGCCAAATGCGAAACCACCGCCATTAAATAGCTTATTTTCTTCTATATACAATTAAAGGTGAGTATGCGGCATTTGGAGTTTTCGTTTATGAGATACGGGTCTGGGAAGTTGGCATTCTGGATTTTTATTCAAAACATAACTTTTTATCTGTATATTATTTTTCAGTGGAATCAATTTTGTATTTTTATTTATTAAATTATCTGCAACTTTCATGTACAAAGTTTCTTTATTTGAGGTATAAAAAGTGGAACCAAAAATAGGTCCCAAAATGAATAAAGAATGAATAGAAAATATAGGTCTTTTATCTGTATTTTGGCCCTTATCTCTCCCTACTTTATTCCTTGTCGACCTATTCATCAAGATGCCTAGGTCTCGGGGTTTCGGGTCATAAAATATTTACAATATTTTATTCTTTTTCTTTTCTTTTCTTTATTCTATAATTTTGGCATTAAAAACCGTATTTTATACAGTATTTACACACCTATGCATGAATGCTAAAATGCATGAATTAATGCTATTTACACGCATTTACTAGGGTTTTTCAAGCCAAAATGATATAATAAAGATGACGAAACGTAGATTCATCATCCCCCTATACTTGCCTTTGCTAGTCCCTAGCAAACACTTATGCAATAAGTGCAGAAAAAGAAAAATAAAGAAAAGAAAAAGAAGAAAGATGGACTAAATTTAATTGTCAAACTTGTCTTCACAAAATCAAAGTTTGGAGCTTAAGTCGGACCTTTGGAAATTAAGTGCGGGCGGAACCTTATTGAGAACCGAATTTGAAATCCAACAGTCCTTGAGAATCCCAAAACTTTGTTCAAGTCTCCTCAATAGCCAGGTCAGAAATATCTCAACTCATATGCAAACTCTTACGACTATGAGTCTGACTCGTACAGTGTAAGTGATGGTGGCTCTCCCCAACTAGAATGTCAAAGAAACTGACTTCTCCAGTATGACAACCCAATGATTCCCCAATCCAACAACTCCATCCTCGAGGAGTGGGGTATTCCCTTCTAAGTTCAAGTGGCAACCAGCTCAAGAGGAGGGGGTAAAGAGAAGAATGGACGGTAGCCAGTGTAGCTACTTATCCTGGGATGCAAGACCAGTGTAGTCAAGTCATCCTGCTGCAGGCTCACATATTTGACTTTGATGCTCAAGCTTGCTTATTTTCTATACAACATATTCACATACTTTGCAGGCTTTTTATTTTTGTACATGCTTGAACTTCTTTTTTTTTTTGAAATACTATATACAGCAGCATTTACATAAGGAGTTTTTCCTCTTGAGCCAGTAGACTATCCCTCTTTTGAAGCTTTATCTCAACCCACAGCCTCCTGTCTTTAGACTTCCTTATCACTGGACGGGTTGGGGTGCACTTCCCTCCCTAGAGGAGGACAAGTGTTTCCACTTGTGTGCGTCTCATACCGGCAAATCCAATCCCCTCACCACTCCAACTGAGTTGAGCCATGTGAAAGGTGCAGGTGTCCAAGTTAGGTCATTATCAACAAGAGTCGTGCGTGTGCTCCGAAATACTCTACTTAGGCAATCAAGAATCCCTTGAACCAAGTCCCGTGATCCTCAAAGAATTAAGTCAACTAGACCTGAAGTACCTCAAACCCAGTTCCTACAAGGTTCCTGTTATTAGGTAGATTTTAAGCTCCAATCAAGCTCCATTCTCCAGATTTTACTTAGACTTGTTCAACTATCAAATTCAATCCGAAAAATGCTCATGCTATGCAGAAAATATTTTTGTGATGCAATTTTCAAGATTTTGAACTTTTTATGGATTTTTGAAAAGATGATGATGCATATGCAGATGCATTTTTTTGTCTTTTTCAAAAAGATTTTTCAAATGTTTTTGGATTTTAATTTTGCAAATGTTTTTGGGATTTTTGAACACAAAACGTTTTGGCTAAAAACTAGGTGGAAAATATGTACACGGGAGTGCTTCTTCATATCTACAAGAAGTGGATTTTAAGAATTTACACAGGTAAGTGACCGATTTTATACATATATACATATAGTGGATTTTGGTGAGATGGATGTATTCCTCAAACTTATTTGACACAGATTTTTCAAACAATTTTTGAAAACTATAGTCCAAAATAATTTTTACAAACATTTTTGCAAACATGTACACACATTTGAAAATCATTTTGCAAAGGTTTTTCAAACAGTATATATAGGTTTTTCAAAATATTTTTGCAACCATTTTTCAAACCATTTGCAAATCATTTTTCACACAAAGAAAAGAAATTTTACAAACCACACATTTTTACACAGGTTGAAAACATGTAACAAAATATTTTCAAAATAGTTTTCAATAGATGTTCACAAAGATTTTCAAACTATTTTTCAAACATTTTGCAAAAAACATTTTCACCTGATTTATTAATCAGTAAATACACAAAAGAATTTGAGGAACAAAACACCTTTTTATTAAGGTTTTTTAATGAATTTTACAGAATTATTAGCCATATTATTAGGAAAATACGAAAGTATGAGTTATGGCTAAAGTATATACGCAGTATATACGACCCCCCTATACTTAGCTTGAGCTATGTCCTCATAGATCGGAGAGAAAAGAGAGGACATAACTCGTACTAAGTATAGGCAAGTCTAAAGAAGAAATAAATACATAAATGAATCAATGAGAAGTTGACAGTCCCCCCTATACTTAGGATCAAATAATCCTAAGTATAGCAGACTGTACACAACGTAGGGAGGGTCAAGGGTGGGAACGAACAGATCATACTCAGATCGTCTCCCTCTATACTTAGGGTAAGATATCCCTAAGTATAGACAAGAAGAGGAGACAATGGAGAGGATCGAAAAAGAATGAAGGAAACTCGGGGTGCACACCCCCCTATACTTAGGACAAAGTATGTCCTAAGTATAGAAGACTGTCTACAAGGGCGGCATCTTTTTGATAGATAAAAAAGATAGAATAGGAAAAGAAGAAAAGAAGAAAAGAAGAAAAGAGATGAGAGTGGAAGAAGAGATCAGAGGATATACACACCACTCCCCCTATACTTAGGGTAACAGAAGCCCTAAGTATAGGCGACAACAGGAGTAATGAAACGGAACGAAGAAAGAACACTCGGTTCGTCCACCCCCCTATACTTAGGACAAAGTACGTCCTAAGTAAGGCAAACACGAGAATGGGTGGACGAGCAAAACGGTAGAGAGAACAGATGCACACAAAAGTGAATATACAACAGAGATGGATGTATACATGATCAAGAAGGTTGAAAGCGAACCTTCTTGCGGGACCACTGAGGAATGGATCTGGTGTGATGCAGGTCGACATCGGGGTCCACAGTGGACGGAAGCCGATCAGGGTCGACAGAGTGAAGGTCCTCAGGGGCCCTAGGGTGTGAAGGCACAGACGGATCAGTGAAAGAAGTGCGACTAGGTCCGGCCTTAGGAGTCTCGCTGATATCGAAGTGGAATGGGACGAACTCATCATCATCGGAAGTAGTGTAATCAGAGTCATCCTGCGAGGTGTCGTTCAGGTTAAAATCAAAAGGCACGAACTCATCAGTGGAAGTAGTCGAACTCTGTTTGTCCTCTATAATCTCAACTGGATCATCTTTTTCATCAAAAGGCCCGAATTTCCGAAGAAACGCAACTAAATCAAATTCGGCCTTTGGCTCATCAGTATCTACATGGACAGGAGCGGACTCATCAGTGAAAGAAGTCGAAACCTGTCTGTCCTGTCTAGTCTCTACATCTACCCTATGCTCAATGGTGTCAATTGTGTAAATCTCGCGGATGTCATCAACACACCGCCAAGTCCCAGAAGAAGGAACGTCGAGGTCCATGCTTTCCGAGGTTTCCTCAACCGGGAGGAATTTTCGGGTCTCAGTGGAGTCCAATAGACAGCAAAATTCTCTGATAGTATCGTCAAGGTCAAGGTCCTCGAGGTCAGCCAAGATAGGTGAAGTCGCATCAGGTGCAGGTCTCTGGTCGGCAGTGGGTGTGGTGATCGAAACTTCGCTCTCATCAGCAGGGCGAAAGCGAATCTCTCCTGATCCGTAATCAATAACGACCCTCGCAGAGGCGAGGAATGGTCGTCCCAGGATGATTGGAGAGTGCTCCCCTGTGGAGATCTCCATGGGCAAAACGACAAAGTCAACAGTATAGCTCATGCCCTGAATCGAGATGACGGCGTTTTCAAGGATACCCTTCGGCCTCTTGATAGATCCATCAGCAAACTGAACGATCATCCTGGTCTTCTTGAGAGGCCCTAAGTGAAGAGACTGTACCAGCGAGAAGGGTAGTATGCTAATCAAAGCACCGCCGTCTAGGAGAGTGCGATCACAAGTATAGTCAGAGATGGTGCAAGTGATGAAAGGTGTGGCAGTGTTCCTCTTCTTAGGAATGGGACAGTGTGTGATGGCGTGGGTAGTGGCCATGGTCAAGATATGACGCTCAGATCTGCTCCTCCGCTTTCTCTTCTTGGGAAGAGGAGCAGATAAATCGGTCATGGCCTGCTGAAGTGGGGCACGGATAATCTCATGTATGGTGGCCACCACTTCGGGTTCAGTCAGCATTTTTTTGAATTTTTGGACCTCCTCCATACAAGGGAGAAGGTCGGAATCAGCATATACACGAGGCTTGCCAAGAGCAGTCTGTACAGTGGCATCCTCAGGGTCAAAGGTGGGACCGGGTGTGAATGTATGTGTGGACCAAGGATCTGGCAAGTGGTCTCTCTCCTCAGAGTCTGACTCGATCGTGTGTCTCCCGAAATCTTTTTGTGTTTTTAAATTTTTCTCATTTTTTTGTATTTTGGGCGATTGCAAGCTCTCATGATAATCCTCAAATGATTCCATATCCTCAAAGACTGGAGCGGCATTCTGGTTCTTATTTAAACTAGTAAGATCAGTGATCCTTGAATTCATATGCTCCATCATCTGGTTCAAGGTCTCAAGTGTGAATATCATGAAAGGTGACTCCAAAATCTCAGGATCGGGTGAGTCGAATGTGGGCGGTGGGTGTGGACAAATATCACATTCCGGATCAGGATACTCAAGGAAGAGCGGGTTGTCGAAATGTGTAGGCGATGGTGGTGGAAATGACTGGTGAAGGTCAAAGTCCGGATCCTGAAATAGTGGGTTGGTCGGATATGTACAAAAATCAGGAGCAAAGTCCTCCTGGAAAAAATGTGGTGGACCGGCTGGAGCGAGCGAGGAGTCCTCAAAGTCCGGACAAAATATACCCCAATCGGCCATCTCGAAACAAAAGGAAAAACGATCGGGAGAGCACGAAGATCAAGTCAAGAGAAGTGTGAAGAAAGGCGCAAGTGCGCAGAGACGATCTAGAATACACACAAAACAATCACAAACAAAAATGAAAATGAGTCAAACCCTCAATTCACCTACTCAACTCGGTAGAGACCGCAAAGAGCGATCTTTTTATCTTGTCTGTTTTAGAGTTAGGTGAGAAGTCAAAATTTCACACACAAACTTAGGGGGCTGAGATGGGATTTGGGCACTAATCCTTAGCGTGTGCGCGAGCAAGTAAAAGCGAAGACAATGAGGGGATTACTCACCCTATATAAGATTTTCTTTTTGATCGGTTTTAGGGTCAAGTAATATTAGCAGTCCCAATTTTATTGATTATCACTTTTTTTGGATTTTTAATAAAAATGCACGATCCTATCGGGGAGTCAATTCCTTTGAGCACCTAGGTTGGCAAAATCAGAGGGAGAGTCGGAAAAGCAATGCAAGCGGCAAAAACGATGATGAATGCTAATGCGTAAATGCTCACCTTGCCTCCAGCACTCTACATGCAAGGATGCTCAGCAAAATTGAAACCTAGCTATATGCAAATGCAAAAGCCGATGAAATCGCCCTAAGTTTCAGAAATTGCTATTATCATGAAGAAACACAAGCAGACCACCAACCCTCAATCCTAATGTCCGGTCTAGGCTCACCCCTCCTCTGCTCAACACATTTGAGTTAGGAGAAAGCGCTTGTGTGGGAATGAGCTCGCGGCGCGTGGATCGAAAGCTAATGATCAACTGTTTAAAATTTGACTAAGTCCAAATGAGACTATAGGTGCATGCAAAATATTAGGTGTTTGGCCTTAGTCTATCGCAAGCAATCCTAAAAGCTAAGGGCTCAATCACACAAAAGAAATGAAAAATAAAATCGGAAAACAAAATAAAAAATGCGATGAAAAGCCGACAAAACCGCGGTGAGCCCCCAAGTGGACAATCACTTGGAAATTAGGCTCGAATGTCCAAGTGTCCGAGGGTACCTATATTATTACAATAAAGGAGTCTCTCTCTCACTTAAATTACAAAAATAAATGCAGGAAATAAAGTCTACAACTAAAGGTGGAGCTCGGTCTTCAAAAATCTCTTCTCGTCTCCTCGGTGCTCGGTTGGCAGATGCCGGCTTCACGTGGGTGCGTAGGCGCCTAGGGTGGAGCACCTCCCTCGATCCGCGGTTCCTCGCACAAAGTCAACAAAAGAGAAGGTTAGACAGCTCAAGAGATATATCAAAAATAAAGAAAATAAAATAGCGAAAAAAATAAAAGCTGCGAAATAGACAATCACTCACAAACACAAACAAGACCCGAACTAAGCGTTGTTGCTCCCCGGCAACGGCGCCATTTGTTGAACAGGAAAAATCAAGCGGTCGTATTGACTTACAAGGCGAGTCAACAGTTGATGCGGTGACCGCTCGAAAATCGCGATTCAAACAACAATTAACCCACGACAATCAAGTAAAGCAGTGAAAGTGTGTGGAGTTAAAATTTGTTATAACTCTACAACAAAGATGTGTATAGTGCAAGTATGTGTAGAGGTCGAACACAGGGAGCAGAAAGGCTAGATCGGGGTAAAAATGCTCAAAATGAGTGTGTATGTGATCAAGTGTCTACTAAGCTATTTTTTGTGGGTTTTTAATTTTATATATTTTTTAATTTTTAATTTTATATTTTTGTATTTTGATTTTTAATTTTCTGATTTTATATTTTCTTTTTGTATTTTATATTTTTATATTTTCTTTTTCCAATAATAGAATATATAAACTATGTAATAAAAGGGAGAAAGAGATATTTATAAAAATAGATAAAAATATCCAAAAAATAGCAAATAAAAACTTTTTGGTCTTTTTATACTTTTTTACTGTTTTTGTGATTCTTGAGAATTTTTAAGAATGTTTTTGGTATATTTAATTAGCAAAATAAAGCAAAACAGTGAATAAAATAAAAGGCTGAAACTAAAATGGAGAAATAAAATAGAAAACAGTAACAAAAATTCTCCAAGTTAATTTTCAATGAAAGATGATAAAATAAGGAAAATTTAGGCACCAAGATTATATTTTTAGGATTTTTGTAGAATTTTTAATATTTTTATAAAGGTTTTTGGAGTTTTGTAATTTTTAGGAGTTGGTTTTGTATTTTTTTATGAATTTTGGACTGAAGTTAAAACACACTAGAAGCAACAAATTATATTTTTTTGGGATTTTTCTGAGGAGTTTTTATATTTTTTATGGATTTTATAATGCAAACAATGCTGAAAATGGTTGTTTTTTATTTTTAATAAATATAAAAATGCAATAATTATGGAAAATAAAAATAAGCCGTTAAACTACTATGCAACAGGACTCTACTGTGATTTTTGGGGATTTTTAGGGTTTTTATAGACGCGTGCAAAAAATACAAGAAGCATAAGGAAAAGGCATGTTTGTAGTGGCTTTAATGTAATATTAGGAAAGTCTGGGGGCCTTGGCGCAATATGTCCACAGAAATTAATACTGCAAATTAACTTTTAAGGACTAAATGTTGAACACAAAAACCGAATGGATACAAGTACAAAAATCGCTCAAAGCACGTGCTGAGCACGCGCCTGTCGGGGGTGAACTCGCAATTACAATCAAATGTGGGGCCTTTATGCAAAATTACCAACAAGTTATAACAGGCCAAAATTGTTTTTGGATTACGCAACAATACAGAGAAAACCGAGGTCCTTTCCGCAAAAAGCCCACCCACGTGAAGAGTCACGTGGGTTGACGTGGCGAGGATCAGAAACTAATTACAATAGCAGTGCGGGTTGTTTTGCAAAAAGCCAAAGATAATAACATAGTGAAATAACGTTTATGGACTACTTAAGAAACACAAAAACGGCCTGGACGATTTCGCAAAATTTCCAGACCTTAGGCGCAGATGAACGGTGGGTTCGCCCCCACTTAAACACGTGTCGAGTGCCTGGCGTCCGATGCCCCTTCTACTATAACGGCCAGGATTAGATCCTGGCCCGCGATCTAACGGCTGGAGGGGGGTGAAATCGGACGGGCGCTGCTGCTCGCCAAGAACAAGCCATGATCGAACGAACGCCAGGCCCTTTGGATGAACACACGAAGAACACTTGCTGGGGTTCGTTCGATCGGCAGAACGGGACAACTCCAGCCTCCACAACAGCGGCTAGGATGATCAGAGGAAAGCTGGGCGGTTCCGCGTCAGTTGGAGAGGTCGACCGGGTCCGGGGCTTAATGGCAGAGCCCTGGAGCGTTAGAGCACCTGGAGCGTCTATCCGAGCAAAAAGGAGAAGTACAGGAGCCTCCCTTTGGACCTGCAAAAGTCAAGCAAAACGCAGCAGCAACAAAAATTGCAGGACCTAGCTCAAGGAGATGAAAAGTTGGCGACGTGAGTTTGAGGGCGGTGGCCGGAGTGGAAGCTCCGGTCAAGGTGTTTGACTATGAAATCGGGGCTACAGACTGGTTGAAATATCAAAATAATCGCATAGAATAAAACCTAGCACTACAACTACTTAAAATGCAAAGAAAAACAGTGGGAAATGACCTCGAGTGGTGGTAGACCACGAGATAGGACCTCACGGCCACTTGGCCGGAGATGGTGGTGGAGCGCCACCTCGGCCGCTCAATCCTTGCCTCTAGGCGGCTGGAGGACCTCCTGTCACCAGGCCCAATCCGGAGCAGCGCCCCAAGAGATGGAAGAAGAGTGGTCAAGAGGGTTCTAAGGAGGAATGGGTGCTGTGGGTCGTTTTTGAAAGGTTGGCCGAGAGGGCTCCTTGATCGAGGTGCACGAGGCGCGCCAGAGGTCCGATCCCCAAAAAATCGATGGGCGTGCAAGATCGATAGTAGGGCTACATTTCTCGTGAAGACATCGACCTCAAACGGGGAAAGATGAGCCGGGAAAAATCCAGGAAGATGGGACAAAACCCATTTCTGACAGGCATCAGACCTCGGTCAGAGAGTTGACCGAGGTCAAGCAAGGGAGAAGTCTGGTTGGTCCACGTGGACCAACCAGAAAAAAACCTTGGAAAAAAGGTTTTTAAATTCAATTAAAATAGAGGATGAATTAATTAACTTTTTATTATAAAATAAAAAATGTTTATTTTTTTATAAATTATTTTATAGTGATTTTTATTTATTTTTATTAGTTATATTTTTACAAGTTGCTTTTATACCCCTATATAGGTATATTATCTATATGTTGGATTATTTGATTTTTATATAGTGTATTTTAATTCTATTATTTTGTTTCTTATTTTATAAAATTACAAAATACTTTTATACACTTAAATATATTTTTATTTCATTTTTCTGATATGTTTTGTATATTTAATAAAATATAAATAGGTATTATGTAGGTATGGGTATAGGTAATATCCCTATGTATCAAATATGTATGTATTTTATTTTAAGTTTTATTTAGGTTTTTATTCCAATTTTAATGTACATAATTATTATAAGTATTAATTACAACATTATAAAAATATAAAATTATAAAAAATAATAAATAATAAATTGAATATTTTAATATGTACAAGTATACAATAGGGGTCCAAAACTCAACTTTCATACCGTAGCTCCGCCAAATGCGAAACCACCACCATTAAATAGCTTATTTTCTTCTATATACAATTAAAGGTGAGTATGCGGCATTTGGAGTTTTCTTTTATAGATACGGGTCTGGGAAGTTGGCATTCTAGATTTTATTCAGAACATAACTTTTTATCTGTACATTATTTTTCAGTGGAATCAATTTGTATTTTGTTTTATTAAATATCTACAACTTTCATGTACAAAGTTTCTTTATTTGAGGTATAAAAAGTGGAACCAAAAATAGGTCCCAAAATGAATAAAGAATGAATAGAAAATATAGGTCTTTTATTCTGTATTTTGGCCCTTATCTCTTCCTACTTTATTCCTTGTCGACCTATTCATCAAGATGCCTAGGTCTCAGGGTTTCGGGTCATAAAATATTTACAATATTTTATTCTTTTTCTTTTCTTTTCTTTATTCTATAATTTTTGGCATTAAAAACCGTATTTTATACAGTATTTACACACCTATGCATGAATGCTAAAATGCATGAATTAATGTTATTTACACGCATTTACTAGGGTTTTTCAGGCCAAAATGATAGAATAAAGATGATGAAACGTAGATTCATCACATACCCAATGAAGTATCTCTCTCTAGTGTAGGATTCCAGCTTAGTTGCATCCATGTTCTTTGCATGGACCAAGCAACCCCAAATTTTTAAGTGATTAACACCATGCTTGGTACCATACCAAAGCTCATGAGGAGTTTTGGGTACAAATGTGCTAAGGAATCTTATTTAGGATATATATTGCACGCTCTACTATATATCACCAGAAACTAAGTGGTAATGTGCATTACTCATCATTGAATGAACCAACCATATCCATGATGATCATGTTGCGTCTTTCGGTAACACCATTAAGTTGGGGAGTTCTAGGAGGGGTGAGGTTGGAGACAATTCCTCTCTCTTTGAGGTATTCCTTGAATTCATCTAAGAGGTATTCGCCACTTTGGTCAGATCAAATCTATTCAATCTTCCTGTCGATTTGGTTCTCAGCCAAAGCCATGAATTATGTGAACTTTTCAAAGTTTTTGGACTTATGTCGTAATAGGAAGATAAAACCGTATCATGAATGGTCATCAATAAATGTTAAGTAATATCGATATCTTTTTCAGGTCACGATACTGAACAGAACACATACATCGGTATGTATTAGGTCAAGAATACCCTCACATCGTGTAACCTTGTTACAAAATGGTGCTCTGGTTATTTTACCTCTAATGCAATGTTTGGAGGTAGGCAAAGATTGGATCTGTAGAAAATCTAAGGGTCCATACTTTGTTAATCTATTGATCTTATCGATAGATAAATGACAAAGCCTTTTATGCCAAATAATATTAGAATGATTTCCATCCTCCCTATTCTTTTAGGGTTTTTATTAGCAGGTGATACATTCATGACATATTCATTAATACACAATTCATAGAGTCCACTAGAAGTTAGAATTCCATCAGCAATGTGGTTATCGTAACGTTTTATGACAAGCTTATTACTGAATAAGAATGGATATCTATTTCTAACTAGTTTAGATACAGATAATAGGTTCCTTATAACATCTAGAACATAAAGACATTCTATAAGTACAAGGACTCTCCCACTAGATAATGATAGTCTGTAGGTCCCGATGGCGACTATTGCAACAGTTGCATCAGATCCATCTCTATGACTATCTCCCCTTCATCAAGATTCCTAGTTTCTAGAAATAGATGCAACAAATTGCATACATGAACAGAAGCACCCGAATCGATGATCCAACTACCTTCCTGTCCTATGAGAAAAATAGTTTCAATGATGAAAGTAGATTTTATACCTATCGGGGCTTTACCTTTCTCAATAGTTTTAAGGTACTCTAGGCAGTTACGCTTCCAGTGCTCTGAAGTGATGACGTACATTGATCTTCTTTGATGTTGTCAGTGTGGTAGCATGAGAAGCTGAGCCAATAGCATAACTCTTCTTCTTCTTTTTCTAGGCTGGACCTTTTTGAGCCCCATGCTTCCAACTGCTCTTCCCTTTAGTCTATGCAAGCATTGCAATGCCAGCGGGATTCTCTTTCTTCATTACGTCTTCTGTAGACTTTAATGAAGCCATGACTTCAACGTTTAGTTAGGTTCAACTTTTTTATGTGGTACGATACCACAAAATTGGTGAAAGACTTGGGCAGGGATAATAGAATGTAGTCAGACTGCATTTCTGAATCTATTTGTACCCCAAGAGTGTCCAGTTCATAAAGGTAACCAAACATTCTGATTACATGTTCTCGAACTGAAGTCCCTTCCTGCATCTTATACGGAATATGTTCTTTCATAATGTTGTAGCAATGAGTGCAGTTTACATCATCAAATATCTCTTTAAGATTCACCATTATATGTTGGCAACCATCCATGTCCATATGTTATTTTTGTAGTACATTAGATAGATATCTCTATATAAAATACCTTGTTAATGCATGATCTTCATCATATTTTTCATTGAACTTTAGTTCTTCCAATCATTGAGGATTTTTATGCTTGTCCTTCATAAGCATGTATCCAATGCGGTCAGTAGACTAATAAGCTCCAAGTTTCGTATTTAATCTGAATAGTTGGGTTACGTCAACTGATTGACCTCTAGAAGCCTATTGAGTGGGTTCATGGATTCCACCTGAGATTAATAATGCACTATATTAGAACATATAATGAGTTATATATTCAAATTTAAACTCTTTGATTAGGGATTTTTAATCAAACTAGTCTTTCTTTTTAAACTCTAAAAGTTCATTCCCTTATTCACTTTCAAAGCAAGAGATATACTTACTAATATATCTCTAGTAGGATCTGAAAACTCCTAATAACCCATCACCATAATGACTAAGGTGATGCTAACCTATTGTTAATTGAATAAACCGTCAATAGGAATAGAACTCGCTATGCACAATCCAATATCTCTTCAATAATATGAGGAACCAATATTGGGGTCATTACGCATACGACCTTACTCTTTCGAGAAGAAAAGAGCATGATCCATATGCGCTTGTATGTAGGAGTTATCGTTTCAGACAGGCGTCTCCATCATACAATCCATAGCAACAGAACACTTCGCCTTGACGGGAGACCATGGTTGTCGATTATATGATCCTTCATATCTCATTCAAAATTTAATTAATTATAATGAATCATATTTACATAATTAATTCTTCTAATGAAATTACATCTCTATTCATAATAGAGTATTTATTTTAATTAGATCTAAATAATTTAATCATATTAAATCAATTATTATACCAATCAATCAACCAACAAACAATTAGGGGTTGCTTCATTTTACCATATAGTATTTTGCTCACAAAAGTACCTATTATTCTTGAGTTTTAGTAAATAGAGTAAAATTTGATTTACTCATATCACCCTATCTCGAGATGGATCAAGCCAGGTCGGACCGTCAATGACAACAAGGTGCGCTTACACTCCAATTGTTGAGGACAGTGCCAATTAAGTAACCCATTAGCATGTCCATGGCCTAGACAGCGTCACCATAACCACTCAAGAACAATAATCGTTAGATCAATGTACTTATTATTTTATCGATCATTCCTATGATGGCTGGCATTAACCTATATAATAATCTCTCAAAAATCTTAGACATCTTAAAACAAATTTGAGATACTAAATTTCCAATCATATCAAGCAAACATATTTTGCATGTAAAAGTTGACCTACAACTATTGTAGGTTAAACTAGGATTTTGGCATGAAACATTCATTTAGTAGTGATTGATATATAATCAAATATTTCTAAAATAAATATTAAGAATCAACTAATTGTGGAAAATCTATAAATTCCTTGATTGACATTGAATGATAAAACATATTAAGAAAGTAATCTTGATGATCCGATCATCATCCGACCCATCTCCGGTAAATATGGAATATCTAGGGCAAACGGAATCGGAATAGCACGAAATAAATTTGTACGATTTTCTGGTTTAATTTCCTACTTAATTAAAGTGTTTATTTCATATTTCGTTATGAAAAAATAGTAACCAAAAATTAATTTGTTACAGATCCATGAATGCATGCAAAAATAATGTCACTGTAGGAACTTTTGATTTTTAATTTATGTATCTTTTGTGCCAAAAATTGGCTACTATTTTGGGGACATATTTAGATATTTTAAATATTTTTTATTATCCCAAAAAATTCATCCAAATAGTTCATAAACCGTAGCTTTATTTTAGCGAAAAACAATTCAAAACATGCATCAAATCCAAATCAAGGAGTCCTCACGCATCTGATATACAAAACCTCACTCACCTAGGATTTCAGATCACATCCAAAACCTTAAACCCGATTCTAATACCACTTGAAGTCTAGGATTTAAGCCTTAACGTATCACGAAAGCTTGATGATCTGTTGAAGCAGATTTTGTGAGGGTCTAGATATGTCTCACACAAGGCAGAGGTACAATCGCTGTGGCGATGATGAATCTACGATTTTTCATCTTTATTCATTTATTTTAGCTTAAAATCCCTTATAAAACACTTGTATATAACATTAACTTCATTCTCTTACTAACTTGCATTTGTGTGTAAATATTGTATATTTGTATATTATTTTAACCTAAAATAAATAAAAAAGAAAGAAAGGAAAATTAAAGAAAAGAAAATAAAAAAAGAATAAAAAAAGGAAGACTGTATATATATAATAGATACATGATGACCCGAGCTCCTAGAGAAGGTCAAGACTTGACCTGATCGACCAGGAATAAAGTAGAGGAGATAGGGTCCTCAATTAGAAAATAAAAAAAATGTGTGTTGTGTATATTTGTATACTACACTATTTTATTTTTACATTAATTGACCTCGAATCAAATAGCTTTCAATACCAAATTTGTAAATAAAAATGTGTTCTAATTAATAAAAATAATTGCATAATAACTCATGTACAGAATAAAAGCACCACACTTGGAAAAAAAAGGCACTAAGAACTAATTGAAAGACCAATTTCGGCTCCATATGAACTCAAATTGATCAAACTCACTTCCATTGGATTCTAAAGTAAATTATTTTTAAAATGGTTGTATTTTTATATTTTTTGGAGTTACGAGTAAAAATTTGGTGAACTGGGGGTTTATATTGTATTTGATTGCTTATGTACATACTCGATCCTTCTATGCATTTGCGCCTTTTTCTCCATATCTTTTGACTTGACCCTTGTGCTCTCCTGATCCAGTCTTTTGTTTCAGAGATGGCCAACTGGAGTTATTTTAATCCGATCTTCGCGGACTTCTCGCACTCTCTAGACGATCCACCTTCCCTTTTCCAGGAGGATTTTCCTCCTGATTTTTGTGTATATCCGCCTAACCCATTATTTCAGGAATTGGAGGACTTCGATTTTCACCCACCCTCATTCAACCCACCCGGTCCTGGGATTTTGGAATCGCCTTTTATGATTTCCACGCTTAAGACACTGAACCAGATGATGGAGCATATGAATTCAAGGATTAGCAGTTTATTTAACATAAATACGAGCCAGAATGTTACTCCACTATTTGAGGATATGGATTCATTTGAGGATAATCACGAAAGTTTGCAATCGCCCAAAATACAAAAAAATGAGAAAATTTTAAAAATCCAAAAAGATTGTGAGAGACACATTATTGATTAATTTTGTGAGGAGAGGACCCAAATGCTCGATCATTTACCCACACATATATCCACCACATGTCCCGATCTTGACCCTGAGAATTCTATTATACAGACTGCTCTTGGTAATCCTCATGTATATGCTAATTCCAACCTCCTCCCTTGTATGGAGGAGGCCCAAAAATTCAAAAAAATGTTGACTGAATCTGAAGTGTTGGCCACCATTCATGAGATCATTAAAACCCCACTTCAACAGTCCATGACAGATTTATCTACTCCACAACACAAGAAGAGAAATCGAAGGAGAAGATCTGAGCAGCACATCTTGACCATGGTCACTTCCTACACCATCTCTCACTGTTTATATTTTAAGAAAGGGAACACTGCCACACCTCTTGTGAGTTGCTCCACATCTGACTATTCTTGTGATAACACTCTCCTTGAAGGCGGTTCATTAGTCAATATAATACCCTTCTTTATGGTATAGTTTCTTCATCTTGTGCCTCTCAAGAAAACTAGGATGATAGTTCAATTTGCTGATGGATCTATCAAGAGGCCGAAGGGTATTCTAGAAAATGATGCATGAACTTCACTTCTGATTTTGTTGTAAAGCCCATGGAGACCTCCACCCCTGCAGAGTACCCTCCAATCATCCTGGGATGGCCTTTCCTCGCATCTGCGGGAGTCGTTATTGATTATGGTTCAGGAGAGATTTGCTTCCGTTCTGATGTAGGGAGCGATGTGTTGATCACTACACCCATTAGTGACCAGAGATCTGCATCCCATGAGAGCCCTCCCGTGTTAGGAAACCTCAAGGAATTTGACCTCGATGATAATATCAAAGATTCTTGTTATATGTTGGATGATAATGAAACCCAAGAATTCCTCTTCAAGGAGGAAGACTCAGAAAGCATAGACCTTGGAGTTCCCCCTTCTAGTATGTGGCGATGCATTAATGACATCCGCGGAATTTACACGATATACACCTTAGAGCGGAAGGCAGAATCTGAGATTAGACATGACGGACATGATTCGACTGCTTCCATTGATAAGTCTGTTCCTATTCACCCTGATTCAGACGAAACCGACCAGGCCAAATTTGATTTGATTGCCTTTATAAAGGAATTTGGGACTTTTGATAAAGATGATTATCCGGTAGAGGCTCGCTAGGCTGAAATTGATCCTACTTTTTCTGATAATGATTTCAAGCCATTTTACTTTGATGTTAACGAGACCTCGGAGGCAGGACATGACCACACTACTTCCAATAACCGATTTAGGCCTGCACAATCTGAAACCGCTGAGGATACATTCTTGGTTGATCCTACTCAGTTTATGTCTAATGATGATCCCAATATCGACTTACACCTTGTCAGATACATACCTCAGCGGTCCCGCAAGAAGGTTCACTTTCGACCTTCTTGACCTTTGTACATCCACTCCTCTTGTATATCCTTTCGTTTCACTCTTTCTTCTCCTATTTTATTATTCACCCCTTTTCCGTGTGTGTGTGTATATGTTATACTTAGGATGTGCTTTATCCTAAGTATAGGGGGTGAATGATTTGTGTTGTTCATATTTGTCCTATTCATCAATCTTGTTGTTGCCTATACTTAGGGATACTCTACCCTAAGTATAGGGGGGTGATGTTGTTCATATCATCCTTTTATTTTTGAGTATGTACATTCTCTTAATCGGTTTTCCCCTTTTGTACACTCCACTATACTTAGGATTACTTGATCCTAAGTATAGGGGGGATCACCAACTTCTCTTCTTTTTATCTTTTCTTTGAGTCGTTGTAGCATAGGAGTCTTTTCACTTTTCTATACTTAGCACGAGTTATGTCTTCCTTTTTCGCTCTCTGATCACTATGAGGACATAGTTTGAGCTAAGTACAGGGGAGTGTCGTATATATTGTATATATACTTTAGACATAACTCGTACTTTTAAATATGTTTATTTGGGGGGTTATGTTTATAATTTTGTAAAATACACGTGTGTAAAAAAACCAAAAACAAAAAAAACAAAAAACAACAAAAGAACAAACAAAAACAAAAAAAACAAACACAAAAAAGAAAACAAAAACAAAAAAATCTTGTATATACTTGTATATATTTTACTAACCCTTTTTCCTTTTTGAAAAAAACTACAAATCCAAAAATCTATAAAAATATGCATAATTAAAAAAATCTTTCTTTTACATCTGCATTTTTCTCCAAAAAATCCATAAAAAGTTCAAAATTAGAAAATTGGTTTTTTCACATGTGCATCATTTTTTCAAAAAAAATGTTTTCTTTGCATTGTACATATTTTCTTATATTTTCATGTGCATTTTTCAGGATGGTATTGACATTTAAACTATGTATGGAATATCATTGAAGAATGGAGCTTAGTTGGACCTTAATCCACTTAATTTCATAGGAACCTTATGAGAAATGGAGTTAAGACTTTTCAGATCCTAGAGACTTAATTCTTTGAGTCCATAAGACTATATCCACATGTCATCTTGATTAGTCTAAGTAGAACATTTAACAACACACACATGATTCTTACAGACCGTGGCTTATCTTGGACAAGCATTATACACGCAGCTCTTCATGGATGAGGTAGCGAAGAGGCAAAATCTTTTGGCTTGGGGTAGCATACGAGGGTAGTACATCTAGGCGGAACCTCTCATCTTCCTCTAGGAAGGAAGTGTGTCTCAACCTGGTCTAGCGATGTTGAGGTCTAAAGACAGGATGCTGTGGGGTTGCAATAATGCTTCAAAAGAGGGACAGTCTACTGTCTCAAGAGGAAAAACTCCTTATGTACATGTTGCACCTTGTATATGCTTTAAAAAAAGTATGGAAAATGCAGAGTCTCCAAAAGTGGACAGGCCTGACTGAATAGTAAAATGCCTGTCGGAGTGTATATACAAGGATAAAAAATACATTAAGAGATTCAAAGACAAATTTTTGTAAGCTTACAGCGGATGACTTGTCTACACTGGTCATGCATCCAAGGATAGGTAGCTACACTAGTTACCATCCATTCTTTTCTCCATCCCCTCTTCTTGAGCTGGTTATACTTGAACTTAGAAGAGAATATCTCCGCTCCTTGAGGAAAGAGTTGCAAGACCGGGGAACAAGAGCTACTTTGTTGAGGGAGGTTGTTTCTTTGTTACTTCTGAGATGGGGAGCTATACCTCACTTGCACCGCACTAGTAAAGATTCATAGTCATAAGAATTGGTGTATGAAGACTTGTTTTGACCTGACTGTTGAGGTGACCTGAATAGGAGTCCTGTAGAACTTAGAGGTTGTTAGGTTTTAAATCCATCTCCCATAAAGGTTCCGACACACTAATAATCCAAAGGTCTGACAGATATCCAAACTACAATTTTATGAAGATAAGTTTAATACTCAATATTGTCCTACTTTCTTTATTTTTCCTTTATTTTTCTTTTACTTCAATTATTCTTTCAAATAAGTGTTTGTTAAGGGACTAGCAAAGTTAAAGCATAGGGGGATGATGAATCTACGATCCGTCATCTTTATTCATTTATTTTAGCTTAAAATCTCTTATAAAACACCTTTATAGAACACTAACTCTATATTCTTACTAACTTGCATCTATGTGTAAATATTGTATATCTGTATATTATTTAAACCTAAAATAATTAAAAAAGAAAGAAAGGGAAAATAAAGAAAAGAAAATAAAAAAAGAAGGAAAAAAGGAAGACGGTATATATGTAATAGATACAGGCTGACCCGGACCCCGAGAGAAGGTCAAGACTTGACCTGATCGACCAGGAATAGAGTAGGGAGAGATAGGGTCCTCAATTTGAAAATCCAAAAAAAAATCGTGTGCTGTGTATATTTGTATACTACACTATTTTATTTGTACATTAATTGACCTCAAATCAAATAACTTTCAACACCAAAGTTGTAAATAAAAATGTTTTCTAATTAATAAAAATAATTGCACAATTAAATCATGTACAGAATAAAAGCAACCACACTTGGAAAAAAAGCCACTAAGCACTAATTGAAAGACCAGATTCTAAATTAAATTATCTTTAAAATGGTTGTATTTTCATATTTTTTGGAGTTGCGAGTAAAAAGCTGATTTTCTGGGGTGGTTTATGCAATTTTCCCATGTATTTTGTAAATATTGTATTGTATATATTTGTAAATTTTCTACTAATTAATTAAAATAAAGAAATAAAGAAATAAAAATTAAAAAAAAAACTAATTTGCTTATTTACCCATGTAGATAATGTCATATTTGTATATATCATATGTATATATTTCATTTTCTTAACTAACTTCCACAAAAAAAAAATAAAAAAATTAAATTTTATTCTTCAAAAAAATAAAGTGACGAAATTCAAAAAAATAGTAAATTTTTATATATATTTATCTTTCCACTTTATCTCATTTCAATTTTCATCTCTCTTATCTCTTTATCTAAAAAGTCAAAAATTCAAATTTCATCTCCATTATCTTTTCTATTTATATGGCTCCTTCTCCCTCATTTCAACCAGATCAATCTTTGGTGAGAGGAGCCCTATCTCCGAGAGAAATTTTCGTCGAGAAAGGTACCTAGTCTCCGAGCCGTCCGGTGACAGCGAGTCGGTGTTCGTCGAGGCGATCACAGCCATTTACGCTCCTAAGGTGAGATCCATAGTTATTTTTTAATTTTTTATCTAGGTTAATCGTAGTTTAAATGTTGCAACTTCATCTCATCATCATTTTATTTTTCTAGATCTAAAAAAACCATCACGATTTGACCAGCACTGATCTCGATTTTTCATCTTACATTCTCAACCTCTCCATGTTCATCTTCTATCTTCCACGATCTATCTACTCCGACCACGCATGGTGGTCGGAGAATCGGATTCAATTCTTCCATTTTTTGTCGGATCCCCATTCGCATTTTCCGTCGAATTTTTGGGATTTGAACCCTCATGTACGCGTCCTGAGTTGTCTATAAATAAAAAATAAAAAAATATATTTATTTCTTGCTCTCTAATATTTGTTTTGCAGGATAATCTAAAAAATAAAAAAGTTATTTTCTACTTTTTATTTACCCATTTTGGATTTACAAAAAAAATATTTCTCTCTAACTACTGTTTACAATTAAAATTTACAAAAAAAAATAAAAAAAAAAGTGGGCGGCCACCCTCCAGGAGTCGCTGCCCCATTAACCATCTCCACGGTAGCTCCACCAACTGCTGCAGCCCACACCATCGCCATCCTCTCCAATAGCCTCGCGCGCCTCCCAGTGCACTCGCACATGCCGCCATTGCTTCACCACTTGGCCGGTCACCCCTGCAACATCCTACCGCGCATCTCCTCCGCGCGAAGTGGTTGTCCACCGTCTGCGCGAGGGGTGCGCCCCATCTGTGCTCTGCCCGTCTAACCTTCCACCAGAGCCTCCTCCTCGCGTAACCTCTGTGCACGCCCTCCATACCTCAGCCAACGACCACCCCTCCATCGACCTATTGCAGCACCTCCATCGACCCCCACCGTCGTAGGCACCCCACTTCTACGCCGTCGCCATCTGCAGCAAGCAGCCCACCTCTGCCTCAAGACCATCACCTTGCACGTCCTCCTGATCGCTGGCCTCCACCGTGCACCTACATTCGCGCGGGTGGCCCCCTTCCACGCTGCCGCCATCTGCGGCAAGTCATCCACCGCCGGCGGTGCCCCTCTTGAACTTGAGAATGAAGAATGTAAAAGAGAAGAAACCCTAGATTCTATTAAAAAAATTAGGCAAATGCATTTCAGCCCCTAGAGATTTTCATAATTATAGAAAATCCCCTGCCAGAACACATCACGTGTAGAGCACGCTTTCCATTGGGTAAATTACAAATTCTCCCCAGCATCTATTTATTGTTAAACTTTGATGCTAAAACTTGAACTATTTGCAATTCAGTCCCTCTTTTCCAGACTTTCAAATTTGCATGTTCTATTTATTGAAATAAATAGCAGTTTATGTTAATGTTATGTGTCTGATCATTGTATAAAGTTTTCATTGCACTTTAATTTCATTTATTATTATAAAAAAATCAAAAACATGCCATTTTTCTCTTCCCGAAATTAAAAAATACATAAAAATTTGAAAATAACTCCAAATATTCCAAAACATTTAGGGTAGTTTTATTTCATTGTCTTTTAAATTCAATCCAAATTTCACGCAATAATTCTTTTCAAAACCCAAAAAAATGAAAAATACTAAAATATTAAAAAATTACAGAAAATTCTACAAAAATCCAAAAATCATGATTCTAGTTCCTGTTTGTAGATATTTGCTTCTATTTTGTGATAAAAATAATTACCAGGAGTTTTTGGTATATTGAAATATTTTTAAGTTGCAAATTACTTTAGGCTATGCACTATTTCTAATTTTTGTCACTGTTTGATTTTTAGCAAAATACAAAAACATTTGAAAATTCTAAAAAAATTCCCAAAAGTATTTCAAAATTTTAAAATACAAAAATATTATCTTTGGATTTTTTGAGTATTTTTGATATAATTGAAAATTACAAAAAGAGTTGGCGTGCGTATTTATTGTTCTGTGCATATTGTTCTTGTTTTAAAAATAAAAAAATGCAAAAATTAAAATCACTAAAAATTTGAAAATAAAAAAATAAATTAATGAATTAATGAATTAAAAAGATCAAAATTCCATAAAACCAAGGATAGTTTGCCTTTGAGATTTCATTTTTCTTTTAATTGATTTTTTATCGATTAATTGAATAACCCTCGCGAATTGTAGCCTCCCTGAGTTTGACCATGTCCGCTATACAGGTAAATAAGTAGCAAAAATAAAAACTTTATTGAGACCCTCCACCCCCCCCCCCCCGTCTTGTTTACTCATAGGCGAAACCATGGATTTTGATCTTAGCTGCTGCCTAGGGACTCAGAGAAGTCGCATAATATAGACCTTCGGGACACGCATTCGTGTACAAGCTTTTGCAGACCCAGGTGGACCGAACTAGATATTCAGGATGCTTTAGTCCTCAACCTTGGCTGGCGCAGATTATAGCTCCATATATCCATCTTCGGAGCCCAATCTCTATAGTTGGATGATCCCCTTCCTGACTCGCAAAGAAGAGGTCTAAGACTTGGAAACAACTGACTGGCTCAGACGAGGGAAAGGAGAGACTTCTCAAATGCAAGTGCAAGTCGATCTTTTTGTATTAACCACTCGCTATTATATATTAGGCATCTGTCGAACCTGCCTTGGTCTTCCCTCAGTCTATGTCTTCTCTCGCTTTATTGCTTGCTTGGCTCGGCTCGCTCTCGGCAAAATCACAGACTTAGACGCTTGGTTCGAGCTTGATTCTTTATTGGGAAGTTTCTGCGCTCATTCTCTTTCTTGTGAATGCCCGCCAGAAGGCCCTAAGCCCAACGACAAAGCCACTATGTAGAGTATAAAGGGGCAGACATCTTTCTTTCATCCCGGTCGAATGAGGGAGCTTGTACGCTTCGTAGTGAGAGATGGAAGAGGCTGCGTGGCAGGCGCTATTGATGGCGGTGTGACGAAAGCAAAGCGCATTGAAAGCCCAATCAGCTATCAGTCGCTGCAACTAAGGCAGGTGGCTCTTCAAGTAGGCAGTGAGGAAAACGTGGATGGAGGACCACAAGAAGAACTGGAGCAAAGTGAGGTCGCGATCAGACTAGTGGTTAAAACATATGCCCGAGGGTGTCCGTAGGTATTCTCAGAGTCAACTTGCCCCTCTTCTTGAGGGATCTATCATAGATCCAGATATGAACGGGATTTTGGCGAATATTCGCTATTATATAAATATGTTATCAAAAAATTGAGATAATGATATTCGAAAGTCTAGTTATAGTATTGTACGGAAGTGTGGTACACCGAAAGGGTCTCCCCAAGGTAGCAGCTATCCACCCCACTCCACTATTCCAACAAAATCCAGCAAAATGATGATAAAGGGAAATCTTTCTTGTTCATACAAACCTGGGTTCCTTAGCTCTCTGAATTGTTGAGACCTTCTGATCTTTAGCAAGATCCGCAGAAAATCATTTCTTTGTTTTTCCAGAGAAGATGCGAAACTGATGAGAACAGTCAGCGGTGAAGCAGAATCCTATAGGCTTTCCCAAGAGTGAGTGGGCTTAAACTCAGAATTATGGATTCAAGCGAGGCGGCTTGTCTATAAGCGTCTCTGTCCTTTTCACTTCTTATTACTCTTTTCGTTTACTTTTTTGGACATTTCTAGTACCAACTAATTCATTCGGGGGAGATTCCATTTCATATATGTCTGAGGATCCGCATAGCCCTCGATTTATGTGTTATTTATCCATTTCTACTTTTTTTATGCCAATGTTGGTGACTGGAGATAACTCTCTTCAATTATTCCTGGGATGGGAGGGAGTAGGTCTTGCTTCATATTTGTTAATTCATTTCTGGTTCACACGACTTCAGGCAGATAAAGCAGCTACAAAAGCTATGCCTGTCAATCGAGTAGGTGATTTTGGATTAGCTCCTGGGATTTCGGGTCGTTTTACTCTCTTTCAAACAGTAGACTTTTCCACCATTTTTGCTTGTGCGGGGGACCCCAGAAATTCGTGGATTTCTCGCAATATGAGATTGAATGCCATATCGTGGGATTTTTAGGGATAACAACGACTCTCGTATCATTAATTATCGATCCTCGAGATTTCCTGCTCAATAGGAGAGCCTTGAGAAACCCAACTTCAAACAACAACTAACCCATAAGTAAATCAAACAATGAAATAAAAGTGTGGAGTTAAAATTTATTATAACTCTACAACAAAGATGTTTATAGGTGCAAGTATGTGTAGATGTCGAACATAGGGAGCATAATGGATAGATTGGGCAATCCTTCTTGTCTATTTTTATTATTTTTACGGTTTTTTATTTTATATATTTTTATTTTTTGTTTTTAATTTTATATTTTTATATATACTTTTTATATTTTTCAGATTTTGTATTTATTTTTTTAATTATCTAATATAAGAGTAAATAAGATTATATATACAATATACAATAATATAGAAATAAATATAACTAAAAAATAAAAAATATTGAATTAAATATTTTTGGATTTTAAATAATTGTTTTACTATTTTTGTGATTTTTTAGTGAATTTTGCTATTTTCTATATATTTTTAAAGTCAAAAATATCCCATATCAAGAATTTAATAAATAGTCGAAATTGAAATGATGATGAAAAATAGAAAATTTATTCCAAAATTCTTCATATCAATTTTAATATGTAGATAATAATATAAATAAAATTATAAAATAGAAGACTATATTTTTGGAATTTTTGTATTTTTTTAGATTTTATAAAGGATTTGGGGGGATTTATTTTTAAGGGTTTTCTTGTTATATTTTTAGTGATTTTTGGTGTGAAGGTTCAAAATACATAAATAAACAAAATATGTTTTTGGACGAATTTTTCAAAATGATTTTATATTTTTTATGGGTTTTCTAAGATAAACATGGACTTTTTGTGCTCTTTTTGATTTTTAATAAATATTAAAAAGTTCTTAATTGCAAAAATACAATTATGGCGTGGAAGTGTGTGCAATCAGGAACTTGACCCTATTTTTTGGCGATTTTAGAGCATGATATTCATATTTAATAAATAGAGAAAACACTCAAAAATACATACACTAGTAGAGCTATATATGTAATTAAAATAAAACTCAGGGGCCTTGCTGCAATATTCATAAAATAATATAACTATGATAAATTATTCTTGGTCTAAAATAAAATACAGATAGTTATAGGGGCCTTCCTGTAAAATGCCCACTTCACGTGGAATCGTACGTGAGGTGAGCAGGTGTGGACTCAAATGCAAATATGTAAACTTTGAGGGTCTTTTTGCAAATTACACAAAAATATTAAACAACAAAGGAAAGTTCATAGACTATATATTAAATTACAAAAGCGCGAGGGTGGAAGTTGCAAAATACCATCACAGCACGTTATCCAACGGTGGCTGGTCAGCCACTTATTCTTGTGTCTGCTCCAAGCGTGATGATGACATTTCACCGATGGATGCACCGGATCAGATCCTCTGCAACTATCAACAGCCAAGACTTTTCTAAATCGGACGGTTGCTGATCAAACTAGAGGCAGCCTTTGATCGGACGGTGGAGGAAGGATGAGGAAGAACAAGGAGGAAGCTCCAGCGAGGCGAGCTTCCTCCGGGTAGATCTTCCTCCTCCATCGAGCTTTGATGCTAAAAAATGACCATATGCTTCCTACATGTTCCCTCTATCTGCTGAAAGCTTCAGAATCCTCCGACGGTGACTAGAGGGTTCCCACGAGGCCGATGGAGCTGCGACACGCCAGGAACCTCATGTGAACTACCAAAACTACCCCAGTTGGAATTGATGCTCCAGAACTTGCACAAAAAGGTTAAATGGTCGAGGGCAAATTGCCTCGACCCTCTAGGTGGTGAAATGGAGGCGTGGGTGGCTCGGGCAGAGGCATTCCAGCGGGATGAAGGTGGTGGAGCACCTAGATCCTACTCTAGGGAGGAACAGGTTGAACGGAGTGGTCTAGGGCGTGAAGAAACGATTGGGGATCGAGATGAAGGTGAAAGCATGGTCGGAAAACATAGGATCTTGGTGAAAGAGGTTCGTCGGAGAGGAGCTCCGATGAACTACAAATCGAAGCTCTACGACTGATATACGTAATTAAAAGATAAAACAAATGCAGGAAATAAACCTAGGTATTAAAATTAAACTAGAAAATGAGAAAAATATTACCACAAGTGGCTAAAAGCCACAAGATCAACCTCAAGGTGGTGCTCCACCGAAGGTGGGTGGAATTTGACCTCGACCTCGCCTGGATCCGCTGCGAAGGGCTGGAAAAGTTACTGTCACTACCTTCAGTCCGGAGCACCAGCAAGGGAAGGCCGAAGCTAGGTCAAAAAGGATTCAAAATGGTGAAGAAGATCGAGGTGTGGTTTTGTACAGGTGGTGGAAGTAGTGCAAAGATCGAAGGAGCGTGAGTGAATCAGAGGTCCTCAACCCAAGGAATCAAACCCGTGCGATAGGGCTAGGATCGAGGCAAAAAGTTGACGAAGAAACCAACTCGAATTGGTGATTGCATATATAGTGAAAAAATGGAGAACATTGGACTAACGTTAGATCTGTCAGAGCTATAGGAACATGTCAGAGGAGTTGACTGAAGTCACCTCGCAGGGCGATTCGATCAATCTACGTGGACCAACCAGAAAAATCCGACATGAAATTATTCCTAAATTCATTAATAAATAATAAACAAATTTATTAAATTAACAATATAAAATAAAAAATATGTATTATTTTCTATAGTATTTTATTTTGATTTTTATTTATTTTTCGAGGTATTAATTTTTAGGGTTCCATTTATAGGTATATTCATCTGTATTTTATTTCTTTTATTTTTATTTTTATTTTTTATTTTAGATTTTATTATTTTCTTTTCTTATTATATATATTTATAACTTATTTTTATATTTATAAATATATTTTTATTATATTTTTATGTAATATATACACTTAAATAAATGGGGGTGATATAATATATAGGTATGTGTATAGTTATTTTGTTTATGTATTTTATATACTTATTCCATCTTATTATTTTATTTATGGTTTTATTTTAGTTTTAATATGTACATATATTATAAATATTTTTTACAAAATTATAAAAATATAAATTTATAAAAATAATAAAGAATAAATAAAATAAATATTTTATTTGGGTATATTATACAATAGGAGTTCGAAACCTAACTTTCACACCTTAACTTCAAAAAATTTGAAACCACCTTCATTAAATAGCTTATTAAAAAATTATATATAATTAAAGGTGATTTTGATAAATTTGTGTTTTTATTTGAGAGATATGGGTCTGGGAAGTTGGGATTTTGGCTTTTTATTTCGAGTATAAAAAGTACATTGTTGTTATTTTTGCATGAAATCAATTTTATATATTTTTAGATATTATTATCTACAACTTTCATGAAAAAGATTCTTTATTTGATGTGTAAAAAGTAGAAAATAAAATAGGCCCCAAAAATGAATAATCTTGAATAAATAAATGGGATTTTTATTGTATTATTGGCCCTTATCTCCCCCTACTTTATTCCTTGTTGACCTAGTCATCTAGATGTCTAGGTCTCAGGGTTTATGGTCATAAAATACCTTTGGCATTATATTATTTTTTCTTTTCTTTTCTTTTCTTTATTCTATAATTTTGGCATTAAAATAATATTTTATACAATATTTATACAACAAAGAATGAATGTTAATTTGTCCAAATTAATGTTATTTGCATGCATTAGCTAGGTTTTTTAAGACCAAAATGATAGAAAAAAAGTGCTGAAATGGAGTTTCATCATGATCACATCGAATACGATTTAGGTCAACTAATCATACTAGTTGCAAAGGGTAGGGGAATTTAAAATTTTAAAATAGATGAAACCACATGATTCGAGAGCACTTCTCGAATCGTTTCATCAAGATCACGAACGAGTAATTAGAATTACTTCTTGGAGCAAGTTTGTGATCGTTAATCTCTAAAGTAATAGATTTTCCTGTCTCAAGTTCGATCCGACATAGGAGCACTTGCAGGCACATAGATAACACGCGAATCTCCTACAATCCCAGTTGATGATCCGAGGTTGGACTCTCCTTATTTCTTCTCACAAAATACAAATCCTTATTCACGAGCAAGGAGCATCGAAGAAGGAAGAGATCCACGAGCGGTTGATACGGTAGCACAACGGTGTTGCGACGACGGCGATGCTCTCAACAACCCTAAAGTGGACAATCACTAGGGTTTGAGAGATGGAGGCTCTTAGATGTCTATGAGAGAGAGAGTATTGCTTTGGCAATTGTATGTAAAAGAAAAGTCTAGGTATGCTCTTTCTTTTATACTAAATTGGATGGTGGAGATGCACTCCCAATTCAAATCAATGGTTGAGATTTTGTTGCAAAAAATGCAACAACAATTAATTTAAATTAAAAAAATAAATATATTTTAAATAATCTTAACATATTTAATTCAATTAAATAAAGATTCTCATAAATAGAATAGTACTAATCATCCACCTTCCATTGAAAAGAAAAGGAGAAAGACTCCTTCCCTTTTAATCAAGGTGGATGATTAGTACTATTCCATTTATGAGAATCTTGATTTAATTGAAACTATATATGCTAAGATTATTTACAATATATTTATTTCCTTTTAAAGTAGATTAATTGTTAGACTCCTTCCCTTTTAATCGAGGTGGATGAAGACCCTTTATTAGAGAGAGAAATCTCTCTCCAATCCTAATGTAAACTTATTACATTAAATCATAATTCATGGAATCTTTTGTCAATAGAATATCACCAAATAATTATTGCAAATTATTTATGACAATTGCAAAAAAAACCATTGACAATTATGAATCAAATTAAACCACCCAATATAAAATGTTAATGTATTTACAATTAATTATTCAATGTGAATCAAGTTCACATAAACATTTATTTCATAAATTCTATTTACAATAAAATATCTTCAATATATTGTAAATCATATGTATAATATTTTATGATTATTATGGATAGTAATGTCCACATTAATCGCATCTAGGATAATTAAATCGTATTTAATTATCATAGATGTTAATTCTCATGTGTCCAAAATAATATGAATCACATTCACATTATTCATTATTTAAAGCAAATTTAATTATCTATTTGCCATTACCCGGGCACATTATCAACAATTGAATTATTCTTGAACTCTTTCAATAATAATGTTCTTTCTCTACGGATATTGGAGATAAGGGCAGGGCAATTGTACATTTCATGTATAGTAACTTGGATTGAGATCATACCTGAAATCCATATCTTGAGAACCTCAAACTATGAATATAATCTTCTTATTGCATCTGAATCATATTCAGATCAATATCCAACATTTGGACTAAGATCAGATCACTAATCTGTTGAGAGGAGTCACTAAAATCTAAACATGTTTCATCACTCCCTTGAAATGGAAGTGTCATGGTTATACAACCATTTACGATCATAATACCCTTGAGTATTACTAATACACGTACATCATGTATATTGGAAGATCTAGATTAAATACGAAGTATTAGATCGTATTTAAACTCTCTTCTTCGAGGTTTTATCATCAAGTTTCTCATTAGATCATTGGAAGTTGGTATCGATCATATACTTTCCAAAAAGTATATATCATACCTATAAATTCTGTCAAGCTTCCATAGCGAGATGATCATCCACGGAAATTTATCCCAATATCTCATGAGTGAGCTCATGTCTTCCTATTCAATAATGAACATGTATGATCCGTTTAAGAAATCGTATTACTCACATGCCCTTGTATGCACACTAGCTCATCAGTGTATATACTATGTCCAAGTCATCCACCTATCAGCCTGCCAAATGTACATACTCAAATATATAGTAACACATATATCTTTGGTTAGAGGATGCGAGCAAATATCGTGACAATATACGATATTGGTCTTGGTTATCTCGATCTTGCTAACTCGGCTCTTTGATCTAACTTATCTAACACCTCCGAATCTCTATTTCTATGCAGAGGGTCTGCATCAAGAGGTCGATTAGATATCGGCCTTTAGATAAGAATTGCCATCTTCTTCTCAGGCTGGAGATCCTTTCCCAGTAATCATTTGACGGTACTTGATGAACATTCATTCTAACTCTTTAGATATCATCAAGCACTAGCATCTATGATTCAATATTTGAATAAACAAGGGTATGATCATTAAGATGGCCACATAACCCTAATTGTATAGTGGGACCTTATAGTGCATTCATTCATTGTAATCTAAGATAAGGAGTGAAATAAATCAATATCTTTTATTGATATATATATATATAAAAGATTACAATAACAATTGTAGGAATGATTCGTCCCGGAATCACATGGCTAACACTAGACCTTAATCATACATCACATATGTAAGGATAATTAGTATCGGATCCTAACCGCAACTGAAAATATGTGCCCTTGTTAATCAGGTTGGCCAAGATCGGTGAAGATAATCAAGACGAAGATCAAGCATTGATATTGTTATGTTTGTTACCACCGTCGTATAAGCACTTTCGTGAAACCCTAATCTCAATACTTTCTTTACTAGCTCGAGTCTTTCTTCTAAACTCTTCTTTGGCAGCACTCTTATAGCATATCTTGGCCACTTTAAAATTCAAAAAGGAGTAGTGTACGTGTTCGACAAGATAAGGAGAATGTTCTTATTGAATGGGAAATACTGAAACCAAATAAAGACATGTCATCGCTTGAGATATGGTGTATCGACCAAAGGACAACAACGTGTGGGGGACTGTGAATCTAGAGAGCTTTAACAATTCTAGGCTTTTTAGAGCAATGATCACATGATCTGCCTACCACTCATCCTCATTATTTAAAGCAATATGGTTTCGAAGAGCCTCTAAATATGGGGAAATCGATGATAGACTCTATGTTGAAGTTCGTCAAAAAAAGATTAGCGAGTTTGAGAGCATTTAGCTCTAATGAGATATGATTGGAAAATTAATCTTTCATCTGGTTCGATAAAATTAAGGGTAACAGTGAGCTCAGTGCCCTAACCTATAAGGGATAGCCAACAACAGAAACATCACGACTGATTGAGTATTTTTGACATGGTAGGATCTTCACTACCATCCATTATAAATTCTGACCCACGATCTTTAGACAAGCTTACAACCCAAGTTAAGCTTTTTGTAGTCAACATTCGTAATCAAAATAGATGTTACTTACGCAAAATCAACTACGGATCACTTCAGGGTAATTGTCCACTAGCAATGGCCCTATTGGAAAATGCAAATGTCCTAAATATGCCAAACTCATCCCATATTTCTATTATTTTAAATAACCTTATTTCTGGCTGGCCTTCTAGGCCCCAAAATCAAAAATCGCATCTGGTGGTATATTAGGAAAGCACATTGCAATTGGGCCTCCAACGGCGCCCCGATATCATCCTTTAAAACTCTTGAGAATGCAATTTTCCTTTTCGCAAATCGTATTGGAGAACCCCATGATTTCTCAGTAAAGTTTATTGTATGTCAATTTTTTTTTTGCCAGAACTATGTAGCAATGACGTATAACTAACAAATCAACCTCAGACAGGATTAACGATTTCTTTTTTGCACAGGCTTTACACAACTTTTTGCCCTGAATTATGGATCCGTAAACTCTCCTGAAAATTAGGAAGAAGAAGAATCTCCTCTTGGATTTTTTGCGGGTGTCCTACTCAATCTGGTCTTGTTGTGTAACTTTCTGACTTTATGGTGATAAACTAAACTCTATCTTGCTATAAGTGCTGCTTTACATGGCAGCATGTAGACTTTTGGGTGCTTTTTTAGTTGAATGAACATGGCCTTTTCTAAAAAAATCTAAGCAGCATCCAAAATGGACAGAATGTGAATGGAAAGGTTAGTAATAGACCAGACTTCGGACGACCACCATACACCTGTGGTTTAAAAGTACATTCCTAGCATATCTTCAGAGAACATAAGCTAAATTTATGAGAGGAGTGGTCATTTTCTCCTCACATATTTTTTTTGTATTTCTGATACTACCTTGTTGTAGCTTTGCCAAGCAATCTGAAAGCTGGATGTGCATCCCTTCAATGTTCACTTAATGTTTTTTACATTATAAGGAAAAGGTGATGCTTATTGATGTAGAACGGCCGGCGTGACCGACGTGGTCACGCAACCGCCTCCGGCGGTTGCGGCAAGGCCGGGTCTCCCGGAAACCCTAACCGCAAGGGCGTGGGAAGGGGGTGGACGTGGCAAGGGCATACGCCCTATAAATAACCCCCTAGGAGAAAGGGAACGCCATCCATCGGAACTAGCTCGCCAACGGGAGCCCCCCTCCCATCTCTCCATAACCCCTTCGTCTCTCTCTCTCGCTCGACTCTCCCGGCAAGGATCAACGGACATACCTCTGTGCTTCACTGGTATCAGAGCACGTCGATCTCGCTCCTCGCTATTTTTGCCGACGCTCGCGATGACTGGCATCAGCCTCAACGATCACCGATAGAACTTGGGACTCCATTGCCGCCGCCTTTTTTCTTTCTTCTCAAGCAAACCCTAGGGCCTGTTTGGTTGCTGGGTTGGACTGGGTTGGGTTGGGCTGGGTTGGGGTGGGTGAATAGTAATCTGTGAGGAGGAAGTACCCTTGTGAATAGTAACCAGGGTTGTGCCAACCCAGTCCAACCCAGCAACCAAACAGGCCCTAAAAGGTACGCATGTCTTATTTTTTTTAATGAATCGCGTGTATGGTAAGGGGAGGTGAATTTCAAACCTGTGGTTAAAAGAAAAAGGGGGTAATTTTTTAAATTAGGCCCATTATAGTTTTTTTTAGGGAGGTGCCTGTTTTTTGTTTGTTTTTGACGAACTGTTTTCATGGGCCGCAACCGCCGTTTCTCTCCACGTATTTATTATAAAAAAATGCACGTAGATAAAGTTTTTTAAATAAAGAGATTCGTAGAAATTCCTTTTTGAGATTCTTTTTCCTTTAATTTTCTTTTAAATCGCTTTCCGTATAACTAACGTTTGTTGAAGTTATTTTTTTTCAAGGTGAAATTAGTTTAATCAAAGTATTGTTTTGTTAATTGTTCGTTCTTTTATTTTATTGCTAATTTGCTTCAAATTCAAGATATATATAAATAATCTTTTTTTAAGCAGATAAGTTGTTAATGTTCTTTGTATTCATATTAGTTCTGCATATTTTTTGTTAAAGTTTGCTTTTATTAAAAAAATATTTTTAAAGTGTAATTATCATAGTTATCAAGTAACACAAAATTATTTACTTTTCTTTGATTAATTAAAATATAAAAAAGGTATTTTTCCCCCTCGTTCCACCATAGTCAATCTTATGTAAATAAAAAAGGGAAAACTAGATTATTTTCAATTGACGTGCATTAAATTTTTTTGTCAAACTTTTTTATAGAATAGTAGAGGTAGTTAAAAAAATTGCTATTGTTTTTGCAACTCAGTCCTCTAGTTGTTTTCTACTCACCAAACCCTTTCACCAAATACTTTCATTAAAAGTCACTATCCAATAACTTTTTTGTGTTACTATATTTGTTATTGTTTGTTAAATAAAAAAAGGGCTTTTCCATCTACTTGTTTTTATTTATACTCATTAAGTTTTTTTTGTGCTTTGTTAATTTTTTTGTTTATTCATGTAAAAGTATATTATCTTGCACAAATCATATATTTATTTCAATAGATCAACGAAATATGACAAGAATGACAATTGCCACTGAGGTTGGGAAAATAGAGTAACTTAACGGTACTAATTATGAATTGTGGAGTAGAAAGATCTGCTTTGACTTGCTACACTATAGCATACACTCCATAATAGATAAATCCGACCCTACATTATCTGAGAATCCAACCGTGGAAGAAATTAAGTCCCACGAACAGTGGGAGAAAACAGATAATATGGCTAGAAGCTTTATGCTGACGCATATGGAGTTGAACCTGATTCGGGTCTTTGAGACCTACGAATCAGCTTACGAGCTCTGGACCGCGGTTAAGGAGAAATATCACTCCAAATTCGAAGTGAGCATCCAGCTTCTTCTACACAAGTACAACTCGTGTAGAATGAAGGAATCTGAAAGCATCCTCGAGCACGTGAACAAGATGATCGTGATGGCCAAGGATCTAGCGGCTGCTGATTGCGCAATTCCGGAGAGGTCGAGGAAGAAGAAGAAGCAAATGTCGTGCATGCGAAGAAAATGCTAGGCCCCTCCAAGGCAAATTTCAAGGGAAAGAGTGAGAAATACCCATGCGGCTCTTGCTACGGTTGTGTCAAATATGACCATTTCAAGGTCAATCGCCCCAACAAGAAGAAGACAGGAAATTCTAAAATGCATGAAAACAAAGGAAAGAAGAAAATGGAATTCGCGGCTGTCGTGGAATGCAACTCCGTCATCACGGACAATGATAGATGGTGGATCGACTCTGGAGCAATCAGACACATCGTCAAGACGAAGGAAGGCCTAGTGGACTTCAAAGAGCTGAGCAAAGGAGAATAGAGGATCTTCATGGGGAACAACACCTACCTGGACGTAGAAGGTGTTGGGACATACAGACTTGACCTGGGGGATAGTATTATGGTACTGAATGATGTACTATATGCCCTAGAGATACAGAACCTGATATCTGTCCCAGTGCTGCTCAAGAAAGACTTTGAAGTTAGGTTTTAAAATAAACGTGTATCTATAGGCAAGAATAAGAAGGTATATGCGATGGGAAAGTTTGTGCCCGAGCATGACCTATTCTGTCTTTCTGTAATAAATTCTAGTGAATCAATGAATGTCACTTCTGATTATTCTTTGTGTTATTTGTCTGACTATGACTTGTGACACATGAGATTGGGTCATCCCAGAAATTCTAAGATGGATCAAATGATTAAGGCTAATCTGTTGCCTAAGATCACGGGTGCAAGGACATTGCCATGCGAGCACTGTCTGACCGGTAAAATGACGAGAAGACCCTTCTCAATTGGAACTCGTTCAACAGAGTTACTAGGTTTGATCCATTCGGACATATGTGGACCACTGAGCGTCAGCACACATAGAAATAAGGAATATTCTATAACATTCATTGATGACTACTCGTAGTTCTTTTATGTCTATCTCTTAGGAAGAAAGTCAGAAGCACTTGAAACATTTAAGAGATATAAGACGGAAGTAGAGACAAGATTGAAAAAACCAATCAAGACTCTTAGGACAAATAGAGGTGGGGAATATACCTCAAGGGAATTTGAGGATTACTGTATTCAGACAGGTATTCGTAGGCATACTACAATGCCCTATACACCACAACAGAATGGTGTAGCAGAAAGAAAGAATCGAACTTTGATGAATGCAGTAAGGTGTATGCTTTCACACTCAGGACTCTCCAAGAAATTTTGGGGAGAGGCAGTGTTGACTGCGAACTATATAAAGAACATGATTCCCACCAAGTTCGTAGAATTAACGCCATATGAAATATGGAATTGCAGAAAGCCCAAGTTGGGCCATCTCCTAAAATGGGGATGTGTTGCACATGTTCTGGTACCGAGTCAGCTTAGGGACAAGCTAGACTTTAGGATTAAAGTGCAAGTTTATTGGATATAGAGAATGTTCTAAAGGATATAGGTTCTTCCATAAAACTAAAGGTCTGATCGAAAGTCATGATGCAACTTTTCTTGAAATTCATCAAGAAAAGGAGCATGAAATAGAGGAATCAGATCCTTTGATTATCCTACAAGACAATGAAGACGACTCGATCATTAGACAAGAACTTGAGGATGATATCGATCATCCAAATGTAGAGAATGAACCTATGAAACGTGATGATCCTTTAGAAGAAGTGGGTGGACTCACAGAATCGGCAACAAGAGACCCAGAACACGGCCCACATGGATGGAATATTATCATTTCTATGGATGCGAGGCGTCGTGCTACACCGTGGATGAGGATATCGCGGATTGTACATATCTCGTATCCTTTGATGAAGCTATGGCTTCGTCTGAGTCGGAATCATGGTCGGTCGCCATGAGAGATGAGTTGGACTCAATCGAGCTAAACGATGTTCGGGAATTATGTGATTTGCCAGAAGGTAGGCAATCCGTAGGATTGTAAGTGGGTATTCAAGAAAAAGTATTGAGTTGATGGTACTGTTGACAAATACAAAGCCAGATTAGTTGCCAGGGGTTCGTTTGGTTGCAGGGTTGGGTAGGGTTGGGTTGGATTGGGATACCCCTGTGAATAGTAAACTGTGAGGAGGATTGGGAGGGTTGGAAGGAGGGGTACCCCGGGTTGGGCCAACCCAACCCTGCCCAACCCTGCAACCAAACGAACCCCAAGGGTTATACTCATCAAGCTGGAATAGATTTCCAGGAAGCCTACTCTCCAGTGGCTAAGTTTGCATCCATTCGGATGATCTTAGCCATAGTCGCATATATGGATTTGGAATTATTCCAAATGGATGTGAAGACGACCTTCCTTAATGGAGAATTAAAGGAGGAGATTTATATGCGACAACCTGAGGAATCTCAGGTTGAAGGTCAGGAGAAAAAGGTTTACAAGTTAAGAAAGTCATTATATGGCTTAAAGCGGTCTTCACGGCAATGGTATCTCAAATTTCATGAGAAAGTTATTCAATTTGGATTGTTTCGAATAAATTAGATAACTGTGTGTATGTCATGAAGAGTGGGAGCAGGTTTGCAATCATGTCATTGTATGTAGATGACATTCTTCTTGCAGGTAATGACATACAAATGCTCAATGAAATCAAACAGAAATTGAGCAATGAATTTGAGATGAAGGACATGAGCAAAGAATCCTATGTTCTTGGAATTCAAATAACAAGAGACAGGGACTCAAGGACATTGAGCTTTAGTCAGGAAAGATATTTGCATACTGTATTAAGGAGATTTGGAATGCAGAATAGCACTCCAGCTCCAACACCACTTGTGATGGGAAAGAGACTCAGTAAGAGTCAGTGTCCCGGAAAGGGGCAAAAACCTTTAGATGTACCATATGCATAAGCAGTGGGAAGTCTAATGTATGCAATGATGTGTACTCGACCTGATTTACCTTATCTAGTAAGCGTAGTCAGTAGATATCCAAGCAATCTCGGTCCAGCACATTGGGAAGTTGTAAAGAGGATTCTTCAATATCTGAAAGGGACAATACATCTGAAATGATGCAAATTGAAAAAAATGCGAACGTTGATGAAAATAATTTGAGGGTGGATTTTTAGTGGAAGAAAATGGAGGGATTGAGAGGAGAAACTCGTCGGGAAAATGATGGATTTTGGAGAAGAGAATCGTGAAGACCACGTTGAGAGAGAAAGAGATGGACAGAGATAGAGATAAATCTCATTTTTCATATAATCTGACCTGTCTAAAATAATAGCCTATCACCCCTTTATATAGGAGGGATGAGGTTACAAAAATTGAAACTCAAATCCAAATTCAAAACTACTTATCCTAATTTGACTCTAACCGACTAACTAATTTTGAAATTTAAATTCAACTAACTACTTTGAGATCACATGCGGTCTCTTTTATTTATATAAAATTATGGTGACTCAAATAAACATAAATAAAATTAGCGGATAAAATTAAATAAATGCAGCTTTATATTTCCATTTCACGCTGCATCAACTCTCCTCCGCTTGAAAAATTCGTCTCCCGACGAATTGTTGAATCTGCAGGCTTGGAGGTTGATAAATTCGAATCCGCGTTCTCGGTCATCCCATGGAAGAACTGGTGTGGAGCGAATGGCGGGACCCATGCATGTGGGATGCGAGTGTTGGCGACGTGGACTTCGTGACGGAAGAGCAGGTGTGGCGCATAGGCGGGTACCCATCCGGATTTCATCCCTTTGACATGGTGTTCGAAGAACTGATGGGGCATCTTCATGACGATCCACTCGGCCTTTGGAGAGTCCATAGCAAAGCAATAGCACAAGGAGAGTAAAGGAGGAGAGGTGTCCAATGAATTAAGCCATGGGGCCTTTAAATAGGTGAAACCTATGGTCTATTCCTAATAGGATAAGGAAGCCTCCCAAATTTCTTTCTTTCAGCACTCCTCTTTAAATATTTTTACAGCAGGGGGGTGGGTTGCAATTTTCGTACCCCTTCAATTAAACAATTCTCGTAAGAGGAGTTCTTGAATTTCCCCTTTGAGTAAAAACTTTTGCATGGGGGAACTTTCTTGCAATTTTCCCAAATTAACTCCCAATCCCACATTTCATGTGATTCGACTGCCGTGGATACGGAGTCCCCTGTTAGGGTTCTTTTCCTTTGATCGCTCGGTAACGGCGGCACTACTCCTAATGACGCAGGAGGGCCTCGCATTTGAGGAAGTTGCGGCACGTCTGGTGGTGTGGAGGGGCTATGGCTGAGTCGGGTGGGCGACTGTTGGTGGCGGCGGTGGTTCCGAGTCACGGGTTGCGGTGCTAGAGGCGGCCTGGGCGATCCACGAAGGGGTGGATAGTCAAAGGGAGGGGTGGCGGCAGAAGGGGGTCGGCGATGGAGCAGGCGGGGTGTTGGCGGCGTTGGTGGTGGTACTGGGGTTCGTACTGTAGGAGGTGGTGAGGGTAGGGGTTCCTCTAGGCGCACAGAGGCAGGTGGGAGGGGTTGTTAAGGGTGTGCGGGGGGCAGTGGGAGCCGAGGGCTGGGTCGCCGGGGATGTGCGGGCAGTGGGGGAGGGTGCGGGGGTGAAGCTGGGAGGTGGCGGCGGTGGTGGTGGGGCAGGGAAAGTCGATGGAGACGCGGGGGTTGCGACGGGAGAGGTCGGAGGCATGGGAGTGATGTCCGGAACCCTTGGGAGGGTTGCGATGGCTGCTGGAGTCCTCTTTTCCTCTGATTGCAGGTCTGAAATGACTTGGACAGCAGTGTGATCGACCTTTTTTTCTTCCGGAACAGGCTGGATAGCGAACAAATCTTTGGCGACGGCATCTTTTTCCTCTGAAATGGGCTGGACAACGAACGTTTCATCGTATTTCCCTTCTGGAATAACCTGGACGACGAGCACATCGTCATTGACGATGAGTTCTTCTTCGTTAAAAATCTGGACAGCGGCTTCGGTAGTGGGAGATTTTGATGCGGTCGCGCATAGGGTCTAGAAGTCAGCCATCCAATCTCGAAACTTTGAGTGGAAATCAAACAGCATGCCCAGCAACTCCTTATCGTAAGCTTTTTTGGATTGTCATTTTCGTTCCGATGAACGATGGTGTTTCGTCGTATGTCGGCGCGATTGTCTGGACGGATCGTCAGATCGTGAAGACAATCTGTAGACTATGCTATGATACCAAATTGATGCAAATTGAAAAAATGCGAACGTTGATGAAAATAATTTGAGGGTGGATTTTTGGTGGAATAAAATGGAGGGATTGGGAGGAGAAACTCGCCGGGAAAATGAGGGATTTTGGAGAAGAGAATCGTGAAGACCACGTTGAGAGAGAAAGATAGAGACGGAGATAGAGTTAAATCTCAATTTTCATATAATCTGACCTGTCTAAAACAATAGCCTATCACCCCTTTATATAGGAGGGATGAGATTACAAAAATAGAAACTCAAATTCAAATTCAAAACTATTTATCCTAATTTGACTCTAACCGACTAACTAATTTTGAAATGCAAATTGAAACTAAGTACTTTGAGATCACATGCGAACTCTTTTATTTAAATAAAATTACGGTGACTCAAATAAACGTAAATAAAATTAACGAATAAAATTAAATAAATGCAGCCCTATATTTCCATTTCACGCTGCATCATGAAACTTGTGTATCAAGCAGAATCGCTTGAAGTGGTAGGATGCTCCGATGCCGATTTTGGAGGGGATGTAGATGATAGAAAATCCACATCAGGTTACCTGTTCATGTTTGGTGGTGCAGCTGTTTCTTGGGGTAGCAAGAAACAAGGATGTGTATCTCAACATACACAGGAGGCTGAGTATATTGCATGTAGCATGGCCACCACTCATGCTGTATGGATCAGGCGTTTTCTAGAGAACCTAAGCGTCGAATTTGTCAAAGGGCCAATTGAAATGTATTGTGACAATCAAGCTGCGATAAGCTTGATCAATAATGGGGCTAATAGTTCTAAGGAAAAACACATTGAGATCCAATATCACTATTTACAAGATATAGTGGCAAAGCAAGAAATCACAGTAACCTACATACCTCCCAGTGACATGTTGGCTGATTCCCTTACCAAGGGAATAACAGCAGGAACATACATTAAACATGTTGGTTTAATGGGACTCAGGAATGTATGAGTCAAGGAAGAGATGTTCATAGATAATGATCCTCACATGATAAATCTCCATGTATATACTACACGTATAGTGGGAGTATATATGTCTTGACCACTTCGGTCAAGTGGGAGATGTAGAACGGCCGGCGTGACCGACGTGGTCACGCAACCGCCTCCGACGGTTGCAACAAGGCCGGGTCTCCCGGAAACCCTAACTGCAAGGGCGTGGGAAGGGGGCGGATGTGGCGAGGGCATACGCCCTATAAATAACCCCCTAGGAGAAGGGGAACGCCATCCATCGGAACTAGCTCGCCAACGGGAGCCCCCCTCCCATCTCTCCATAACCCCTTCGTCTCTCTCTCTCTCTCTCTCTCTCTCTCTCTCTCTTGACTCTCCCGGCAAGGATCAACAGACATACCATACCTCTGTACTTCAATTGAGATAATATTTTGATATGCTACATCCTCTTGATCACTGTCTAGTAAGATGATTCCGTGTATCGTCTACAAACCCAAAAGATAAAAAAGACGATTTTGGACCATCAATTTCCATGTCACTCATAATTGTAAAAAAATTTGGAAAAAGGAAAATAGAATTCAGAAGCCAAATTTGGGTTCAAGTGTCCATCTTATCTTCATACGTTCTCTTTTAACTTATTCTTTGGAGAGAAACCACCCTCAAAAAATGCTAGCCGAAATCAAGAGTATAAGGTTAATCAAGAATCATGGAAACTCTATAAATAGTCAGAACACAAATCAGTAACTCTTGCTTGTTTGCACTTTTTTTTTAGTGAAGACATGCTTGGCTCGTGGTAAACTACATCTCATCAGGAACTTTCTGCTGACATGACTCAAATATACAAATGAACTCATTGATACATTACTACAGGAGGAACAACAAATTTTGAATCTGCAAGGAAAGGAATTGCCTCAGGTTTCTCAATTAAATCGTGATAAAGCATGTACTCGGCTTCATAGTCATGCAAATCGAGTTCCTTCTTCTGATTGGTGTGGTAGTGATGCTTGGCTTCCTCTGATTTTCCAAATCCGAATATGCTGACTTTATCACATATGCCAATCGCAAGCATCACAGCCTGCATACCTGAAGAGTAGTGAAACATTTTGGCATCATGTGTCTTGTTCCACTCTTGTGGTGTCTTGCCCATCTCTTCCGCAAACCTCTTTAAGGAGTAGTACTTCACAATCCTCGAGCAAAGCAGATCAAAACGGGCGTCAGTTATCAACAAGGGGGCCTTATGGGAGGCGCTGCAGATGTTATAATCCAGAAAATGGATAGCTTGGCAGATGTACATTACAAGCGGGACTTTCTCTCCATATGGATGGCAATAGCAGCTCGGCCTACGGTTGCAGAGATGGAGGATGTTGCTATTGATAAAAGATAGACCGGTCTTAGTGCCAACATTGCGATGAAACCTGTCAAAGGACAGAAAATGCATGGGTTTAGGTCAGGTAAGATCTCAGTAGAGCAGTGGTGCAGATTTAATAGCTCAGGCTCGATATCAACATAGCTGGTATTACTACTATACTGATCTGGAAAGAGGCTACATCAAATTAATTGTACAGATAGAATTCGAAATGGGAAATGTTCAATAACAGTAATGGGTCTCATCTACAGAAGTTAGAACCATGCACAAATTCGACCTATCGTTAACGTAGATCTCACAAAGCAAGTATGAAATTCTAATTATTACGGTGAGTTTCTTTTGGTTATGTGGAACTGGAACCCATTCAGGTCTTAGATAAATATTATGGCTTAACGTCAGTTTTAGACAGAGCTCCTAACTTTGGAACAAGTTGAGTAATTTTGCACTAGACTAGAACTAAGCCAAATCAGGTTCTGAGAAGAACAATGTATTATATGTAACAAACAACATAAGTAACACCCAAAACATATATGGCAAACAGCAATTTAGAATATAAAAATGCACCTTCCTGAAAAGGATTGGATAATCAAAATAATTACCCATTAATGCGAGCATTATTGAGACGAATCACAAGCTCATGGCTATCAATCAGCTCTCCAAACTCATGCTGCAGGAGGATCCCACTGTTTCCGACAACAGCGCAGCTCGCATAAGGCCGCGCCATCGTCCTGCCACCTTGCCGCTGCTCTATCGGGACCCTTATCAGCTGCAGGAGCTCCCCCATCACATCAGGCTGATATCGTCGGTACTGCACCCATTGCCGCAGCGCACGGCTGACCTCCAGCGCCACTCGGGGGTCCTCAGACATTCGCAACCAAGATACAGTTCGCCTACCTGCGGCGTCGACGCGGTTGAATCGCCGCAAGAGCGGCGACGTCCGGTGCCGCTCGAGGAGGTCCTCAATCTCGGCCTCGCCGTCCAGCGGGGGAACTTCACCAGCGGCGAGTCGAAGCCACGTAGCGTTCCAGGAAGGCGGCAGACTGGGGAGGGCCATTTGAAGGGGCGGCGGCGAAGATCGCCGCCGCACGGCTGTGCGACAGCTGAGGACCGTGGCGGCTATGAAGAGGAAAAGAAGTGCGAAGGGTAACCGCAGCGATCCCGTCACTGCGAGGGCCCTCTGTACGAGGAGCCTGGTGAGGTCACCGCCCCCTGCGGCATGGGGCTTCATTGGAGAAGCTGTGGACTTCTTTAAGATGACCGCGCCGGGAACGGCATTGGGATGTCAGCTGGGAGATCCCGCGGGGGGGGGGGGGGGGGGGGGCGGCTTTTGTTTTGTGATCCGAAGGGGGTGGGGGAGGAAAGGACGTGATTGTTACCTTACCGGATTGTGGGAGAGGTCAGATTTTAAAAAAAAAAAGTAGAACTTAAATTTTATTGCTCAGGGGTACGACTAATTACATAAAAATACACAAATTCATTTACACTTCCTTGTTGATATTGGACATAACTGGAAATATCATCAAGAAGACCACATCTAAAGATCATCCTTGATGTCGCTTGCTAAGTCATCAACTCCGAGGAGGCCACATGGGAACTTGAGGCAGATATGCGACGGGACTACCCATACTTTTTTGAAGGTAATGTATAAGCTACTTTCATCCTTTTTAAGGTTGTTATCTTTTACTCGATAGGATCCAACCTTTTAAGGTTGTTATGATTACACCTTTTGCATCCTAAGTCTCGGGGACGAGACTGTTTTTAAGGTTGTTATGATGTAACACCCCGTAATTTTCGAATTTTTCTGAAATTTTAAAACCTATTCAATATTATACTCAAAAGAAGCGTCTCGTCGCAAGCTTTCCAACGACCCAAAAAACACGTAATTCCGAGTTCGGATGTGGGAGATATGCCTGTTTTTGTGAAGAGGTGTCATGGTTTTTGAGGGGATTAATGGTTACGGGATTAGATAAGTTAAGTACGAATTAAGGCTATTTTAGGGTTTCTAAAACTAAGATTTTAATCCCGAACTATATAAAGACCCACACCCTTCATCTCCCCTCATCCCTACTCCTTTCCAAACCCTAAATTATTCTTTTCCTCCTCCCCAAGTCATTTTCTTATCATCTTTCCCTCTCCTCCTTCAGAGAATCAAGGAGAGAACGGTGCCACCACCATTATCAAAAGCTCTCGAATCCACGTAGCTTTGCGACAAGAAGAAGACGAGGAGGGCCATCGCAAGGGAAAGGCAACCCTCTCATCGGATTCGTGATCGAGCGATCGAGCACGCGGATTGGAGACATACGCTATCATAGGTAACGGATCTTCGACTTTCTCCTCAATTTTTTTTGGGGGTTGTCATATCGAGATTGAATACCTATTTTTGATCCTACCCCGGGGATCATCCTTTTGCTGTTGGTAATCGTTATTATTCCCTCCCTCCTTGCTGCGGATTCCACACCATTATCGACCATATATCTTCCTCGTTAGAACCTCGACCACAACTTTTGTGGGCGATTTTTTTTGCTGGATATCATCTTCGATGGTTGTTTCACAATGTGGTTCAAAGTTTATTTTATATATGCATTTCCTTTTATGCACATGCCAATAACTGGTTTATTTTGCTTGCTAGAAATATACTTATCTATCTTGGTTTCATAATGCAATCGTGGTTGTTGCACATATCCATCTTTTTCATACTATAAAGAGGCCTACGATGGTTTATTTGAAAGATTCACAGTAACATACTCTGCTCCTTAGATGTACAGGTTGCTTGTATAAACCATATTTGTTTTGGAAATCCTGACCTATTAAAATGTTTTTCCATTTATTAATGTAAAAATATAGATGGAAACGAAATTGTCTATCCCACTACGATAATCATGTCAACAAATATACATTAGAGGCTACTGTAGCATTCGTAATCCATGCACGGATGTTGCATAGTTTAATAATGCATGACTTGCCTTGTCACGAGAATGAAATGAAAAGGTCATAAACCCTCGCATAAATCAAGGTTGCATCTTATATTATTATGTAATGCCGTTAGTCAAAGATTTTGAATACTAAATCTTGGATTAGATGGTGTTGTTTAATCTCTTTAAATTAAATACCAATTATCGTACACCATTATCCTTTAGTAAAATGGTTATTCTATTTTTGGGAAGGCATTCTCTATCTGTTAAGGTGCTTCATGAATTACCTTAATCATAAGTATTTCCTATATCCTTCTATTTTCAATATTACATGCAATATATATAGTGAACAACCTCTTAGTCCATGAACATAATATTAGTTTCACTACATATGTACACAGATAGTTGTTGCGTTGAAATTGTAAGGTTATATGTGCAATTTACAAGTGTATATATATATACATCATACAGTCTTTCTCGTCACCTTGACTTGGATGTCTATATACAATATTACTCACAGAATACAGGGTAGCTGCTAATTGATAGTTGTATAAATGTAATGCCTTCTACAATTTGTTAATACATCACTCTCTCTATATGTGTGTGTGTGTGTATTTTGACCGCTTCATTTTAGTGTCTTACGTTTTGTAATATTGCTTAACCAAATATTGTTGGATTGCGAGTATGTTTGATCAAAAGCAAATGGAATGGTCTATGACCGGGGGTCTCAAGTATTAATGATGGTTAATCAATTAATGGAAATGATTATCATACACAAGATTGGTTACTTTCGTTTGAATTATAGATATATGTGTGTGGAACAAATGGTCTAATTACTACAAGGTGGGTGCACACCCTTGTAGTCCGGTTGAGCCAACAGTGAGTCATCCCCACTCAAGGGGCATCACAGAGTGGGGTGGTGGTATGTACTCTGGTGGAATTGAGGTAGATGCACATGTGCATTGTACCATACGGATCCGTTTTGTTGCACTTTTTAGGGAGCGAGCGAGACTCCTCCGGCAGACTCGATTGACAGGGTTGAGACTCATTGGACATATATGCCCGTCTCGAGTGTCAGAGTACTATCAACTAGACTAGCTGAAGGATCGCGTTGCGCACAGATTTTGGGTTGTACTTTAAATGAAGTGTTGCAGACTTCAGTTATAGTGTAATCTTTTTCCTTTGACGGACGAGTCCGGGATAAGTAATGAAGATATGAATATAGATGTGTCAAAGAATTGGTTTTGATGGCGTGCTTGTTAAATGCCTAGAATATAACTGTTTGCTTATTACTAGATGTTTTTAAGTTGTTCTCTTCTAAACTTGCTCAATTACTGCAGTTGCATTACCTACCTATAATCTCTTGATTTATAATTTATTTTATCCTTACTGAGTCAGTTGACTCACCAATTACATTCTTTGGAAATCCAACAGGGAGTGTAGAGCAGGAGACAAAGGCTCACATCTTTGGTGGTGCATCTGCAGGGCGTTGTTAAGGTCGAGGACTAGTTTCTTAAGTACTTCTGTTATCCTTCCTTTATGAGTATTTATGATGTAATAAAGAGAGACTCTGATGACTTATTGTTATCCGTATGTGGACTTTTGTTATCAGTAGGAACTAAAATTTTTTTCCTTAATTTGTATAAATGGTATATCATGCAGGTTGTTTATGATTGTTGTTGGGTAATATTGATAATGGATCTTGAGATGCGCTCCCGTCGAGGAGGGGCGTTTCATTTGGTATCAGAGCCATGTTCCCTCTTATAGTGAAAAGGGCTACCCGAGAGGTGGAGCCGCCCCTACAAAGAGGTTGGAGGTTTATAAGTGGTGGGGAATACTACTTGATAACTTGGGCTTAAGCATTTTGGGTGGTTGCCAGCGGGTTCAATTTGGGCCCGAACCCAACAAGTTGTCAGGGTCAGTTTTCCTCGATAACGGACCGGGGACCTAAGCCCGGGACGTTACAAATGGTATCAGAGCCGAACGCCCTCTGACAGTGGAAAGGGCTACCCGAGAGGTGGAGCCGCTCCTACAAGAGGTTGGAGGAAATGGCTGCCCGGAGCGTGTAGCCGCCACTGTCACAGGGAAGAAGTGATGTGCCATGTCGCAACGAGGACGTTGCGAATATAAGTGGGGGAGGTTGTAAAACCCCAAACAATGTCCCATACCATGGAAGCATAACATTTCCGGGTGGGATAAAAAGTAAGGACGTTACTACCGAATAACCCAGCTTAAGCATTTTGGGGGTGGTTAATCGGGTCCGTATGGGCCCGATCCCAAGAGGTTCTTAGGGCCAGTAATGTTCCAATAACGGACCGAGGACCTAAGCCCGGGACGTTACATCAATTCTCGCAAAATTCTCCCGTGAATACTCAAGTTCAAGCAAACCATATCGTTCGATATGATATTAGTTAGTATGCGAGCAAGAATGCGATTACGACTTTGCAATTGGTGATTGATAAATACGGGATTTATCTTCTTTATTTTAAACTTTTGTCCCTAATTTCTAAGCAAAGATGGAGAAAATCCACATAAAAAGAGAAAATAAAGAAATAAACTCAAGCAATAAATTATGTCTAATTGTACATAATTAAGTCATCATTAAATATTAAAAGGAAATCACGTAAAATGGTGAAGAAGAAAGAGTTGAAACTAGCATATATTCACTTGTATATATTGTACACTCTTCTAACCTTCTAATAAATTTATAGTATCTCCAAATCACATGAAAGCTATTCCACTGTGTACATAATACTAACCTTAATTTATAAAATTCCAAAAGTACTAATTTTAAAAATGGTAAATAAACCCAAAGTTCGAATTAAGAAGATTGAAACTGGAATGATGAATATTTCACTCATACAATTTCCCATAAAATTCTATTAACCTTTAAATTAATGTACATTAAATTATCTACAAAACAAAATCAAATTTAAAGGAATCGGAGTTCATTCGTGAAAATGGATATTGAAACATAATTTTATGTTGTATGAATGACTAAATTTAGCTTATTATTATATGTTTGTATTTAACTCCTTTTATTTTCTTGCTTTCAACTTTTTTTATTTTATGCTTTAATAAAAAAATCCAAATAAGTTATAAAAGACATGAAAAATCTAACCTTGTAAATATTGAATTATTCGCATATACATATTTTCTTGCCTAGTTTTTCTTCATAAATAAAAATCCAAAAATTTAGATGTGTAATTATATGAGTAATATTTTATTTAATATAATTAATCATTTTCTATAAAATTAAGATAAAAGGAAAAATACAATATTCAACTATTGGTATTTTATGACTATAAGATACCCCACAAAAATCATATTTTACACAAGTGATTTCATTTCATTTTGAGTTCTACAGGAAATTTGTAGGATCCCACTGGGACATATAATTCTCATATTTTGCATTAGATTCATTATATATTTATGTTTTAAAATTTCTTTTTTATGTCTTGATCAAAGAGTCTGGTCAACATGTCAACATGTCTTATTTCTATTCACCACCCATTTATAGTTAGCATGCACCTCATCGAGGGTTTACATGGGGTTAATCACCCACTCCCAATGCCACCTCTACTTCGCTTTTGACACGTCAATTAAGAGATGTTTACCATCAATCAAATTTTCCATATCCACCATAAAACATGGATAGAACCCAACTTCTTACATCCCATCATACAATCAACAGTTTATCCTCACCAACTACCTTAGCCCCATATCCCTTTCATACCTCAACCACCCTTATCATAACCTCGACCAACAACCACTAAACTAAAAACCATCTACTACAACTGATTCTTGACATCTTCGCCAACAACTCCCCATAAGAATGCCATATCCTAAATCTCCTACTAATGAATCATCACTTGACTAAAATAACGTGCTCTCATTGAAGCATGGGCCAATCACTAAGAACTGAGAGAGGATCTTTGTGAAGAGTTCTCGGCTTGAATTTATATATGGGAAAGACTAGGGTCGAACACATGGACTTGACCAATTATCCAATTAAATTTAGGAGTCAACTATTTAATTAAGAAATTTATATGCTCTCTAGATCAAGAATAATGCAAAAGAACACAATGCATGCATTTTTTAAAAGATTTGTATGCATTTATTTTGCATGATAAACAATGATGCCCTACACTCACAAAGTAAACACATAATCCACAAATAAGCTCCTGATTAAATAGATGAATTCTTTGTGAAAATAATTGACCAATTAATGAACAATCAATATCAAAAGGATATCAATTCAACCTTCATCAAAATATATTTATTAATTAAATAGTACAAAATAAACACTCTAAAATTAATGTGTGAATTTACATATCAAATCAGTGATTTAATTGCACTAAATTAAAGAGCATAAAAATAGCTTTCCAACGACATCAATTTCATTAAATTTGGATAAGCAGTTCACAAATTACTAAAAAACGGGTATGGGCTTACATGCAATAAAACATGAATTATTTAATTACAAAGAGGTCCAAAGTAGACTAAAGTGCAATCACATAACACTACTAAGGTATAAATGCAATTTCTCTATGGATGGGACTTATCTGTAATTTTGAATCTCTCTTGGACTAGTATACAACTTACCTGGACTCACGTGTGCGATGCACGCCACCAGAACTAGGCCTGGGTGGCACGACTTGGGACACACATTGACTCTTCATTCTTCTTAGCAAGTTTGAGTGCTCTGATCCTCAAGAGTGAAACGATGCCTCAGATATCAGGCTCGAATGGAATAAGTACCGTTAGATCTGATCTAGAGGATCAGATCGAACAGTAATTGTGCCTTTTGTTCTTCCCACTCCTCCGTGTATGGCAGCGAGCTGGTGGTGCTCTGGTAGAGCCCAAATCCCTCCTCTGCTTGCATCTGAAGTGTTGAAGAGTCAAAGACAAAAGATAAGGTCCAGGAGAGGAAGATGAAGCTACTCTCTCTCTCTCTCCCTCTCTCTCCCTCTCTCTCTCTCTCTCTGCAAAGGACCTTAAAACATCCTAACAATGGGAGTTCTTTGGAAGCTGAGATTCACAACTTTGCTCCGAGAAGCTCTGACTATTAAAGCTTTTTTACTATATGCATAGTTAGTAATGCAAAGCCAAGCAAAAGTGATGACTCTGGAGTGGAATGAAGGCTCTCCAGAGGTGATGGAACAAACCCTTAATGGGTTGTCAGTCATTGTAAGACTAAGAAAGGATCAATATTTTATACAAAGATGGAGAAGCAAATCAGAAGCATGAATGTGTGCATGAAGACTAGGATGTAATTACATAGGTCTGGAGTGGAATAATTTCGTGGAGAAATATTTTAATCTATTGGGAATAAATTGAGGAAACATAAGTGCATGAGATGAGGCTTAAACATGAAGATGAGTTCAAGGTATTGGTGATGGGACATCGACATGTGATGGAGATTAGAATCTCCTAGATATTTGTTTTACCATGTTGGCTCGAGTGGAAGCTCGAGCAGTGCCTGGACAGCTCTGCAGCACAACATCAAGGGTTGTGGTTCTTGCCATAGATTTCCATCCGTCATTGCTCATTACGGGTTCACTCTCTATCAAAGAGGAAGAGCAGGGCTAGTGGGCTTCTCACGAAGATGGCGGATGGCTGTTGCGATGGTGGGGGCGATGAGTTTTGTGGAGGAGGAGGTTGGTAACAAGTGGTTGGAGATGATGGATTTCAACCGCCTTAAATGAAGGAAAGAGAGAGATAGAGAGAGAACGAGATCAAGGATATGAGTAAATGAGAAAGGATCAATAGGCCGATCAAATGGCCAAGGAAGTTGGATGATTAGTCATGCAAAGAAGTTGGAATAATTTGGAGAAGTTGGAGGTGAATAAGAGGCATGCCTCTTCAGAAGGAAGATGTTTGAGGTAGGAGACGGCTCCACAAACGTTGGATCTTACGATCTAATGCCCTGGAGTGATGCGGAAGACAAAGAAGAGGTGGGACACGTGCCAAAATCTGAAGGCGCCACATGGATAATGAATCCATGATTCATTGAATTTTATCTCGTATTTTATATTAAAACCCTTAACAAATGCATGTAAATATCAATTAATTCACATCTTTTATAAAAACAAATCATTCATGAATAAAAATGTATTTTTATGCATTAAAAGTATGGAAATAAATAAAGAAATAAAAAGAAAGAAAACAAAAAGAGAGGTAGACTGTAAAGATTTATATATGTATAATATGACTAAATAAAATATAAATATAGCTGAAGGATATATTTATATAACTAACCCCCGAGACCAAGTCAACATGGATTGGTCGACAAACAAGAAAGTAGAGGGAAATAAGGAAAAATCACAAAAAGAATTAATTATATACATCACACATTTATTCATTATTTATCAAAACTTCAATGATTTTTAATTAATTTCATTTGTACATATTTTCACCAAACTCTTCTTCTATTGTTTCTAAAAATGTATATAAAAATAGAATAATATTAAAAAGAAATCAAACCTATATATATGCCAAGAAATCTAACTTTCAAAATATAAATTTATCAACTTCTGAACATCATAACTTCTTCATACAAACTCCAATTTCACTCTACTCACGTTTAAATTTCATAAAAAAATATTTTCTAATTAATAAATGTGATTTCACTAAAATTAGTATCTGTTTGCAAAAGATCTATTTTATGATCTAATGTCAATTAGGTTTCTGGGCTATTAGTTTTATTCAGAATATACTATTTATAGATTTATTGATTTTATAATTTTTAATTAATATCTTGATTTTATTAGACTTTATTTAGTATTTTAAATAAATCAAAAACCTTAATTTATAGATGAAAATGAACTATGTAATATATACCTGTATTTATTTATGTATATAAATTAATTTATAAAAATCCATAAAAAATAATATAACTCTTATTTATTATTCTAATAATGAATAAAATATAAACATAATATGTTATTTATTAAATTAAAAATCAAAATACTATTTAACAAGTATATTATATACTTAATTATTCATATTCAATTTGTAATTTATAAAATAATTATTTATAAAAATAAATTATACAATAATTTAGTTAAAATAATTATTTGCATTTTTATTTTTAGATCTAATTTAAATGAGATTGATTATTATTTATTAGCTATTTAATACAATATTTAACCCATCTGGCCTACCAAGTGCTGACACTTGTCAGCACCTGGAGCTTCTTCTACGAGAATAAGATTGTTTATGTTTTGTTCCACCAACCAACCTTCACCTAATTATTCCCGTCGATCCATACCACTTAAAATCAATCTACATCCTTGATCTTCTGGCCCTAATTACCTCGATCTTCGGCCACCCTTCGATCAAGTTCAACAACCATGCGATTAACCCATTTATTGATCTAAAGTTCACCATTTGCGAACAAACTTCTTCCAGCTCTAGTGTGAACTGCTTGTCCTTCCACATTCCTCATTGATCCTCACTACATACGGTGATGGCAACGCCTCGGGAGGAGCTTCATGTGGAGGAGGGATGTCAGGGGAAGATGTTACAAGGTGGAGATCACCTTAAATCGTAGCTTCAAGCCGCGTTGAGCTCCGGTGAACCGCACCGTTGAGCAACGACAGAAGGTTCATATGTCCTTCAACCAAGCATAAACTCTATTCCATCCTTTGATTTCTCGATTTTTGTGCACTAATTAGTTATCATAATCCCATCTTTAGATCGCTTAATCACCTTCCTTCACCCACGATTAAAATTCCCTTTCAATTCGAACCAAATTGTCCATTTTTGTTCTGTTATTCACTCTTCCTGGAACCCATTTTTAAACTTGTGAATCTCTCGCTTCCTTTGTCGATTCCATCGTGAATTTAGCAATGTCCAAATTCTTGCAGGTTGTGCTACATTTGGAAGCAAGGAGGTTCATAGGGAGCAAGGCATCACTTCTATTTGAGGCAATTCTGCAACCTATTCAAGACTAGCAAGCATCCAGGAGCTGGAACCCTAATAGGCCTCAGTTTCCATCGTCTTCATCGCTTTCTCTCGTAGTAGGCAAGCTCGAATGGTTTATGAGACCCCTTCTATCCCTACCTCCTCCTACTTTCCGACCGTCGCAAACCACCGTTGTCGGGGGATCAATCAGAAGACATCCCTGGTCATCGTTCTTTCCAATTTGTTAAAGAACAGGAGGAACAACCTAAGTGTACAGAAACATGCCATGTGGTGTAGTCCAACTGCCCAGATCTACTACTTAAAACTAATCGGATCCGTTAAGTGCGAATGGGTGTAAAGATTGTGAAGACGCTCGGGAAGCTTCCCAAAATTCCAGCTGCTCCATAAGTTTTCTAGATTTACATTTAGGTCCCCATGCGGGGACATAAATGTAACAAAGAGAATTTTTCCTTACTTTTAGGTCCCTGACCAGGGACCTAATTGACAAATTTTCTCATTTTTTGTATTCTTTATAGAGATACCTCTAGATTATAGGATATTCTTGTAGACATTTTGGAGACTCATTCTTGGTTTTGTATCTTTGGGTAGACTCAGAATATGAGACCCCTCATATTTCAGACATGGATTTATTCCTAAAAACTTCTTTTATCAAGTGATGAAATTTTTTAATTGAGCACACCATCGTGTAGGCCTCGTCGAGACATTTCTAATGAGTCTGAGAACAAAAAAAGCCAAGTTCGGGAGTACGAGATATGACTATTTTAGAGAGACAATGTTCGGGCCTAATTTGGATCCGAACCTGGATCCTAATCCATCCATATAATCGGCCCTCCCTAACGAGCGCTAAATTGCCCTTTTCAATTGTTAAAAATTAACTAATGATGTCGAAGTTGTTGTAGTCGGGAAATTCATCAATTCATCTAAATTTGATCACACCGAGATATGATATGGAGAATCAAGTCTCAATGCGATCGAATATATTTATTTTACTTGCGTAAGCCCCAAGGTCGAACTCTGGGAGAAAATATGAGAGTCTAGAATTAATCTCTAAATAATCTAAGAAATTTAGGTTTTTAGAGATGAATATTGTTTTGTATTTTTATCTTTTTTAGCTTTTTAAGGTGTTTACTTAAAAGGTGTAATTAATTCAAAGAAAAAACATGATGCTTGAATTTATAAAATAATTAATTTAAGAAAATAATGCTATGATGTTTAGTGAGATATGAAATATTTTGTGATTTTTAAATGATGCAATAGTATGATACAAAATGGCAATTGTAGAGCAATCAAACCAAGCAACAACCAAGCTATTCAAGTGAACCTCCCCCTCAATTAATATCAGATTAATTTCCCAATAAATATCCCGAAATCAAGGTACAAGTTGTTGAGCAAAAGAATAAATGAAGATAAATAAAGATGCTCAAATGAACAAAATAGATACTTAATTAATTAAGGCCAGATAGTGTCTCGAAATGACATTCTCAATGTTTAATGTGATAGACAATTAGATAGGGATCAAATCAACACCAAGAATGTGAAAATCCGATAAATATTATTCAAGATATGAATGATTGAAGTTTTAGAGAGTAAATAGTAAATAAAATTAAGAAATTCTTGCTATTATACCCTCGGAAGGACCTTTTTGAATTTGATGAAACTGACAGGCTCTTTATGTAATTTGCCCCTAATAGGGGTTTGTCTGTAGTTTTTGGAAGCTTGGAGGGGTCTCGTGAAATTTTTCTTCCCGCACATGACATGTGCATGAGGTGTGAGTACGATTGAGATTTGTGGAAGTTAACGAGGCTTCTCTGCAAATTTTCCTTTCCTCATGTGTCGTACACGTGAGGCATAGGTGCGGCTAGTAGCTCAGCAGAACCGACCTCCACGTGTCGTGTTTTGACCACTTCGGTAATGCTGAAGCTCGAGGTTCGAATGTAGCCTCGAAAATGTGATCTAGACTTTCATTGAAGGCTTGATCATACAACTGGAATTTGGTCTTCTACGGATGGCTTGGATCCTTGGTATTCTTGATCGTAGGGCTCATGTAGCTCCTGGAAGGGGTGTCATTCTTCGTCCTTGTTGCTTGGTGGCTGGCGAAGGTGGATGGTGCTTTGTTGGGATGGAAGAAGAGGAGCAAGATGGAGATGGGTTGCAAAGCGTTAGAAGGGAATTGGAGAGATTCTGAGATAGTGGTGACTGAGCCGAGCGACGACGATTGAAAATGAAGGGATGATGAAGATGGTTTCAGTGTGATGTAAACGATGGAAATAAAGGACGAAGAAAAAGAGGATGAAGAAGAAAATTTGCCTGGATGATGGAGGGTTTTGTAGCCTCTCCAAAATCTCGCCTCAACCGCGGCGTTACGGCGAAGCTCCATTGCTTTCTTTGATGAGATCATAGCTACAGAGGAGGAGGTTCCTTATATGGAGGTTGTCATCTTGGAGAGGGACGTTGTCACTAGCCTCCTCTTCAAGATCTCTCTTTGCTTTAATCTCAGATATGGCAGCTCCTTCATCATAGAAGTCGGCAATGGATTTAAGAAGGGGAAGAAGTATGAGAGGGTTACGAAGGGGTTGAGGTTTGATCAAGTGGTTGTTACAGGTGAACAAAGCGATAGGATTTGTTGGGTTAGGGGATAGAGATAAGAACATGATCGTCGGCTGTTGGGGTTTTTGGGGATTGGTTATGAGCGAAGAGATAAGGGCGAGGAGGAGATTGGTTTATGGAAGGAGGTGGTTGAAAGATCATTGGGGAAGGAAGGGTTAGGTTGAGAGGAGTGGCTAAGCTGCTGGAAGATGATCATAAGGAAGGAGATAAGGCATCTTGGTGGAGATGGGTTGTCAGAGGAAAGTGGCAGAAGAGGCGATGCTGCAGATTGCAACAACGGAAGGAGACCCTCACGTGCAAGGCACTTGAGGAGGAGGGTGACGTCAACAAAGAGTCACGTGTAAGGCACTGATGAATCTCCATTTCATCACCTTTATTCTATCATTCTGGCCTTAAAAACCCTAGCTAAATTCATGTAAATAGAATTATTTTGTGCAAATTTAACATTCATTATTTATTCTATTTATTGTATATAAAATAAATCTTTTAATGCCAAAATTATAGAATAAAGAAAAGAAAAAGAATAAAATGTCAAAGGTACTTTATGACCCCAAACCTCGAGACCAAGTCAGGAATTGATTTGGTCGACAAGGAATCAAGTAGAGGGAGATAAGGGCCAATAAATCAATAAGAATCCTATTTATTCATTCATCAATATTTCACTTTTGGGCCTATTTTATTCTTTCTTATTTATACTTCAATTAAAGAAATTTTGTATGTGGAAGTTGTAAATAAAAATGTATAGAAAAATACAAAATTTACTTCACATACAAATAATACATAGTGTATATTTTATACTCAGAATAAAAAGCCAAAATCCAAACTTCCCAGACCCATATATTCTGAATAAAAACTCAAAATGCATCAAAATCAGCTTTAATTTTATATATCTTTTGATAAGCTATTAAGAAGGTGGTTTCATTTAATTTGGAGTTAAGATGCAAAAGTTAGGTTTTTGACCCATGTTGTACAATAAACCTGAATAAAACAATCATTTTATTTATTTGTTATATTCTTCACATTTTTATATTTTTATAATTTTGTAAATATTATTTATAATACATGTATACATTTAAAATAAAATAAGTTCATAGAAAAGAAGGTAAATAAATAAGTATAGTATTATGTATATATTAATTATATATACTAATACTTGTAAATAAGTAAAAGTGGAATCTATTCTTTTACCTTTTTATATTTTTGCACCCTTGCAAATATTATTTATATTGCGCTAAAAATATAAATATAAAATAAAACCAATAAAATACATTAAAATAAATATAGATACTAAAATATATAGATGAATATACTATATTCATACTTATATAATTAACCCCTCTATTTATTTAAGTGTACATATTACATCAGAAAAATAAATTTAAAATATATTTAAGTATATTTAAATAAGATATAAACATATAAAATAAGTATAAAAATAATAACAATTTAAAATACAAATAAAAATAAAATAAGCTATATATAGGTAAATATACCTATAACTATAATTAGGAATAATAACTTATAATAAATAACGTCATAACAATAAATAAAAATAGGAATTAAATACTACATAAAATAGAAAACAAGTTCTATTTTATAACTTTATTTATTCAGTTCATTTATTATTTATTTTTAATTATTTATCATTTTTAGGATAATTTGTCTTTTTGTATCCCTGAAGGACTAATGGGTGCCTCGGGATTGTTGACCGCTAGTCAACTACCCCCTCTCAGTTGCGCATGAAACATCACATTCCCGATTTCCCTCCATTTTTCCTGGGCGTCCCCTCAATCGTTTTCATCGAGCCTTCACGCCAAACTCAACGTCCATCTATTATGATTCAAGCTACAACACTAACTCCTTTGTATATATCCTTGATTCATCCCAAATAGTTGGTCAATAAGGGTCAGCCTCCTTTTTATAAATAACAACATCCTCTTCGTTCTCGAGTTTGGTCCCTTTTCTTCCCCTAAAATCCCTTGGACTTCAGCCAAGAGTGCATCCCAATGATAGGGGGAGTTCCCTTGAGGTCTAAAGTGGATGAAGCAGGAGGGATGTGTACCCATGGCGGAACTCCGACCCGTCCTACTGCCTGAGCAACCCTCATGTATGAACTGTAGCCTTTTCTCCATTTTTAGGTAATGCTAGTTATTTCATTTCATTTCTAGTCTTTATTTTAGTTAATCATTCACATAAACTTAGTATTAAGATCTTACCTCATCGGAGCTCTCGAGATCCGGTGTTTGTTTCTCACTGCACTCCGATTGTTGTAACAACCATGACCATCCCACTATCTTGCTGCTTCATTTCTTCACATCCTCGACACATCATCCCCCTTCGACTCCTTCTAGATCGAAGGATCCGTGCTCCCTCTGCGACCACCTCACCGAAGAACCCCATCCGTAGACTTCTCACCCCAACCTTCTCCAATAACAGCCCAGTCGCCTCGCCCTCGCGTCTCCCTTACTCATTTTGCAGGTAAAGCAGTTGGAAGGGGGCATCTAAGCCACAATTGAGCTCCAAGAGCACCTCCAGGTGATGAAGAGCTCCAGGGACCTTCCAATGGTCCTTGGACATTTCTGAGGTATCAGGAAAACTCACGGAGTCGACATGAACGCATAGAGCCCGTTTGTGGAGCTCTAGGAGGCTGGAGACGCACCCGACACCTGATTCAAACTCGCCCTACACGAGTTCTTCCTATGTTCTTCAAGAACCCTCCTCCGCCGTCCAATCGAGTGCTAAACTATAGAATCGTATATGTAGAGCCCAACACTGTAGGATCTCGATCTGAGATCTAATCTCCATCGTTGGTTTCCTAACTATTATCGCATGATGTGTTGTTGCCACACATCCAAGTGAATCAACTCCATCCACACGATCGCACGCCTTTGGTGGTATTTTGCACATCTTCCCCCATATTTTTGACTTATTTTGTATTAGTTCTGTAAATAGATTTTGTACTGTAAATAAATTTGTAAATATGATCCCTGAAGTTTATGGATATTGCATCTGGGTCTAGGTCAGCTCACGTGCAATCCCACATGAGCTGGCCATTTTACAGATATAGCCTTGTAGGTTTTTTTATTGTGCTTTAGTATTTAAATATAACAATTGTAAAGTTTTGGGAATTTGCACGTTCACCCTAACTTTATTTTTAATTGTAAATATGCCCTCGCTAGTTCATGTATTTTTGTGCATGTTTTCCATTTATTAAAAATATCATTCATGCTCCAAAAATTATTCAAAAATAGGAGTAGATATCGGATAGCACGTAATTTCTTGCCATAATTATTTTTGCATTTTGGGCTATTTATCCATTTATTAAAAATCAAATGGAGCCTATTTAGTCACAGTCTAGCTATAAAAATGCTTAAAAATACGAAAATGCCTTTAAAAATAACAAAAAATGTATATTGTTTATTATTACCTACATTAATTCCAGACCAAAAATCCTTAGAAATAGAAAAAGAAAAAGACTAAAAATTAAAAAGCTCCAAAATCCAGTAAAAATAGGAATAATAATAAAAAATCCCATTAATTTTGTTTCTGAATTTTCTTTATATTATTTATCATATATTAAAATTGATTTGAAAGATATTTGACACTTTTTGTTATTTTTAACCCTCAAATTAATTCAACCTATTTATTCATTCCTTGTTTGGGACATTTTTTACTTTAAAAATACCTAAACTTTAGCAAAAATTCCCCGAAAATCATAATAATAGCAGGAAATTACATAAATGCAAAAACATTTTATTCTATAATTTGTATTTATTTATAGTAGTATTTAGAATTGTATTATCCTATATTGTATATAAAAATATACGTATATATTCTTTATATTATTAAAAGAAAAAGAAATTAAAAATCAGAAAATATGTAATGGAAATAAAAAATTATAAATTAAAAACAATTAAAAAATACTAAAGAAATATTTAAATCCAATATATATATATTAAAAACCCACACAAAAATACTAAGACAAGAAGAGAAACAAATTTTGTGCATTATTACTCAATCTATCGTTTGCTCCCTGTATTCGATATTCTACACACACTATATACATTTTTTAGAGTTATAATAAATTTTAATTCCATATTTTTGCATTACATTATTCATTTGTGGGTTATTTGTTGTCTGATTTGCTTTTAGTGAGTGGTCGCATCAATGACACTCCTTTTTACCTATTCTTCTAGTGAGGGTATCTTTAGACCCTCGCCAAAAGCATGTCAACAAATGGTTGTTGTTGGGGAGCAACGTCGTATATTGCCTTTTCATTTGTTTCTTCTCTTTTATCTATATTTTTCATTTATTTTTTATTTTGTTTACGATTATTGTTGATATGCCTAATGACTCTTCCTTGTTTAACTTTGTTGGGAGGGACCGATACGCGAGGGAGGACTTATTAGGAGGATCGGTGCACCCAAGTAAGGAGAAGCCGACTTTCTGACACAGCTGGCATGAGAGAGCATCAAATGATGACTTGGAGGAATTTTGGAAGACAATCGCTTTACATTTTTATTTTTGTTTTTACGTTATTTTGTAATTAAAAGTGAGAGAGAGATTTATTTATAATAATTTGGACTCTCCCGAATACTACTACTTCACGAAGTCCATCGCCCAAGTGATTATTCACTGGGGGCCTCGTCGGTTTTTGTCGTGTTTTCATCATTTTCTTTTTCTTTGTTTTCAACTTTATTTATATTTGTTTTGTATGATTGAGACATAGTTCTAGAATTTGCTTGCTTAGTATATTAAGGTCCAATGCCCTAATTATGTTTGCATGTACCTATAGATCTGTGCTTGGACTTAATCAAATCTAATTGTTGACTATTTTAGACTTGAGACCGCACGCTGAGAGAAGCTCTATACAACTCTTGCAGGATCCTTGTGGCAGACATCGATCAGCTTCTGAGACCGGACATTAGGTCTCATGTCTAGATAGTTAGCATCTGGTGCTTCAAGATAATAGCATATTCTATTCTAAGAAGATTTCATCCGCTTGCATATCGTATAGGATAGCTTTCAATTCTACTATGAATCCCACGTGGAGAGAGTTGGGAAGCACTGTAAGTCTTCGGACTATGCATGCATCATCGATTCATGACTTGCTTTGCTTTTCCAACTTTATCCCTCTGATTTTGATAACTTAGCATGTTATTGGATTTGAAAACTCGTTTGATGATTGCTTCAAAAAATACAAAAAAAGTGATAACAAAAAAGTTTGGGACAACTGGCGAGTCGCTAAATACGTTGTTTAATTCGGCTTTGTTGTAGCACGTGTACTTAGCGATTCAGTCAGAACCGAGAGAAGATCTCCGTGAAGAGTGTCTCGGCTTTAATTTATATCCCGGACAAGTCCGGGGTCGAACACAGGGAGGCAAAGAAACAACTTGGGTTTAATTTGAAAATGAAGATTTTAGATTTCCAAGTGGTATTTTTTTAGATTTTTTAATGCAAATAGAATGCAAATGCAAGTGAACCAAGACACTTAGAAAACACAAACAAGGCCAAATTAATTTTAATGGAAAAGAAGTCCAATTTAGCCAATTTGTATTTTTTCTAGAATCCTAATCCAGTGATGAATGCAAAACATATTTTTTTAGAATTTTAGGACTTAAAATGCAACAATGAAAAATGCACACTTTTTAAGGGTCTTTTTGCAATTTATCACACAAACAGAAAGCAAAAATAATGAAAAAATTACTGGAATGAAAACATGATGCAAGGAAGCTACAGTAATTTTTTTGGAATTTTTTGACAAGTTATGAATTTTTTATGGATTTTTTAGTAGAAACAAAGTGACAGTGAGTAATTAATTCCTATTAAATCCACATTATCAAATTAGTCCGAGAACAAATTATCTCAAAAATATATTTTCATGTGCAATCCAGGAGACTTGAAATTTCGCAAAAAGGATATAAGTGGATTTAATTAAAAATAAAATACTAGAAACACTCTACAATTTATTTCAGGTACACGACAACTCCAATTTGATTGAAATTTGGACAGAAAGTTAATCACATATTAAGGCATCACATATAATTTTTGTGGATTGTTTTGAAGCAACCGTATGTGAGAAATAATTTTAAAAGCACAGAATGGGTAAACTATGCTAAATTTCAGTTGAACATTTTTAATTAATTACCCATTACTCACAAAAATACAAATAAATAGTCAAAATGTAGACATTTAGTTGCTCAACACAATGATATTTTTATTTTAATAAAAGGATGCCAAAATGAGGTCCAAATTTAAGTACGAATACAGGGGTGTCCTTGCAAAACAAAAAGACAATATTTACAACAAGATGTGTACAGGGACTATTATGCAATTATATAAACAAAAGAAATAAAAGGTGCAATTTTTACAATAAAAAATAAATCAACCTTCTTCTTCCTTCGGATTGCAAGTGAACCCAAATGGGGGACGACGGCGGTGGTGCGGCGCGCCGCTGGGAGCGGCGTGGGGGAGACGGCGCCGCCGGCCGCGGCAGAGGACGGCGGAGGGGAGCGGCGCCCGCGGCTGCGCCGCTTGGTGGTTGCACCAACGAGGAGGGCAGTGCTGGGGGTGCTGCGGCCAAGGGGGGCGGTGCGAGCCCAGGAGCGGAGGCGGGGGTGTCCGGTCGGCGGCGCCGCGCGTACGGCGGCGCTGAGGGAGCTGGCTGTGGGCGGCCTTGCCGCTGGCGGCGGCGGCGGTGGAGATGGGGTGCGGCGGCGGTGGGTGCTCCCACCGCTGCTGCGGTTGTCTTTTTTTTATATTTTATTTTTTTTGTGCTGTGATATGTATTTTTTTAATTTTTTTAAATTTTTAAATTTTTTTAATTTTGATCAAACAGGAGATATGATAAACAATAATAAAATGGGTGGATGATGGTGATGAAGATGAACTAAACAAATAGAAGCAAGTGGATGGGAATGTGATGTGATTAAAAAAATGAGAAAATAACACGATGATGAAATGAAGAGAAAATTTACCTACGATGAACGCGGTCGCCTATGAAGTGCTCGTGAGAGCACGGTCTTCGCTCGAATCGCCGGCGTGCGATGAGCTCGAGCAGCGCGCGGTTGCGGCTGCGATGTTGGCCAAAAAACCAACGGATCACACCGGAGAGAGGGCCGTCGTCGCTCGACCGTGGTTGCGTCGCTGTCACCGATTCAACTCAGGGAACTAGGCTCTCCTCACATAAAGATGGATCAAAGGCAAAAATGAGGAGAATGGCATGTATATAAAGAAGAAGAAAAATGGAAGTTAGAATTAAGATGGAGTGGGATGGAGGTTAATAAAATGGTGGAGTTGAATTAGAAGTTAGAAAATATGGTGGAGTAATGGAGTTGAATGGTGGTTATTGTAGAGAATGTAAAATAATTAAATAAATAAAATGAAATAAAGTTATCTACTTTAATTACAATAGAATAGAAAAGAATAAAATAGATAGTGGACAATTTACAAGGGAAGACAAACAACATGTACACATTTTTTTTACTTTTCTAATATGTAATTTTTTTGTCTTTTTAATAAGAGATATTTACAACGGAAAAATGCAATAAAATAATATAAATAAAATACAACACAAGCATGATATTTTTGTATTTTTAATAATTAAGAAAGATAAAATAAAAATTAAAGAAAGAATGCGTATATACAAGGTATACAATGTACATCTAGGTCCCAAAACCCAACTTTTGCAAATGAGCTCCGATTTTAATGAAACCACTTCTGTTGGATAGATAATTTTCTAACTTGAACTTTAAAAGTGAGTTTGGTGAATTTGGAGTTCGTACGGAGCGGGAATTTAGCTTGGAAGTTGGTCTTTACGGCTTTTTCTCTTTGGGATCTAGGAGCATTTATTTGAGATGAAATTTGTTTTATATTTTTGTATTTTTATATACATTTTTATAAACAAGTTAGAGAAAGAATTAGGCAAAAAGGAGTTGAAATGAAATTATTAAAAATATATGAAGTTTTGAGCTATTTACAAGTATAAAACTCCTTTTTTTGCGGCTTTTTATGTTAATTCATTTTGTACAATCTTATATACAATAATTAATGTGTTTTATTTACAAGAGTCATTTTGTTAATTTATGGATTTTATGGATATTTATTAGAGAATTTACTCGTGGATTTTGCTAAGATCAAGATATTGAGATGATGAATTGTGGATTCATCACCCCCCTATACTTAAACTTTGCTAGTCCTCGAGCAAATAAAGAATGAATAAGTTTGGTTAACCCCTGACTGTGCATGTGAATACAAGACTTGATCCATTCAAGAACTCTCGGTTTTAGAGATCCTAAAATTTTAAGCTGAACCAAGCTCTAGTCAAAAGGTACCCAATTTCCCTAATCATCAGACTCTCTTTGTATACATATATATAAGGGATATGACATTAAGTGTTGACCGCAGTTACAAGAGTAGAGTCACAACGTCACCCAAGGTTCCAGTCCAAGAGACTCTCCTAAGAACCCGATCCTCAACACTAGGGAATAAATCATTTCTTGCATCCAATCCACCGTCTCTTTAGTTGTCAGACTTAAACGTGTAGATGGAAGGCCAGTTGATGGAGGGCATAGGATTGTGTCATTTCTTCTCTCCCTCTCATTAGAACAAGGATCCTCTCAAGTGCCTTATTACGCAACACATTTTTTTGGTGTTGATCAGTGCGTCCGTCAAGAGAAGTTGGAGCTGTCTGCACTTGTTTTCCTGGGAGTACACCGGGGTGTGCCTTTTTTGAGTACCTATCGTACCTTCTACACCCAGACTTGTAGCATTTACGATGCAGAGCCCTTTTTTGGTGCAAGCCCGACTCCTGGTCCTAATAGCGGTGGTCCAAGTGGACACTTTGAAATGGTTGGGAGCGCTTGCCTTTGGTGGAAGCTCTTTTGATAATTGACTTTGTGGAATGAGAGCTTTTCTTTGACATTTCATTGCTTTGTAGTATTTGTGGCTAGCTCCACTACTTTTACCAAGAGTTGGCGCACACTGATCAACATTTTTTTTATTTTATCACACCCTGGCACATAGGTAAATATCAAGAGATAGTACAAGAACCATGTTCTCATACTGGCTAAAGATGCTGACACTCAGGTTTCATGAAGCCTTCATTGATTTTATCACATCCTCGAGCATCATTAAATCAAGTCCAAACTCAAATCCCTCATCCCAGTTCCTCAAGTGAAATTACAACTCATCTCATCATAACTGCGGTCGTGTATGTGAGGTGCAGATCATATTCTTAAGGTAGAGACTAAGCATGCAATATAGCACACACATCTTTCAAACTAGGGAAATGTGAATAATTAAGTCAAGGACCATAATGACTAAGGCTGGTTAACTCAAAATCTCAAGACCTCATAAACCAAGTGTTCTTGAACATCACTAGTCTTGTGTGAAAGTGAATTGTGTCAGGGATTAAACCAACTTATTAGTTAGTTTTTTTTAGTTTTTGTTTTGTTTTTTTTTTTAAGAAAAAGTTTTTTTTCAAAAAGGGTTTTTTTTTGTTTTTGTTTTTTTTTGATAAACAAAGGCAAAGAAGTTTTTTTTTTTTGAAAAAAGATAGGTGAATAAGAAAAGACTTTTTTCTTTTTTGAAAAAAAAATTTTAAGCAAATAAAGAAAAGAGTTTTTTTTAGGAAAAAGTTTTTTTTTTACTTTTGTTTGTTTTTTTACCCACCCCATAATTATTGTATAATATATATAAAAAATACGTGAAAGTACGAGGTATGGGTAAAGTATATATGTAATATATACACGCCCCCCTATACTTAGCTTGTGCTATGTCCTCATGGCACTAGGTGACAAAAAGACATAGCTCGTACTAAGCGTAGGAAAGCTAAAATAATAGAAAGTATAGAAGTCGATCCGCCCCCCCTATACTTAGGCTCTGGACAGCCTAAGTGAAGAAGAAGAAGAGCAAAAATGGGGCGGACGAGGTCAAGAGGAGAAATGATGAGTAAATACATAAGGCGGGCATCGGTCCCCCCTATACTTAGGCTTTGGTCAGCCTAAGTATAGGACAAGAGTAAGTGTGAGAACCGACGTGATCTCGAGAATATACAAAGAAGGGAGAATATGTACAAGAGTGATGGAATCTTCTAAGATGTTGAATCTTAATGCTGCATCTTCATGAAGAGTAATAAGATGTATCTGCTCTGTGATCACTCTGTATGAAGTTGATGACCTCGACTTGGACTAACTGCTCTTTGGAATCAACAAAATGCTTCAACAGTTGTCCATTCACCACATGAGATTGTGCACCATCTGTGAGATCAGCTATCTCTACACTTCCATTCTCGTTCACTTTCTTAACCACAAAGGGACCCGTCCATTTAGATTTGAGATTCCCATGGAACATCTTCAATCTGGCATTGAACAACCATACCTTTTGTCCAGGGACAAAGTCTTTGCACCTAATGTGCTGATCATGCCATCTCTTTACTTTGTCCTTATAAATCAAACTGTTGTCATATGCCCTGTTTCGGATTTCCACGAGCTCGTTCAAGTTCAAGTCTCGGCAAAGCTTCCCTAGGTGACAACTCCAATTAATCTTCTTAATTGCCCATTCGGATTTATGAATCAATTCTGCGGGCAAATGGCATGGCTTACCATAGATCATTCTAAATGGTGAAGTACCCAATGGTGTCTTGTAGGCTGTCCTATAGGCCCACAGAACTTGGTCCAAGAGCTGAGACCAGTTCTTCCTATCGGGACGAACCAATTTCTGCAAAATACTCTTCACCTCTCTGTTCGAAACCTCTGCCATGCCGTTGGACTGTGGGTGGTAAGGACTAGTAACTCTATGATCAAATCCATAGTCCTTAGCTAAAGATCTCATTTCTCGGTTCACAAAATGGCTACCCCCATCAGATATCAAAACTTTTGGCACCCCGAACCTAGCAATAATATGGTCTCTCACAAACTTACAGACAGTCTTGCTGTCTGCGGTTCGGGTTGGGATAGCCTCCACCCACCTAGATAAATAATCAACCGCCAACAAAATGTACTCATGTCCTTGGCTGTTGGGAAAGGGACCCATAAAATCTATGCCCCATGCATCAAAAACATCACAAATAATCATCGGTTGCATGGGCATCTCATCTCTCTGTCCAACTGTCCCTCCCATCCTTTGACAGATTGGGCACGACCGTACAAAATCAATGGCATCTCTAAACAAGGTCAGCCAATATAATCCACATTGAAGTACTTTGTGAGCGGTTCGCTTTCCCGAATGGTGTCCTCCAGCCTCAAGTGAATGACAATATGTGAGGACACTATGGTATTCCTCCTGAGGAATACACCTTCTCCAAACACAATCCGGTCCTTCGAAGAAAAGGAAAGGATCGTCCCAGTGGTATCTCCTCGAATCCGACTTCAGTCGATCAATGCTGCTCCTAGTCCAACCATGGGGAACCTGCTTGGAGACAAGATAGTTCACCATGTTGGCATACCACGGGAGGGAGTCAATAACACAAATTGACTCATCTGGGAAGGTTTCTCTAATCCGCTCATGATCAGGAGAATCCTTAAGTTCAATCCGAGAAAGGTGATCATCCACAACATTCTTCACTCCAGGTTTATCTTTTATCTCCAAATCAAATTCCTGGAGGAGTAAAATCCACCTAAGAAGACGCGCCTTCGCGTCCTTCTTTTCCATTAAGTATCGAATGGCTGTATGATCAGTATAAATTGTCACCTTAGAGCCCAAAATATATGATCTGAACTTCTCAAGGTCCATACTACCGCGAGCATTTCCTTTTCAGTCACTGTATAATTTTTCTGTGTAGGATCTAAAACTTTGCTCGCATAGTGAATCGCAAACGGAATCCCCTCTCACCGTTGTCCTAACACAGCTCCTATAGCGAAATATGAAGCGTCAGTCATGATCTCAAAGGGGAGAGACCAGTCAGGAGCTTGTAGGATAGGCGAGGCACAAATCTTCCTCTTCAAGAGCTCAAAGGCCTCCAGACACCTGTGATCTACAACGAACTCTATGTCTTTCCCTAAGAGCTCAGTCAGTGGGCGGGCGATCTTTGAAAAATCTTGAATGAATCTCCTATAGAATCCAACATGCCCTAAGAATGACCGCACTGACTTCACATTGGTAGGTGGATCGAGTTTCTTGATCACCTCCACCTTGGCAGGGTCAACCTCCATTCCCCTTTTGGAGATGACATGCCCCAACACGATACCCTCCGTCACCATAAAGTGACTCTTCTCCCAGGAGAGTACCAGATTCACCTCTCTACACCTCGTGAGGACTCAGTCCAAGTGCGCTAAACATGTATCAAAAGAATCACCATGGACCGAGAAGTCATCCATGAACACTTCCAGGAAATCTCCCACCATCTCAGCAAATATGGCTATCATGCACTGCTAAAATGTGCCCGGGGCATTGCAGAGCCCGAATGGCATGCGCCTGAAAGCATAAGTGCCGAATGGACATGTGAATGTGGTCTTTTCCTGGTCCTCAGGGGCTATGGCCACCTGGTTGTAGCCTGAGTACCCGTCAAGAAAACAGAAGAACTCTTTCCCTGCAAGTCTCTCCAAGATCTGATCAATAAAAGGTAAGGGAAAGTGATCTTTCTTGGTCGCAGCATTCAGGTGCCTGTAGTCGACACAGACGCGCCACGACGTAGGTACTCGTGTCGCGATCTCTACCCCCTCCTCGTTGGTGACCATCTGAATTCCCGACTTCTTCGGGACAACATGAAGTGGGGCCACCCACTTGGAGTCAGAAATAGGGTATATGAACCCTGCCTTGCACCATTTCTCAATTTCATTCTTCACCACTTCCCGTAGATTGGGGTTAAGTCTCCTCTGAAACTCACGAGAAGGTCTCACGTTATCCTCAGTAAAAATGTGGTGCGAGCAGAGAGCGGGGTTGATGCCCACGAGATCCGACACTGTCCAGCCTATTGCTTTGCGGTTCCTCTCTAAGACTTCTAACAACCTAGACTCCTGCTCTAAAGTCAAGTCTGAGCTAATGATGACAGGATATCTCTCTTTGGGTCCCGCAAGAAAGGCGTACTTGAGTGTAGGAGGTAGTGATTTCAGTTCTGGCAATGTGGTATCATCAAGCAGATCTGGCTGAACTGAATCTGAATCTGGTTCCGTGCTGCATGAAGGTGGGCTAAGCTGAGTAGTACTCGCCACCAAATCAGAAGTATCGGGAGTCGGATCGTCAAAAGTATCCAAACAATCAGCAAAAGCCACGTCCGACTCGTCATCTATGTCCCATGATTGTTCCGAAGAGGATGGAACTGACAGATCCGGATGGATCTCTAAGTCATCATGAGAATAGGTTGATGCATCTCTAGCAAGATCAGACAACACCTGGCAAATTGCGTCATGCACTATATCCTCTCCAGATGAAAGGATCTCGCTCTGTCCTGAAGGAATCTGTCCCCAAATCCCAACTGTGCTAATCAAACTGCAGTCTGCCTCTGAAGATGAGTACTCTGTGCTACTCTCTAAATGAGGTCGCTGACACTTGGTTTGCTTCATCTCAAGGTTCACCTCTCCGCCTGGAGAACGGAACTTCATCATTCCCGTACCATAATCAAAAGCTGCGCCTGCGGTCCTAAGGAAGGGTCGCCCGAGAATGATCTGAGATTCTCTCCAATGATTGGGGGTCTCCATGTCCAAGACTGTAAAGTCCACCTGATAGTTCTGCCCCTCAATCGAGATAACGACGTTCTTCACTTCTCCCTTAGGTCTCTTCACTGAACGATCTGCGAATTGGAGTAAAGCTCTAGATTTGCGAAGTGGTCCCAACTCCAATTTTTGATATAATGCTAAGGGAAGTAAGTTGATCGAAGAACCGTTATCTAAGAGTGTGCGTGCAAACGCAATGTCGTCAATACGACTCTCCACATAGTGAGCATCCATGTCTCTCTTTTTCTTTGGCAGAGTCTGATTCTTGAGACAATAGGTTGTGGCTACTGATAAGACATGTGTCTTTATATTTTGGTTATCTTTCTTCCTGCTAACCCTTGTAGGTGTGCATCTCACCTTAAGGTATTTTTGGAAGGCAGGATGGTTAGCCACATATTCATCAAATGGTACCTTAACTGTGATATTTTCTTTGCAAAACCGTGCCATGTCGGGGTCATCTTTCTGAATCTTTTTGATGCGCTTTCCTGCCGTAAGAGCACGGGGGAAAGGGATTGAAGCTAAGGAAACAGAGGATGAAGAATCTGAATCATGAACTGAAAGATCATTCTTTGCATTAACGGAAACAGAGTTCTTCATACATGAATCTTTGTGATGCAACATGGACTCAAAATCTAAACTATCTACTACAGGTTGTGGAATAGAAGCTGGAGTGGTATCCGCCACAACCGGAGATGCAAGGTCCTCCGTAGACTCAGAAGAATATCCATGCTGACGATGCTGCATACGTGCTCTCCTCCTCCTCTCGGCTCCCTGAGTAGAAATCCTCGAATGTTGCTGATGGGGCTCTGAAATATGATGCCTCTCCTCCTCGTCCTCCGAAGACTCCTCAGGTAGAGCTCCAGAGATGCCCCTCCTCATGTCCCTCGCCCGGTCAGGTACGACCACGGTCCTTCCGCTCCTGAGTAACATGTGGTTAGCCTCGTCACACAAAAGAATCTCATGTTCATATTTAGGAGATGCTGAATAGTATACCTGACCAAAGTGCTGCTGAGAACTAGAACGGTTCAGGCTATTGGGGTTAGCCTGAACTTGGGCTGGGATCGAGGTAGAGGGTGCAGTCTGCTCGTCTCGCCATCTGGACAGGCGGTTGACATCCACCCGTAAGTCCTGAACCTCATTCCTGTAGGAACGTAGCTCGTCGAGTATCTGCTGCTGAATATCCATGGGACTAGATGATGAAGGAAGTGGATAAGACTGGGAAGAAGAACGGGAAGACTGGCCCTGCTGGCCAGTGTACTGCCTCTGCTGCTGCTGCTGGGGTTGCGGGCCCTGCTGGCCCGTCTGGTAATGGCCATGTCGGCCATACTGCTGGTACTGCTGCCTCTGCTGCTGGGGTGGATGGAATCCAGGGCTCTGCTGTGAAGGAGGTGGTGCGGAGGTGAATGCGGTGTTGTGAAAGGTCGGGGGACGCTGATAGGTCTGTCAGTCTCCCGTACTTCCCTGCCTGGCAGGGTCCTGAGTATACCATATCCCATTCACCTCCCAAACTGGTGGAGGCTCCTCCTGGACTGTCTCTGCTACTGGAGGTGGCTGCTGGAAAGAGTGGGTGTAGGATTGGTCCTGCTCCCACGGCTGGGGTTGCCCTGACACCAACTGCTCCTGAACATGGTGAACTCGGTATACGGGAGCAGAGGGTGCAGTCACGGCGGGTATCCTTATCTTAGATACCTTCTCAGTCAACTCCTCCATCTGTTTTGGAAGTTTGGAGACGCTCCGGTCTAACTCATCAATCCTCCTGTCGATCTTCTCAACTACAGTAAGCTTGTCAGCAAGAAGTCCCATGCTAGGGATCACGTCCTGAGAGAGATCGACTACGGCTGATTTTCCCCCTCCAAGTGAGAGTGAACTGGGGGATGGTGTATAGGCCCTGCTGGCCATCTGTGAGCGGCTAGTTTCAGCCATCTGTTCGAATACCCTCCAGACGGTATCCGCTCCTCGTGATGTATAGCTGCCTCCACAGGCAGCGCTCACTAAACCCTGCATCTCAGGGTTGAGACCAGTGAAGAAGGATTGGACCAAGATGTTTTCATCTAATCTATGACAAGGGCACTTTTGCAGGATGTCCTTGAATCTTTCCCAAGCATCACAGAAGGGTTCATTGGGTAATTGGGAAAAACTCGTAATTCGCGTCCTCATCATGTTAGTTCTACTCAACGGGTAGAACTTCTTTAGGAATAGGTCCTTGAACTGGGCATAAGTGGTGACGATGATTCCAAGATTCTTCACCCAGTAATCGGCTTTTCCACCCAAGGCAAATGGAAGGGCTTTGAGCCTAATATAATCCTGGCTAACATTGTTATGTTTGAGGTTAGCACAGATGAGCTCAAAGTCCCTTAGGAATGCATATGGCTCCTCAGAAGCATTCCCATCAAAATGTGGCAGCAGGTTCAGGAAATGCGGCTTCAGCTCAAAATCAACCTCGGGTTCGGCCGGACTCAAGTAGTTATGAATTTGATATTGTCCGGGGTTATAAGCCGCATCCATTGGTAGTTGGACCCCAACATTTAACTGTCCTAACTGAGCTCTCAGTAATGCTTGTTGCTGCTCAGATGCAGCCAATCGGGCTAGTATACTTCTCATCGGGTCTTCATGGTTCTCTTCTTCCTCTTCTTTCTTCTTTGGAGGCATTTTACTCGTGTCTTCTATATGGCCTGAATCAGCAATGTGTTCTTTATTAGAAGAGGATTTATGAATCATGATATTCTCACCAAGGCGATGGCCTTCCTCGGTGAGGTGGGAAGAGAGAAATGGAATGGTTTGAGGGTAACCATCCCGAGAGTGAGTGATCCTGGGCTCAAGAGGGTCATGAGTCCAGGTTGGTCCAAGTTGCGCTTGGACCTTTGAAGACGTACTTTTTGAAGGGTTCAACGAGAGATTCGCAAAGTCCGAATAAATATCCCCCCAATCAGTCATCTTCGATGTCAAAAGAACCGATTAGATCACGATAATCAATGAGGCACTAGTTAAACGGTGCACGTAAATATGCGGAGTGAACTCACACAATACAAACGCAATTCAAACCCCTAATTTCACCAACTCAACACATGATGGCCGTAAGAGTTCGGCCGATTTATCTGGTCAATTTTAGTTGGCGATAATACAATCTTGGAAAGATTAACGAGCTGTTAGGTGCCTGTATTTTCCTATAGACTGACCCGGTTCTTACAACTAGTTTGACCTACTTTCAGCCAGTATAGGAGTAAGTACGGACCGTATAAATACGGCTACCCGTTCCTTGAGGACTAATGCGTCCTCTAAACCTCCCACTCTGCTAAGGAAGTCCGGACCGTTTACCGGCTACCCGTAAATCCTCACTGAAAAGTAGCTAATCGCCTAACAGTAGTAAGTAAGAAATCCAGACTTGGCTCTATCCTAGGGTCGTCTCTCTCTCACTTGCAATTAAAACAAACAATGAGGGCTTTATGCACCCGAGAACAAGGGTTCTTTTTATTCCAATTAATTAGATCGACCTGCTCAATTCAGTCCTAATTTTAGAGTTAGGTTATCACTTGAATTGTATGTGAACACACAAGCACGTCTACCGTTCAGTCCCAATTTCCTTTTGACCTTAAGTTGTAAAACAAGAAGGGAATCGGAAATCAGAATGCAAACGAGAAACTATGATGCATGCTCCATAGAAGGTATACTTACAGTGAATCCCAGCACTCTTCATGCGTTATGCAGAACAGAATTTGTAAATATTACACTAAATGCATGCAGATCGAGAAAACCGCACCTAAACAATATACTATTAGCGGGGAAGAATTGATTGAATTTGAGCTAAGTAGTACGTGTCTATGTGCGTCTCATTATGAATCTTAAAAGATATGTGAATCTTCTATGATAAGTGTGGCCTAATTTACGATGGGCACAAACAAGTTTGAATCTAAACTACCGTGTGCCTAATCCTTAATTTTCGCCACTCAAGTCAAGCCCCACCCTCGCCGGAGAGTGAAACAGGCTCGACACACCACAAATAATGTCCAAGTCTTTTTACATGCGCGAGCTCTCAAACAAGAGCCGCTAGAAATGAGCAACTACCTAAATAATTACAATAATTTACAAAATTCTCTCAAAAATAAATTGCTTTATCCTCGCACTTCAGCAGTCGGCGCTCCTCGCGTCCGTCGACCTCCGATGCACTCCAAGTCCACCGGGCCCTCGCAAGGAAAATAAGATTTATGTTAGAGAGTTCAAAAATAAAATATATACAAAAAATGAGAAGAAAAGATAATTGCAAAAAAGATGGAATAAATACAAGTGGCTCGGGGGTCAGACTACCCGAGTAAATGAAAATCTAAATCTAAATTCTTAAACTAATCCCTAAGCCGTTTGCCTCCCCGGCAACGGCGCCATCTGGCGAGTCGCTAAATACGTTGTTTAATTCGGCTTCTTTGTAGCACGTGTACTTAGCGATTCAGTCAGAACCGAGAGAAGATCTCCGTGAAGAGTGTCTCGGCTTTAATTTATATCCCGGGCAAGTCCGGGGTCGAACACAGGGAGGCAAAGAAACAACTTGGGTTTAATTTGAAAATGAAGATTTTAGATTTCCAAGTGGTATTTTTTTAGATTTTTTTAATGCAAATAGAATGCAAATGCAAGTGAACCAAGACACTTAGAAAACACAAACAAGGCCAAATTAATTTTAATGGAAAAGAAGTCCAATTTAGCCAATTTGTATTTTTCCAAGAATCCTAATCCAGTGATGAATGCAAAACATATTTTTTTAGAATTTTAGGACTTAAAATGCAACAATGAAAAATGCACACTTTTTAAGGGTCTTTTTGCAATTTACCACACAAAAAGAAAGCAAAAATAATGAAAAAATTACTGGAATGAAAACATGATGCAAGGAAGCTACAGTAATTTTTTTGGAATTTTTTTGACAAGTTATGAATTTTTTATGGATTTTTTAGTAGAAACAGAGTGATAGTGAGTAATTAATTCCTATTAAATCCACATTATCAAACTAGTCCGAGAACAAATTATCTCAAAAATATATTTTCATGTGCAATCCAGGAGACTTGAAATTTCGCAAAAAGGATATAAGTGGATTTAATTAAAAATAAAATACTAGAAACACTCTACAATTTATTTCAGGTACACGACAACTCCAATTTGATTGAAATTTGGACAGAAAGTTAATCACATATTAAGGCATCACATATAATTTTTGTGGATTTTTTTGAAGCAATCGTATGTGAGAAATAATTTTAAAAGCACAGAATGGGTAAAGTATGCTAAATTTCAGTTGAACATTTTTAATTAATTACCCATTACTCACAAAAATACAAATAAATAGTCAAAATGTAGACATTTAGTTGCTCAACGCAATGATATTTTTCTTTTAATAAAAGGATGCCAAAATGAGGTCCAAATTTAAGTACGAATACAGGGGTGTCCTTGCAAAACAAAAAGACAATATTTACAACAAGATGTGTACAGGGACTATTATGCAATTATATAAACTAAAGAAATAAAAGGTGCAATTTTTACAATAAAAAATAAATCAACCTTCTTCTTCCTTCGGATTGCAGGTGAACCCAAATGGGGGACGACGGCGGTGGTGCGGCGCGCCGCTGGGAGCGGCGTGGGGGAGACGGCGCCGCCGGCCGCGGCGGAGGACGGCGGAGGGGAGCGGCGCCCGCGGCTGCGCCGCTTGGTGGCTGCACCAACGAGGAGGGCGGTGCTGGGGGTGCTGCGGCCAAGGGGGGCGGTGCGAGCCCAGGAGCGGAGGCGGGGGTGTCCGGTCGGCGGCGCCGCGCGTACGGCGGCGCTGAGGGAGCTGGCTGTGGGCGGCCTTGCCGCTGGCGGCGGCGGCGGTGGAGATGGGGTGCGGCGGCGGTGGGTGCTCCCACCGCTGCTGCGGTTGTCTTTTTTTTATTTTTTATTTTTTTGTGCTGTGATATGTATTTTTTAATTTTTTTTAATTTTTTTAATTTTTTTAATTTTGATCAAACAGGAGATATGATAAACAATAATAAAATGGGTGGATGATGGTGATGAAGATGAACTAAACAAATAGAAGCAAGTGGATGGGAATGTGATGTGATTAAAAAAATGAGAAAATAACACGATGATGAAATGAAGAGAAAATTTACCTACGATGAACGTTGTCGCCTATGAAGTGCTCGTGAGAGCACGGTCTTCGCTCGAATCGCCGGCGTGCGATGAGCTCGAGCAGCGCGCGGTTGCGGCTGCGATGTTGGCCAAAAAACCAACGGATCAAACCGGAGAGAGGGCCGTCGTCGCTCGACCGCGGTTGCGTCGCTGTCACCGATTCAACTCAGGGAACTAGGCTCTCCTCACATAAATATGGATCAAAGGCAAAAATGAGGAGAATGGCATGTATATAAAGAAGAAGAAAAATGAAAGTTAGAATTAAGATGGAGTGGGATGGAGGTTAATAAAATGGTGGAGTTGAATTAGAAGTTAGAAAATATGGTGGAGTAATGGAGTTGAATGGTGGTTATTGTAGAGAATGTAAAATAATTAAATAAATAAAATGAAATAAAGTTATCTACTTTAATTACAATAGAATAGAAAAGAATAAAATAGATAGTGGACAATTTACAAGGGAAGACAAACAACATGTACACATTTTTTTTACTTTTCTAATATGTAATTTTTTTTGTCTTTTTAATAAGAGATATTTACAACGGAAAAATACAATAAAATAATATAAATAAAATACAACACAAGCATGATATTTTTGTATTTTTAATAATTAAGAAAGATAAAATAAAAATTAAAGAAAGAATGCGTATATACAAGGTATACAATGTACATCTAGGTCCCAAAACCCAACTTTTGCAAATGAGCTCCGATTTTAATGAAACCACTTCTGTTGGATAGATAATTTTCTAACTTGAACTTTAAAAGTGAGTTTGGTGAATTTGGAGTTCGTACGGAGCGGGAATTTAGCTTGGAAGTTGGTCTTTACGGCTTTTTCTCTTTGGGATCTAGGAGCATTTATTTGAGATGAAATTTGTTTTATATTTTTGTATTTTTATATACATTTTTATAAACAAGTTAGAGAAAGAATTAGGCAAAAAGGAGTTGAAATGAAATTATTAAATATCTATGAAGTTTTGAGCTATTTACAAGTATAAAACTCCTTTATTTTTTTGCGGCTTTTTATATTAATTCATTTTGTACAATCTTATATACAATAATTAGTGTGTTTTATTTACAAGAGTCATTTTGTTAATTTATGGATTTTATGGATATTTATTAGAGAATTTACTCGTGGATTTTGCTAAGATCAAGATATTGAGATGATGAATTGTGGATTCATCAACAACTAACTCTACATGATTTTTAAAATAAACATAATGGATTCATTGTTTTTGGGAGAGCAACCCCCTCATTGTATTCCATGCTTTATATGTGATACATACACACTAAGGATGAGTTCCCCAATCCCAGGCCTTCCTACGTAATTGTACAATTGTTTTGAAAGAACTCAAAAATCGAAAAGATAAATGACCACCATCTTCGTTCTTCACTGTGTTGAGTAGGTGAACATGGAGGTTCCTTTGTACATTTATTGTGATTTTGGGTCCATTCATGTTCTTCACTCTTTGAGTTTGTATATCCATGAGTATTTATGTTCTTCATTTTATTGAGCCCGTCTCCCTTATTTTGTTTATATTATTATCTTCTTTATGAGGTCACGATATCGGGACTTGATCTTCAATTTTAAAGTCGGATTTTGTAGCAACTCCTTGCCCATATCACCCTATCTCTGGTCCAGTCCAAGAAGACTCTCTTCTTGGACCACAATTTTGTCTTTGTTTCACCATTCTCGCCCACCTTCCTCATTCCCTTCAGTGTCATCCCTTCTTTCACCCCGGATCACTGTGCTATCAATGACTTGGTACACCCAAACTTTTGTTGGTATCAATGTGGTAGCCAAACTTGATCGAAAGGCCAATTATCCGTCTGTCAAGGTAGATTATGGGAGATTGAATTGAGAGGAATCAGACAACCTGAAAGATCAGGGCAGACAACCGGATAAAACACTCCTGTTCCAATCAAATAGTAGTAGGTCTGCACCCTTTGGTCAATGATCCCATGACTCGATTGTGGGGGGTCGTATATGTTATGGAATTGAAAAAAGGCCCGGACATTGTTGCCGTTCTATTACTATTCTCGCACTTTTTTGAAACCTAGAACCCCTCCACCAAAGGCACAAGCCAAGACGAAATCTCTATCTATATCTATATCGTCGGAGCAAAAGCCTGATGGTAGAGTTCGGGTACATCCGATCAGAGCCGAAATCTCAGCACAGGTATGAACCCCAGGGTCGAAAGCCTCCTGGAAACTCTCTCAGGTCCCCAAGGCAACAGACAGGCCTCAAAACCAAAGAGAAATCGGAACAGAAATGGTTCTGATAGCCAGGGTGAAGCACGAATGAAAGATCAATAGGAAAAGAGGCGACCCAGGGAGTGAAGCCCCAAGGGAGGAGGAATGCGTCCCAAGAGAGGAAGGAGTGCCTTCGAGGGGAAGAGTGCATATTCAAATATGCACCTCTGACTTCGCACCCTAATCCCAAGATGGAATCGAAATTTTCTCAGGATCACTTGACCAGACCGTTGACACTGAAAGGAGCGTCAAGAAGGATTTCTTTCAATTATATTCACGGTAGGATCTCCCTTGAGCTTTCTACTTAGGGAGGAAGAAGGTAGTTTCGCAAGGTACCGGCTGAAAGCCTATCGCAGAAAGCCCGAGAATCATCTCGCACGGGATTTGCAAGTAGGATGAGTGCTCGGTCATAGTCTACCTTCCCCAGTAGTTGTGCTCAATGCTGCTCACTACCCTATAACTTCGGATATTTACGGCCTTTTGATGTCTAACCTCGGCCTTATATAGTGGCTTAGAAAGCGGGTCTAGACTGTTGTTTTTGGCGTCGAGATCTTTCGTCGAGTTATTGAGACTTCAAGACTTCAAGAGACCTCTTTCTGGCCTGTGCCCATGAATCAACCCTAATACACTTAGGGAGATCCTGAAGAAATTAGCACCTTCCAGCTAGTTAAGGTCAAACTTTTCCTATTGCCTACTCCCTCTTTGACCACTACTCAAGAAAATCAGACAGCAAGCAACGAATCGTCCAAGCCTACCTCTGACTCTTTCTTCACGACTTCGTCTGACTCCCAGAGGAGGGTGGTCAAGATAGGCCGGGCTAGGTTGTAGCTGAGCCCTGAGGCTTTTTGTACGGGTTCGCAGGTCAGCGGCAGGGTTCGTGGGGAAGCTGAGCGGAGGAGAAGGACAGGCCTTGCTGCCTCCGTCCTCAAGCCCTCAGTCAGGCTTGGTCATTATCCTTGTCTCTGGCTCCACCTTGTTCTATTAGATGAGGCCCGCATCAAGGTTTTGGTTGCAATAAGTATTTGAGTAAGCCATGCAGATTTGAGGATGTTGAGATTGGTGTCCTATCTTTGGTGGATCTGAATTTGATATGTGCATAGATATTATTGGGGATTTTTATTTTGGCATGATTACAGGTGTGATTCTTTGTCAAGGATTTTTGATCTCGCACATCGGATTGAGGATGTGATCCATTTCTGATTATTTGATGATGGGACTTCAGGTCGGTTCCGCTCGTCCTGATTTAGACATTTGATGTACTATCTCTGTATGTGCTTCAAAGCAACAATACTTGGAACCCACTTGATTTCAGCCATTTTCTTAAATGATCCATTCTCCATCTCCCGACTCTCCTATCCCCATTTAGCACTTAGGGAATCTCCGTCTAACATCTTTATCCATCTCAGCTAATTTGGTTTATTTAAGGGGCTGTATCGTGATTGGCCTGATGACCTCTTATCCCTCCCATAGCCGTATGCCCTCCTACTAGCGGCCGATTGATTATTTTGAGGACCTGAGACTTGATGACAACATTACCCTAATTTTCATTGACTTAGTTTGTATTACTCCACAAGGACTAACTACATGAGAATGTAACATTTGCTATACGATCGGTTTCAGTCATTGCTTGTGTGTCCACTATCTACAGGAGAATGCAACATTTGATTTACGATTGGTTTCACTCACTGCTTGTGTGTCCATCTTAGTGAGGCACGAAACCAAGTCATCTGATATGAGCTGTCGGTCTCACTGTCTAATTGTGTGTCTGATATGTCGGAGCACGAGATCGCTTATCCTAGATATTTGGACTCCTTTGAGTCTTCTCTCCTTGACAGTCCTCGCAAGGATGAGTCATGTTCTTCTAATTATTCCTCCCCTAGTTCATAATATTCTCTTAGGGTTATCTGCAAGAGACCGTGACATCTTCAAGGTTTTTTAGTATTTTCCATTGGGTAGCCGATCTGTTGCCAACCAAGATTGCTTCTGCTGATCCATCTGATGGATCTAACTCCTTTGAGCCTTCTCTTCTTCACGACCCTTGCAAGGATGAGTTCTGTTATGATTATTCATTGCTTAGTATGTATTACTCCCCGAGGGTTATTTGTAGGAGGATACATACATTTTGTGGGTACTCGGTTTCACTTATGATGTCTCCGATGTGGTGGAGCATGAAGCCGAGTCTTCTGATTTGTATACTCGATCTCCTCTTTGGTTGTGTATCCTATTTGGTGGATCATGAGATCGAGTCTTATAAATTTTCTGAGACCTCTGACCCATTCGAGTCTTCTCAGTTGGACCACCCTCGTAAGGTAATGATATCAGCTTTGATCTCTCACTCTTTTCTTATGAGTCAATGTTCTTCTTCCCGCTACCGGATCCTGGCTAAGTTTTTGATCTATTTTTCCCGGTAGCTGACACCCACTTGATTCGATATTAGGGTGTCTTTCTCTTTCTGACAACGTCACCATTCTCATAGGGAGACGATGATGAAAGTAGGGTATTCGACTGTTAGATACTGTCCTGCACTTCACCATTCTTTACCGCTTATTTATATATGTTTTGTCTTTCCATTTCTTCTTTCTCTCATATGTCATGTGTACCCCAAATCATTCGTTATATCTGTGTGTCTATAACTAGGATGTCCATTGTCCTAAGTATGAGGGGGTGCACCTATTATGTTGTTCTTTCTCCGTTAAGTTTCATCACTTTTGTTGTTGCCCATATTTAGGGCTCTTTTACCCAAGTATAGTGGGAGTGATACGTACATTCAAACACTTTTTCCCCTTTTTATCAGTTTCTTTTTATTGATCCACTCACTGGTCTCCTCTCCTGTTGATTTTCTCTATTATACTTAAGGATATCTTAGCGTAAGTATAGGAGGAGATAGACTGAGTCACGATATGTTCATTCCCACCCTCGATCCTCCCTACATGTCGATATAGCTGACTATACTGGATTAATTGATCCTAAGTATAGGAGGGAAGGTCGACTTCGCATTCATTTATTCAGTTCTTCATTCTTTATTTAGCCATTGTAGTATAGGCTCTTTTATACTTAGTACAAGTTATGTATTCTCGTTTTCTTTTCGATCTATGAGGACATAGCTCAAACTAAGTATAGGGGGATCGTATATACTTTGTATATACTTTAGCCATAACTTGTACTTTCGTATCTTTGAATAATATGGCTAAATTACAATAAATGCAATCCATTAACAATACTAATAAAATGATGTATATACATCTTAAAGTTCTTAATACTGATTAATAAGTCAGGTTAAAATGTTTTGCAAAATGATTTAAAAAATGGCTTGACCCATTTGGAAAACTTTTTGACACGTTTTCAACCTTTGTAAAAATGTTCTGTTTTGTAAAATTTTTTCTTCTTTGTTTGGAATAAAAGGTTTTGAAAATCTATCTGCAAATGATTTGGAAAATGGTCACAAAATATTTTGAAATATCTATATATACTGTTTCTTTGATTATGGATGAGTTGACAAGTCACACTCAGGATGAGTTACCTTGGTGTATGTTATTTGCTGATGATATTGTGTTGATTGACGAGACTAGAGATGGAGTAAATGAGAAGCTTGAGGTTTGGAGACATGCATTGGAGACTAAAGGCTTTCGTATAAGTAGGGCTAAGACGGAATATATGGAATGCACCTTTGATGGATGCAATGGTGAAGGAATCGAGGTGAAGATTGGTGACGATAACATTCAGAAGAGAGATTCTTTTAGATATCTGGGATCTATTTTGCAACATGATGGGGAAATTGATGGAGATGTTACTAATAGAATAAATGCAGGCTGGCTAAAATGGAGAGAAGCCTCCGTTGTTCTTTGTGATAAGAAAATTCCTTTAAAAATTAAAGGAAAGTTTTACAAAGCAGCCGTGAGACCTGCTATGCTTTATGGTTCTGAATGTTGGCCTGTGAACCATAGACATGTGCAGAGAATGGCTGTAGCATAAATGAAAATGCTAAGATGGATGTGTGGACATACACGTAAAGATCGGATTCGGAATGATGCAATTAGAAAGAAAGTTGGTGTAGCTCCGATCGAGGATAAGATGCGAGAAAACCGCTTAAGATGGTTTGGTCATTTGCAAAGAAGGTCAACTGATGCACCGGTTAGGAGATGCGAGTGTTGGGATGTTGAGCCGGCTAAGAGAGGGCGAGGACGACCCAAGAAGTGTTGGAAAGAGACTATACGAAGGGATCTTAGCTTTTTGGATATAAGTCTGAGATTGACCCAAGATAGATCTGAATGGAGGCGAAGAATCCATGTAGCCGACCCTACTCAATTGTGGGAAAAGGCTTTGTTGTTGTTGTTGTTGTTGTTATATATACTGTTTGTAAAACCTTTACAAAATGGGTTATCAAATGTTTGTAAATGTTTGAAAAATTATTTTCAAATAAGTTTGAGAAATATATACATCATTCAAACAAAAAAATTCTTTACAAATTGGATATACATACCTAAGAAATGAATAACATTCAATTTGTAAAACCTTCATCCTAATTCTTATAATTAGTAAAAAGCACCACTGTTTAAATATCTGCACATACTCCCTTTTTGTTCCAAAAAAACTTTTTGCTTTGAAAAATCCCTAAAATTTTGCAAAATCAAAAATCCCAAAAATATCTGCAAATTTTTTTCAAAAATATATAAAAAGTTCAAAATTAGACAATTCAACAACAACAACAACAAAGCCTTTTCCCACAATTAAGTAGGGTCGGCTACATGGATTTTTCGCCTCCATTCAGATCTATCTTGGGTCAATCTCGGACTTATACCAAAAAACTAAGATCCCTTCGTATAGTCTCTTTCCAACACTTCTTGGGCCGTCCTCGCCCTCTCTTAGCCGGCTCAACATCCCAACACTCGCATCTCCTAACCGGTGCATCAGTTGACCTTCTTTGCAAATGACCAAACCATCTTAAGCGATTTTCTCGCATCTTATCCTCGATCGGAGCTACACCAACTTTCTTTCTGATTGCATCATTCCGAATCCGATCTTTACGTGTATGTCCACACATCCATCTTAGCATTTTCATTTCTGCTACAGCCATTCTCTGCACATGTCTATGGTTCACAGGACAACATTCAGAACCATAAAGCATAGCATGTCTCACGGCTGCTTTGTAAAACTTTCCTTTAATTTTTAAAGGAATTTTCTTATCACAGAGAACAGCGGAGGCTCCTCTCCACTTTAACCAGCCTGCATTTATTCTATTAGTAATATCTCCATCAATTTCTCCATCATGTTGCAAAATAGATCCCAGATATCTAAAAGAATCTCTCTTTTGAATGTTATCGTCACCAATCTTAACCTCGATTCCTTCACCATTGCTTCCATCAAAGGTGCATTCCATATATTCCGTCTTAGCCCTACTTATACGAAAACCTTTAGTCTCTAATGCATGTCTCCAAACCTCAAGCTTCTCATTTACTCCATCTCTAGTCTCGTCAATAAGCACAATATCATCAGCAAATAACATACACCAAGGTAACTCATCCTGAATGTGACTTGTCAACTCGTTCATAATCAAAGTAAAAAGAAATGGACTTAAAGCTGAACCTTGATGTAAACCAATGTTGATATCAAAATAGTCAGTCTTCCCCGTCGGGGTCCTTACACAAGATAAAGCCCTATCATACATATCCTTTATGAGATTAATGTATAGGACAGGTACTTGTCTCTTCTCCAAAACTCTCCACAGTATCTCTCGTGGGACGGAATCATAAGCCTTCTCCAAATCAATAAAGATCATATGAAGATTCTTCCTTTTAGCTCTATAAATCTCCATTGTTCTCCTCAGCAAATGGATGGCTTCAATAGTTGAGCGACCTGGCATGAATCCGAATTGATTTTCTTTTACAATTACATTACAAAAATATTTTCTTTGCATTTTTCGGATTGAAATTGATAATTAAACAAGTCTAAGTAAAATCCGAAGATTGGAGCTTGGTTGGACCTTAAATCTTCTTAATAACAGGAACCTTATAGGAACTTGAATTGAGATGGTTCAGGTCTACTAGACTTAATTCTTTGAGAACTGTGAGACTTGATTCAATGTCATCTTGACTGCCTGTAGAATATTTCATAGCACATGCATGACTCTTGTTGATAATGACCTAGATTGCACACCTGCACCTTATACTTTGCTCACCTCATTTGAAGTGGTAAAGGACTGGATTTTCTAGCATGAGACACAGACCAATGGAAACATCGGAAGTCACACATTTGTGGCCATTGTATCCAAACCCATTCCAGTTGCCATGAGGTCTAAAGACAAAAGCTGTGGGTTGCAATAAAGCTTTAAAAGTGGGATATTCCACTGGATCAAGAGGAAAAGGTCCTCATGTAAATGCTACTTTATATAGCATTCACAAAATTGAAAAAAAATCAAAAACTCCAAGGGAATACCCCACTTCTCGAGGAAAGAGTTGTTGGACTGGGGAACTTGGGTCACTCATAAACCCAAGATCATCATTGGTCATGTGTTCCACACAAGGCGGGAACACCGTCATTGAGGTAACCGGCGAAGGCCTTGGATTTAATCGACAATTAACCCACAATATATATAATTCAATTAATGGCAAAAATGTGGCATTAAGATTTTATTTCTCTACAGTAGAATGCTTAGTAAATAAGCATATAGAGGTCGAACTACAGAGAGAAATACAAGTAGCCTATGGTTTTCTTTTATGTACAAACCAAGTCATTCATTAAGTACAGATCCTTTTTGTGTTTAATTTTTTGATTTTATATTTTCTTTTTATATTTTTATCTTTTTAAATTTTCTTTTCCATTTTATATAAACAATATAACATATATACATGTGTATAAACTCAATATATAATAACATATTTATAAATACTACTAGATATAGAAAAAATTCAGAAAATAACTTGTTTTTGGGTTTTTAATATTTTTCTAATGTTTTTTATTTTTCCAGAAATTTTTGCTAATTTATATATATTTTTAAAGTAAAAAATATCCCAAACATGAATTAAATATAATACTTGAAGTTGATTTGGATATAAAAAATAATAAATGAACCCCAAAATTACCCAAATTAATTTTAGTATATAAATATTTATAAAAATAAAGCTATAGAATAGAAAAAGATATTTTCGATTTTTAAGAATTTTTTAGATTTTTAGAAGAGATTTTAGGTTTTTTTTCAATTTTTAGGGTTTTTATTTTTCAATTTTTAGTGATTTTTGTTCTATAATAAATTAGGATAAAATATGTTATATATAGTTTTTTGGAATTTTCAAAGATATTTGTATATTTTTTTGTATTTTCTAAAATAAACAGGGAATAAATAAACTCCTTTTTAATTTTAATAAATAGACTAAATGCAAAAAAATGCAAAGTGGACACGTGGCGTGAGAGTACAATGCACGACTATCTAATCCTATTTTTGTGAAATTTTTGGAGCACATTAGCTATTTTTAATGAATAGATAAAAACAAACAAAAATACATGTCCTAGCAGAGGCATTTTTGCAAGTAAAATAAACTTTAGGAGGACCAGTGCAATTTACCCAAAAATTATATAACATTACTTTCATTTCATTGAAGTATTTAACAAATACAAAACCACATGGGCTATTCGTGGAAAATACCCATCACGTGGGACTACACGTGACGCAAGCTGGGAAGGACCAAAATGCAAATATCATAAAGTTCAGGGACCTCCAAGCAATGTTCACAAAAATACATAACATGCATTTCATTTAATTAGACTTTTTAGAAATACAAAAACTCGCAGGGGTATCCCTGTAATTTTTCTACCTCACATGGGATGGCACGTGAGATTACTGGATTGGACCTATTTGTAATTACATAAAGCTCAGGGTCCTAATTGCAAAATATCCTACTATTTTAAATGGAAAACTTTATTTATAGGACTTAATAATAATTACAAAAATGTGGGGTTCAAATGTGCAATTTACCCCTAAAGAGGTGCAGGCAAATAGCTGGGTTGGCTTCACTTAACACGTGTCCGCTCCACAATGGCCGATGATGCTTCGCCGATGATCGATCTAGATCAGATCTTGAATCTTCATCAACGGCTGAAACGTGGCATGGATGAACGACCATGATCAAATCTGGGCGCCTCCCCAGATCGGAGGGATGCTGCTTCGCTTGAAAAATAGGGAAGAAGGTCCTTGCCTATGAGCTTTGATCTCTGATTTCTCCATCCTCCAGTAATCTTCCTCACTGGCGAGATGCTCTACACGTCCGGGGAGGAGTTCCACAGCTACTGTGTGCACAAGAAGATCCAGGACCCCATGAAGAGGTCTGGCAAGCTCGGGGAAGAAGGAGGCCCTGAGAACCTTCACATTAAATCAATTTGAGCCTAGGAGGACTCCTTTGAGCGTGTGACCTGCACAAGAGGAACGAGTGGCTCGAGGGCTTCGACTTCGACCTAAGATGACGCTGTTTGTACAAAAAATGAGGTGGGCGGTGAGGTTTCTGATGAGGCAACAGAGATGAACCTCGATTCGTAGAACCGAGGTGGTCCTGGTTGCTTGGATGCACGTGGGATGATCATGAAGTGATGATGGTTTATGTGGAGGTGAATGGTACGATAGAGATGCAATGGGTACGCACAGATGAGCTTGCCGGAGCTCGACTCCGACGAACTATGAGATGATTAATTAACCCTACTGTGATCAACTAAGTCCTAAACTAACAGCAAGAAATGAAACCTATGACTAAAATAAGCAAAATGAATGAGAAGGAATAGCTCTTATACCTGGAGTAGCCCAGGGAGCAGGGTTATCGACGACGGGTGGCCGTGGGTGCACCCCTCGCTGCTGAAGCTCGGGCAGGGCTCGAGAACACTCCTCCTGTCACGAGGATCTCTCCTAGATGCAAACCCTAGGCTTCCAAATGCTTAATGGTGACCAAAATTGCAAGGAGATTCGGGGGGTTTTATTTATAGACCACATTGAATACCCTTATTGACCGGGGAAAACGATGATTTGGGCGTATATATGCGCGATTAAAACGTATGACGTGTATCTACAATGATTAATGATCATTTCTTGTGAAGGGGGTGAAGGCGAAAGATGGACGTGGCGGCCGGGAAAAAGGGAGGAAATCACGGGAAACACAGGTCTCCGTCAAATCTGGAGTAGAGAGGGAGTTGACCGATGGTTAACTTTTGACGTGACCTCATTGGTCCACGTCGGCCTCTACGTGACAAAACAACGAATTTTATTCAAAAATAATTATTTAAAAATAGTGAATGATTTTATTAATTTTTTAATACAGAATTAAAATATATTTTTTAATTTAGTATTTTAATATCATTTTTATTTATTTTTTGGTGTATTTTATTAGTAGTTACTTTTGATTAGTGTATATATATGTATATTTGCCTATATTTTGTAAATTTTATTTTTATATTGTATATTTTATTTTATTATTTTATTCTTTTTATTTTATATATTTATAACTTATTTTTGTGAGTATAAATATAATTTTATTGTATTTTTATGATGTTATTTGTATATTTAAATAATTAGATATGTGTATTGGATAGGTATATGTATAGGTATTTTACCTATATTTTATATACATCTTTTTATTTTAATGAATTTTATTGAATTTTATTTTAGTTTTATATTTTTAAGAGAATATATATAATATTTACAATATTATGAAAATATAAAAGAATAAAGAATTAAAGAGTACATTTCCGTTTTATTTATATATAAGTAGAAACATAGGTATTGTATCTATGTTTCTATAGACTTACTTTATTTTACCTTGTATTTTTGGTTTTATTTTATTTTTAATATGCACATGTGTTATGAATAATATTTACAAAATTATAAAAATATGAATTTGTAAAAATAATAAATAATGAATAAATTAAATATTGTAATCGGTATAATATACAATGAGGGTCAAAAACCTAACTTTCACACAATAACTCAAAAATTATGAAACCACCACCATTAAATAGCTTGTGAAAAGTTATATATAATTAGAGTGATTTTGCTATGTTTTGAGTCTTTATTTGAAAGATATGGGTATGTGAAGTTGGGGTTTTGGCTTTTTATTTTGTGTATAAAATGAACATTGTATATTATTTTTGTACAAACTCAATTTTGTATTTTTATTTACATTATTATCTACAACTTTACAAAGTTTCTTCTTTGATGAATAGATAATAAAGAATAAAATAGGTGTCAAAAATGCATGAATAATGAATAAAAGAATTGGGTTTTTATTGTATTTTGGCCCTTATCTCCCCCTACTTTATTCCTTATCGACCAACTCAATTCTTGACTTTGTCTTTGGGTTTAGGTTCATAAAATATCTTCCATATTTTATTCCTTTTTCTTTTCTTTCCTTTATTCTATAATTTTGGCATTAAAAAATTTAATTTATACATAATAAGTACAATAAACAGTGAATTGGAGTTTCATCACCTCCCTATACTTGCCTTTGCTAGTCCCTAGCAAACACTTATGCAATAAGTACAAAAAGAATAAAGAAGAAAAGAAAAAGAAAGAATAAATGGGGTTGCTTTCAGTTGTTAGACTTGTCATTACAAAATCAAAGCTTCGAACTCAAGTTAGACCTTGATGTGAGAATGTGTGTGGAACCTGGTTGGGAACCAGATTTAAAACACAACTGCCTTCGAGAGTCACAGAACTCGGTTCAACCTACCTCAATAGCCAGGTCAGAACTAGCCTACATCATACGCAAACACTTATGACTATGAAGCTGACTGGTACAGTGTAAGTAATAGTGGCTCTTCCCAAATGAAATGACAAAGGAACTGACTTCTCCATAATGACAACCCAATGATTCCCCAATCCAGCACTTTGTCCTCGAGGTGAAGAAAGAAATGGATGGTAGCCAGTGTAGCGACCTATCCTGGAATGCATGACCAGTGTAGTCAAGTCATCCAGCTGCAAGCTCACATGGTATAACTTTGATGCTCAAGCTTGCTTATTTTCTATACAACATATATACATACTTTGGCAGGCATTTTATTTTTATTTTCTGGCCTATCCATATATTTTTTTCAACATACTATTTACAACAGCATTTACATAAGGAGTTTTTCCTCTTGAGCCAGAAGACTATAACTCTTTTGAAGCTTTATTGCAACCCACACTCTCCTGTCTTTAGACTTCATTGTAACTGGACAAGGTTGGGGTGCACTTCCCTCCCTAGACGAGGATGAATGTTTCCACCGTGTGCATCTCATACTGACAAATTCAACCCCCTCACCACTCAAACTGAGTTGAGCCAAGTGAAAGGTGCAAGTGTTCAAGTTAGGTCACGACCGACAAGAGTCATGCGTGCATCTTGAAAAGTTCCAGTTAGTCAGCTGAGGTGATTTGAACCCAGCCCTGAGTCTCAAAGAATTACATCCTAATGGACCTGAAGTACCTTAAACCTAGTTCCCATGAGGTTTTAGTGCAATTAGGTGCAGTAAGGTCCAACTAAGCTCCAATCTTCGACTTTATTGGTCTAGCTCAATCATCAAGATTAATTGAAAAGAATATGAATGCTATGCAAATGCTTTGTACACTGATGCAAAGAATGATGCAATTTTTCAAAGAATCTTGAAAATAAAAAGAATTTTTACACAAAGAATTTTGGTAGAAGAGATTAAGCATAATAATCAATTATGTATAGCTATTTACACGGGCGTGCTTCTATTTATTTACAACGGTTAATAATTTAAAGAATTTATAGGTTTTAACAAGTTATTTTTATAGGTATATATATACAATTGATAAAGAATTTAATTTATAATTATATACACATTTTATTCCTATTTTTATGATGCACTTATTCCTCGAATTTGTTTGAAAGTAATTATGAAAACTATATTACACAATAATTTATGCAAATATTTACAAACATTTGAAAGCCATTTTGCAAAGATTTTTCAGATGATATATATACATTTTTCAAAATATTTTTACCAAACATTTTCAAAATCACTTGCAAACATGTTTTCAAAACTTTTATTTCACACAAAGGAAAGATTTTTTGCAAATCAAAATGTTTTTACAACAGTTGAAAATATTTCACAAAAAGTTTTCCAAACGGGTCACACCATTTTTGAAATCATTATGCAAAAACAATTTTAACCTGATTTATTAATCAGTATATACAAAAAGAATTTGGGGAGAAATTGCCATTTGTTAATACAGGTGGGAATACAAAATATTTTTGGTATTTTGACTTTTGCAACTATTTTAGTGATTTTTAAAAATAGGTACATATCTTTACATGGGGATACATCTTATATATACAATAGTTTTGGTTCTTAAAGGATTTACACGGAATGATTTATCACTTTTGTACACTTATACAGACTTTTGGTTATGGTGTGTACACTCCTCAAACTTATTTGAAAATCATTTTTCAACAGTTTTGCAAACTATAGTCCAACATAATTTTCACAAATGATCTTTACAAACATTTATACGTATTTGAAAATTATTTTGCAAAGGTTTTTCAAATAGTATATATAGATTTTTCAGAATATTTTTGCAACCATTTTTCCAACCATTTGCAAATCGCTTTTCAAACATTTTTATCTCACGCAAATAAAATAATTTTTTGCAAACAAAAGATTTTTATAAAGGTTGAATACTTTTTACAAAATATTTTCCAAATAGCTTTCAAAAGATTTTTCAAAAAGAGTTTCAAACTATTTTTCAAACATTTTGTAAAAGTATTTTTGCCTAATTTATTAACCAGAATGTACAAAAAGAGTTTGAGGAGCTATAAAAATATTTTATTAGAAGATTGTAATGAATTTAACATTATTTTTAGACATTGGTATTATTTAAAATACAAAAGTACAAGTTATGGATTAAAGTATATACATAGTATATACGTCCCCCCTATACTTAGCTCAAGCTATGTCCTCATAGATCAAAGAGACAAAGAGAAGACATAACTCAGACTTGAGTATAGAAAAAGTCTAAACAATGAATGAATGATGAGATGAATAAATGAACAGGAAGTTAACCGCCCCCCCCCCCATACATAGGATCAAATACTCCTAAGTATAGCATACTGCACACAAGGTAGGGAAGGTCAAGGGTGAGAATGAACAAATAGTACTCAGACTGTCTCCCCCTATACTTAGGGTAAGATATCCCTAAGTATAGGCAAGAAGAGGAGACAATGGAGAGGATCAAAGAAGAAAAGGACTTGGGGTGCTCACCCCCTATACTTAGGAAAAAGTACGTCCTAAGTATAGAAGACTGACAACAAGGGGAGACACCTTTTTGGTAGAAAAAGAAAATAGAAAAGGAAAAGAAGAAAAGGTCAGAGGAAAAGTTTTTGAGGTACATTGTCTGAATCTTTTGATGTTGCCAGCGTTGTGGATGTATCTTCAGAGCACAAAACCTGGATCGAATCGACAATAGACAAGAAAGTATTAGGCTTAAGGTATGGCTTCAGTAGTTGACCGTTGACAACGAATAGTTGTGCATCAGGAGACAATTTCGATATTGCAATACTTTTATTATCATGCACTTCTCGAACTTGAAATGGCCATGTCTATTTGCTTTTTAGTTTTCGTGGTAAGATCTTTATCTTTGCACCAAATAACCACACTTTCTGCCCAGCTTCGAAGGTCTTTCGTTTGATGTGCCAGTCATGCCAGCGTTTCACATTCTCCTTGTACATCAATGTGTTATCGTATGCATAGTCTCGGAATTCCAGGAGTCTATTCATATCATCTTTTCTTTTCTGACCACTACTCTGTGAGTCCAAATTGCACATATTGATTGCGCACAATGATTTGTGAATTAATTCTACGGGCAGATGGCATGGTTTCCCATATACAAGATGATAGGGCGATATGCCCAAGGGAGACTTGTAGGAGGTTCTGTATGCCCAGAGGACAGAGTGCAAGATTTGGGACTGATTCTTTCTGTCTGGCCTCACAAGTTTCAGAAGGATCGTCTTGATTTCTCTATTAGATAATTCTGCCATGCCATTGGACTGGGATGATAAGGAGATGTGACTCGATGGTCGATATCGTATTCCTTCGTTATTTTCTTAACCTCTTTATTTAGGAAATGGCTACCCCCATCTGATATTAGAATCTTCAGATCCCGAACCACGAACTGATTTTCTCTCTTAGAAATCGGCACACTGTCCAGCTGTCTGCGGCACGAGCGGGGATAGCTTCAACTCAGCGACTCACAGTCAACGACAAGAAAGATGTGCTCATATCCCTGACTGTTGGAGAAAGGTCCCATGAAATCGATGCCCAAGAATCAAAGATGTCTGCTATCTGAACGATATTTAGGGGCATTGAGTCTTTTGCTGTGAGTGTGCCTTTTAATATCTGATAGTCAGTATATCGTTTGACGAAGGCTGCTGCATCCTTGAATAGTGTGGGCCAGCAGAAGCCATACTGAAGTACTTTTGCTATCGCTCGATTTCTAGAATGGTGCCCACCAGATTCGAGCGAGTGACAATGCTCGAGGACATTATGATGCTACTCCTGATGGATACACCTGCGCCAAATGCAATCTGCTCCTTCCCTGAATAATAGAGGATCTTCCCTTTGGTAGAAATGGGTTGTCGACAAGAATTTTTCCTTCTGAATCTTCATCCAATTAGGCGGTACTACCCCTAAAACGAGGTAGTTGACAATATCAACATACCAAGGGAGTGACTCCATGGCCAAAATAGACTCATCAAGAAAGGTTTATGTGATGGGTGCACTGTTCAGCGGAGGCTCTTGCTGCTCAATTCTGGAGAGATGATCTACTACCATATTTTGAATTCCAGGCTTGTCCTTTATTTCCAAATCAAATTCCTGGAGGAGAAGGATCCATCTAATTAGTTTGAGCTTGGCATCCTTCTTCTAATGTAGATATCAGATAACAGAGTGGTCAGTGAAGATGGTAACTTTTGATCCAAGCAAATAAGATCTGAACTTCTCCAAGGTGAATACCACAGCCAGCAACCCTTTCTCTGTCACCGTGTAATTTCTCTGAGCTTCATATAATGTTTTGCTGGCGTAATGAATCACATAGGGCACCTTTTCTTTCCTCTATCCTAACACAACCCCAACTACAAAGTCTGATGCATCTGTCATGATCTCAAAGGGGAGAGACCAATCCGGTGGTTGTAGGACTGGAGCTTGAGTGATGAGCTCCTTCAAATGATTGAAAGAAAGGAGAACCTGCTGATCAACATTGAACTCAGTCTTCTTGCACAGAAGTTCTGTAAGCGGTCGGGCAATGCGGTTGAAATCTCGAATGAACCTTCTGTAGAATCCCACATGCCCTAGGAATGACCTCACATTCTTTACTGTCTGAGGTGGCTCAAGATTGGCAATCACATCCACCTTTGTCGGGTCGACTTTCATGCTACGTTTGGAAACGACATGACCCATCACAATCCCTTCTATGATCATGAAGTGGCTCTTTTCCCATGACAACAATAGATTGACTTCACGGAATTGCTGAAGTACTTTGTCCAGGTGCTCAAGACATGAATCAAAACTATCACTGTTGCCAGAAAAATCATCCATAAACACATCGAGAAAACTTCCTACCATCTCAGCGAAGACTGCAAGCATGCATATTTGGAACGTTGCTAGTGCATTGCACAATCCAAAGGGTATTCTTCTAAAAGCATACGTGTCGGGCAAGTGAAGGTAGTTTTCTCTTGATCTTCAGGGTGATTGCCACTTGGTTGTACTCGGAGTACCCATCCAGGAAGCAGAAAAACTCCTTGCCAGCTTATCTTTCCAAAACATGATCAATCAATGGCAAGGGGAAGTATTCCTTCTTTGTTGCTGCATTAAGTTGGTGGTAGTCAACACAAACACACCATGATGTTGGTACTCGAGTAGATATCTCCTCTCCTCTGTCATTTGTAACCAAAATTAGCCCTGACTTTTTTGGCACTACATGTAAGGGGCTTATCCATTTTGAATCAGAGATGGTACAAATGAAGCTTGTGTCACACCCTTTCGTGATTTCTTTCATGACGGCATCCCTCATATTAGGATTCAATCTTCTATGAAATTCGTGGAATGGCTTGGCATATTCTTCTAGGTAAATGTGGTGTGAACATAATGCAGGATTTATCCTGCGGAGACCTGATACATGCCAACCAAGTGCCTTGTGTTTTTCTCTAGAACCTCGAGAACTCGAGATTCTTGCTCCAGGGTCATCTTGCTGCTTATGATGACCAGATACATGTTTTCTACACCCGTAAGGAGAGCATACTTTAGGCCTGTTGGAAGTGGCTTGAATTCTGGTTCAAATCTGGCCAACTTATCAGTTACTTCAGAAACTGCACTGGTAAGTGGATGTGCATCCTGGACTTTGAGATTCTATGGATGTGCTGAATGGTTCTATCCTAGGCTCATTGTGTTCGGGCTGGAGTGAGTCATTGAAGTCAAAAAGTTGCATCAACATATTGGAATTTAACTCCCAATTATCATCAGAGCTTGTGTCGACTGTGCTTTACAGGTCCTCCTTTATGGCGAGGATTTTCTGTGTCCATGGATCGTTCAACGAAAGCGGTATGTCTTCGATTTCCACAATGAAGTCACAGTTTTCTTCAGGTGTTACTGTGTGTTCCTCATCAGTCACAATCTTGGGCTCACTGATCATGTCTATAGTGATTCTTTTGTTGCACAAGTTGAATGTAATCTTGCCAGACCCATAGTTAACCACGGCTTCTAAGGTGCACAGGAATGGCCAGTCAAGGATGATAGGAGTCTGGAGGCGGGAGAGTCCATATTAAGGATTACAAAGTCAACGTGAACTGCATTTCCCGTACCCTCACCACAACGTCTTCCAAAAGACCTCTAGGTCACTTTATGGATCGGTCAGTGAACTGAAGGATCATCCGTATCTACTTGAGCGGACCTAGCTCAAATTCTTGCAATAGTGACGAGGGTAGAAGATTGATGGAAGAACCGCTGTCAAGCAGAGTGCGCTCGAAGAGGTGCTCCTTTGCCTTGCTTCTTTTGTAGGAGGTTGCTAATGGCTGCTACCGTGGCCATGGTGAGAATGTGCTTCTCAACCTGTTTGCGTCTGTTCTTTTGTACTAGGCAACGCTTACTTATACATGCCTCTTTAAAACCTTTCTTCATAGCTGGCATGTATTCCATGGTCTTCATCAAAGGAATCTCAACAATCAAGTTATTGATAATGACCACAAATCCAAGATCAGATAATGCACTTTTTCTTTTTGCAATTTTTTCGGATTTTTCTATTGCATCAGGAAAAGGAATATGTACATTGTTGGAATCTGAAACAGAGTTCTTATCTACAATAAAATCATCGTCCACTATATGTTGTACATCCAGGTTACAAAAAGGAGTACAATCTGGTGGCTGAAATGATGGTGCTAGTGGACGGGCAAAAAGTGGGGCCTCCGTTCTATCGGTTGGCACAAGATCGGCTACTACTGGAGGCTCCTCCAAGGCAGGAATGGCTTCACATCGGCAATGATCTTCTTTTTGTTCTTTTTACTTTTGTTGATTTTTTATTCTTTTTGTTGATGTTAATGGTGGTGAGTGGCAGCTGCACTGGCTCCTCCTTCTTTTTGTTCCTCACCCGTCCATGTAGTTGCCACGGTTAATGCAGAAGAAGAAGATGATTCACCTGAAGCTTTATTATTCCCCTTGTTGATGGCCGGCAGAGGAAAAGCCCTACCGCTCCTGAGAATAACAACATTAGATAAAACAATAGCACAATCATCTGACTCTACAGACATAGATGGGGCATCACATTCTACGTGTTCCTTCTTGATGCCGTTGGGGTTGGCTTTGACCTACGTCGGAATGGTAATTTTAGTGGCGGTCAGGTCATCTTGCTTCCTAGTCATATCTGCTAGCCCTTCGACAAGTTGGGCCAAGCAATCGAGGGTTGGGTTCATGGGACTCGCCTCTAAAGGTTCAGCATGCAGATCACACTGTTGATGCACATTTGGAAACGAAGGCAACAACTGCTGGTGGTGCTGAGGTGGCAAAGGAAGCTGATACTGATTATAGGAGGGAAGAGGGTATTGCTGATATTGTGGAGGTGGAGCAGCCACATACTGGTGATATGGCTGCTGATGGTGGTACTGTGACTGCTGGTAGTGTTGGTTCTGCCTCCATTGATTTGTATACTAGGGAGGCTGCTAGTATGGCGGAGGCTGTGAGGACTAACCAAACCAAACGCCCTGTGGTTGGTGGAATGACCTGTTGCCTTGTGGCTGGCCCTGGGGGTATCTGATAGGACGGTCCAGCTGTGCATTGTTGCTCCACACACCATTAACTTCCTGGATCAAGGGTGGTGGTGGGAATGCTAGATCTAAGGTATGGAGGAAATCCGGTTGGTATACAACCATCTACTACTGCGCCTGGCCCTGATCGGGTGTCTGCACGTAGTATACGTGCTGGGCGACTGGTGGATGCTGACTCGGCTGAGGTTGTTGTAGAAGTTTAGCTTCTCATGATGACTCATCCTTTTTCTCAGCTGGAGCTTCTGTCAATGGTGCTGCCAACTTGACAGAGCTGATGGTGCCCACCAGCAGTTCCAACTGCTTGGTGATCTGATCCAGTTTATCGAGATTCTGCATCCTCTTCTCGATCACAACGAGTTTCTCCAGATCCGGTGATCATTTCTCAATGATATCAACTTTTGAGAGATGGCCCTCGATGATGCTCAGGTTGGAGCTCTCATCTATCTCCGCCTCACGGGACGCTGCCATATGTACTTGCTTTTGGAGGATTTGAGGTTGCTTCTAATAGGCCTTGGATGAAGTCAAGGTGGTCTACCCTTCCGCAATTTCCTCAAAGATCTGCCATACGATGTCTTCATCCTTATTGAAATGTGATCCCCCGTAGGCTACGTCAATGAGCCGTTGGCTTTCTATGTTCAGACCCCCGATGAAATGTTGGACCAAGCTGGTCCTCGGGATGTCACGATGGGGGAATTTCTCCTACAGATATGTGAATCTCTCCCAGGCTTCGTGGATACTCTCATGTGCACCTTAAGAGAAATTGCTGATTCAAGCTCGCAACTGATTAGGCTAATCGAGAGGGTAGAACTTGTGTAAGAATGCTGACTTCAGCTCCTCTCAAGTCGTCACAACCATCCCCAGATGGTTGACCCAGTAGAGGGCCTTGTCCTGTAGATTGAATGGGAATGCCATCATCTTTACTATGTCCAGAGGGACATTGGGGTAATGAGTAGTATGGCAGATGCGTGAAAATTATTGCAGATTAATGTATGGCTCTTCATTGGTGTTCCCGTGAAAAGAAGGGAGAAGAGCAAGAAACTGAGGCTTTAGCTCAAAATGAGCATGCACGGTGGTATTGATGAATATGCGATTCATCATCTTTATTCATTTATTTTAGCTCAAAATCCCTTATAAAACACCTGCATATAACACTAACTCCATATTCTTACTAACTTGCATCGGTGTGTAAATATTGTACACTTCATACTAATTTTAACCTAAAATAAATAAATAAAGAAAGAAAGGAAAAATAAAGAAAATAAAATAAAAAAGGAAGACTGTATACATGCTGACCCGAACCGTGAGAGAAGGTCAAGACTTGACCTTATCGACCATGAATAAAGTAGGGAGAGATAGGGTCCTTAAGCAGAAAATCCAAAAAAAAGTGTGTGTGTGGTGTTGTAAATACTTCTAACTTATTTTGAGTATATCTGTATAAAACTGACACTAATTTATTTGTGCATTAATTGACCTCAAATCAAATAACTTTCAAAACCAAAGTTGTAAATAAAAATGTATTCTAAATAATAAAAATAATTGCACAATTAAATCATGTACAGAATAAAAGCAACCACATTTGGAAAAAGCCACTAAGCACTAATTGAAAGACCAATTCTGGCTCCATATCAATTTAAATTGAACCAATCTTACTTCCATTGGATTCTAAATTAACTTATCTTTAAAATGGCTATATATTCATAATTTTTGGAGTTACGAGTAAAAAGTTGGTTTTCCTGAGTGGTTTGTGTAATTTTCCCATGTATTTTGTACATATTGTACTTGTATATATTTGTAAATATTTTTACTAATTATTTAAAATAAAAAAATAAAAAAATGAATAAAAAAGTTAAAACAAAAAAGCTAATTTCCTCATTTACCCTTATAAATAATGTCATATATGTATATAGTTGCTATTCTCAATTAACCACCATAAAAAATAAAACAAAATAACATTTTTAAGTCAAATAAAGAATGTGAAAAAATTTCAAAAAAAGTTAAAATAACATTTTTGAATTTCAACCAAAAATTCAAAAATTCGAATTTCATTCTCCATATTTTCTATTTATATGGATCCTTCTTCCTCATTCCAACTTGATCAATCTTTAGAGAGAGGAGCCCGATCTCCGAGAGAAAATTTCGTCGAGAAAAGTGCTTAGCCTTCAAGCCATCTGGTGACAGTGAGTCGGCCTTCGTCGAGGCGATCACGGTCCATTTCCGCTCCTAAGGTGAGATCCATTGTCATTTTATTTTTTTATCTAAATTAATCTTAGTTTCATTTGTCGCATTTTAATTTAATCGTATTTTATTTCTCTAGATCTCAAAAAAATTCCATGACGATTTGATCTGCTTCGACTCTATTTTTCATCTCACGTTCTTGATCTCTTCGCATTCAATTTCTTTCTTCCACGATCTATCAACTCTGACCACGAACGGTGGTCTGAGAATCGGATTCGATTCCTTTCACTTTCGTCGAATCCCCGTTCATTTTCCGATTTATAAAAATAAAAAAATATATTTGTTTTCTTTTTCTTTAACATTTGTTTTGTAGGATCACATTAAAAAAACAAGAAAAAAATTAAAAAATATATATTTTTTTAAATTCTATGTTCTATATTTAATTTCCTTATTTCGGATTTACAAAAAAACAAAATAAATAAAAAAATTATCACTATTTATATTCAAAAGAAAAAAACAAAAAAACATTTTTTATTATCTGTTCTGTTTACAAATAATAAACAAAAAAATAATAAAATATAAAAAATTATAAAAAGGGGGCAACAGGCCTCCGCGCGTGCACCGCCGCGCAAGGCCGCGGCCCGCGCCTCCAGCGCCGACTGGCCAAGCTGCCTAGCTCCACCGCCTTTACGAGGCGCTCCTCCTAGCGTTCCACCGACCACGCTCCCAACGCACTGCCAACCTGTGCGTTCTCCCAACGCGAGCAGGGCAGTAAATGCCATCTTCATCAACCGCTAGAAAACGCGCACCGAACTCCAGTACAGGGCGACGCCGCCCCAGCACTTCTAAACCGCCCCGTACGAAGCCTCCAACCTCCAGCGAACTTCCCACACGCGATTTTTTGGTATTCCCAAAATACTGATTTCAGACCAGGGAAACCATTTCATTAATAGAGAAGTAAAGAAGCTTGTGAAGGAGTACGCCATTGAGCATAAATTTGCGTCTCCTTACCACCCTCAGACTAATGGCTTGTCAGAAATTTCAAATAGGGAGATCAAGACGATATTGCAAAAACTTATATGTCCAGATAGGAAGAACTGGTCCCAGATGCTTGATTCAGTTCTATGGGCTTATCGGATGACGTACAAGTCTCCATTGGGTATGTCCCCTACAGATTGGTATATGGAAAGCCTTGCCACCTGCCAGTGGAATTAATTCATAAATCTTTATGGGCACTCCATGTATGCAATTTAGATTATGAGAAGGCATGAAAGAATAGGAGGTTGGATTGAACAAACTACATGAATTCCGAGACTTCGCATATGATAACTCACTTATATATAAGGAGAAAGTCAAGCGCTGGCATGATAAACACATTCGAAGAAAGACTTTCTCCCCTGATCAGAAAGTTTGGTTATTTGATGCTAAGTTGAAGTTGTTTCTAGGAAAATTGAAAAGCAAGTGGTCAACACTGTTCATCATGAGAGTTGTGCGTGACAATGGGAGTATTGTCATATCTGGGTTGTCATCTGACGCACAACCATTTGTCGTGAACGGACAGTTGCTGAAGCCATATCTAGATCATGATACATTCTTGTCCGTCGTTGATTTGATATCTATGGTATTAGATGCTGATCTTTTGATTCCATCTTCTGCTTCTGATACATGATCATCCACTCCTCTTGTATATCATTTCGTTGCACTCTTTCTTCTCCCATTTTCTCATTCACCCCTTTTCAGTGTGTGTATATGCTATACTTAGGATGTGATTTATCCTAAGTATAGGGGGATGAATGATTTGTGTTCTTCATATTCGTCTTGTTTATCACTTTGTTGTTAAATATACTTAGGGATACTCTACCCTAAGTATATGGGGGTGATGTTGTTCATATCGTGTCTTTTTATTTTTGAGTTTGTACATTCTCTTCATCGGTTTTCCGCTTTTGTACACTCTACTATACTTAGGATTACTTGATCCTAAGTATAGGGGGATCACCAAGTTCTCTTCTTTTTATCTTTTCTTTGAGTCATTGTAGCATAGGAGTCTTTTCACTTTTCTATACTTAGTACAAGTTATGTCTTCCTTTTTCGCTCTCTGATCACTATGAGGACATAGTTCGAGCTAAGTATAGGGGGTGTCGTATATATTGTATATATACTTTAACATAACTCGTACTTTTAAATATGTTTATTTGGGGGGTTATGTGTATAATTTTGTAAAATCCACGTGTGTAAAAAAACTACAAAACCAAAAATCTATAAAAACTTGCATAATTTTAAAAAAACTTTTCTTTTACATCTGCATTTTTCTCCAAAAATCTATAAAAAGTACAAAATTAGAAAATTGTTTAAAAAATGTTCTTTTCACATGTGCATCATTTTTTTTCAAAAAAATTCTTTGCATTGTTCATATTTTCTTGCATTTGCATGTGCTTTTTTCAGGATAGTATTGACATTTAAACTATGTCTGGAATAAAATTGAAGAATGGAGGTTAGTTTGGTCTTAATCCACTTAATTCCAGAGGAACCTTATAAGAAATGGAGATGAGACTTTTCAGTCCCTAGTGACTTAATTCTTTGAGTCCATAAGACTATGTTCACATGTCATCTTGATTAGTCTAAGTAAAACATTTAACAACACACACATTATTCTTTCAGACTGTGGCTTATTGGACAAGCACTCTACACGTAGCTCTTCATGGATGAGGTATTGAGGAGGCAGAATCTTTTGGCTTGGGGTAGCATACGAGGGTAGTACATCTAGGCGTAACCTCTCGTCTTCCTCTAGGGAAGGAAGTGTGTCTCAACCCGGTCTAGTGATGTTGAGGTCTAAAGACAGGATGTCGTGGGGTTGCAATAATGCTTCAAAAGAGGGATGGTCTACTGGCTCAAGAGGAAATACTCCTTATGTACATGCTGCACCTTGTATATGCTTTCAAAAAAAAGATTAAAATACAGAATCTCCAAAAGTGGACAGGCCTGATTGAGAAATAAAATGCCTGCCAGAGTGTATATACACAGATTGGAAAAAATCAATAAGAGCTTCAAAGACAAATTTTTGTAAGCTTGCAGCGGATGACTTGGCTATACTGGTCATGCATCCAAGGATAGGTAGCTACACCGGTTACCATCCATTCTTTTCTCCATCCCCTCTTCTCGAGCTGGTTGTACTTGAACTTAAAAGGGAATATCTCCTCTCCTCGAGGAATGAGTTGCTAGACCGGGGAACTAGAGTTACCTTGTTAAGCGAGGTTGTTTCTTTGCTACATTTGAGATGGGGAGCTATACATCACTTACACCGTACAAGTAAAGATTCATAGTCATAAGAATTGGTGTACGTAGACTTGTTCTGACCTAACTATTGAGGAGACCTGAATAGGAGTCCTGTGGAACTTAGAGGCTATTAGGTCTTAAATCCATATCCCATTAAGGTTCCGACACACTAATAATCCAAAGGTCCGACAAAGCTCTAAACTACAATTTTATGAAGATAAGTTTAATACTCAATATTATCCTACTTTCTTTATTTTCCCTTTCTTTGTCTTTTTCTTCACTTATTCTTTCAAATAAGTGTTTGCTAAGGGACTAGCAAATGTAAAGCATAGGGGGATGATGAATCTGTGATTCGTCATCATTATTCATTTATTTTAACTTAAAATCCCTTATAAAACACCTACATATAACACTAACTCTATATTCTTACTAACTTGCATCAGTGTGTAAATATTGTACACTTCTTACTAATTTTAACCTAAAATAAATAAAGAAAGAAAGAAAGGAAAATAAAGAAAATAAAATAAAAAAAGACTGTATACAGGCTGACCCGAACCCCGAGAGAAGGTCAAGACTTGACCTGATCGACCGGGAATAAAGTAGGGGGGGATGTGGTCCTTAAGCAGAAAATCCAAAAAAATGCGTGTTGTTGTAAATACTTCTCACTTATTTTGTGTATATCTGTATAAAACTGACAGTAATTTATTTGTGCATTAATTGACCTCAAATAAAATAACTTTCAAAACCAAAGTTGTAAATAAAAATGTGTTCTAATTAATAAAAATAATTGCATAATTAAATCATGTATAGAATAAAAGCAACCACACTTGGAAAAAGCCACTAAGCACTAATTGAAAGACCAATTCTAGCTCCATATGAATTTAAATTGAACCAATCTCACTTCCATTGGATTCTAAATTAACTTATCTTTAAAATGGCTGTATTTTCATATTTTTTGGAGTTACGAGTAAAAAGTTGGTTTTCTGGGGTGGTTTGTGCAATTTTCCCATGTATTTTTTACATATTGTATTTGTATATATTTTAAATATTTTTACTAATTATTTAAAATAAAAAAATTAATTATTTTTTTAAAAAGCTAATTTCCTCATTTATCCTTATATATAATGTCATATATGTATATAGTTGCTATTGTCAATTAACCACCATAAAAAATTAAAAAATAACATTTTTTAATTCAAATAAATAAAGTGACAAAAATTCAAAAAAAATAGTTAATTTTGTAAATAGCTTTATCTCTATATCTTTATCTCATTTCAATTTTCATCTCTCTTATCTCTTCACCCAAAAATTCAAAAATTCAAATTTCATTCTCCATCTTTTCTATTTATATGGCTCCTTCTCCCTCATTCCAACTTGATCATTCTTTAGAGAGAGGAGCCCGATCTCCGAGAGAAAATTTCGTCGAGAAAAGTGCCTAGCCTCCTAGCCATCCGGTGATAGCGAATCAGCCTTCGTCGAGGCGATCACGGTCAATTTCTGCTCCTAAGGTGAGATCCATCATCCTTTTTAATCTAAATTAATTTTAGTTTCATTTGTCGCATTTTAATTTCATCGTATTTTGTTACTCTGGATCTTAAAAAAAAGTTCTATCACGATTTGATCAGCTTCGACTCGATTTTTCATCTCACGTTCTTGATCTCTCTGCATTTAATTTCTATCTTCCACGATCTATCAACTCTGACCACGCACAGTGGTCGGAGAATCGGATTCCATTCCTGTCACTTTTGCCGAATCCCCATTCATTTTCTGATTTGTATATAAAACAAATAAAATAATATATTTGTTTTCTTTTTCTTTAACATTTGTTTTGCAGGATCACATTAAAAAAACAACAAAAAAATTAAAAATATTAAAAATATTTTCTTTGTCCTGTTTTTAATTTCCCAATTTCGGATTTACAAAAAAACAAAATAAATAAATAAAATTTATCACTATTTATATTCAAAAGAAAAAAAACAAAAAAAACATTTTTTATTATCAGTTCTGTTAACAAATTAAAAACTAATAATAAGAAAGGGGGCAGTAGGCCTCCGCATGGGCACTACCATGTGAGGCCGAGGTTCGCACCTCTAGTGTCGACCGACCATGCTGCCCACCTCTACTGCCTTTGCGAGGCGCTCCTGGCGTTCCACCGACCGCGCTCCCAACGCATCGCCTGCCTGCGCGTCTGCCCAGTACGAGCTGGGTGGCAACTGTCGTCTTCATCAACCACCAGCAAACGTGCGTCGAACTCCAACGCCAGGCGCCGCCCTAAGCAGAAAGTTCTATTAGCGGGAAAGAATTAAGTTAAATTTGGCTAAGTTGAACGATTTGTGTACGTCTCAATTAATGTGTAGTGTGGCTTAAGATCCTACGAGCACAATCAAAAATATAAATGCTCTGAGAGCCGTATGTGCATGTCTATCCTAATCGCCACTTAAGTCGGGCCCCACCCTCACCGGAGAGTGAAACAGGCCACGACACACCACAAAAGAGTTCAGAGTCTTTTTACACACGTGAGAGTCCAATCGGACACCGCTGTAAATAAGTAGAAACTGAAATTTGCATAAATTTAAAACCTAGACTATACGCTCTCTCACGACTCGACTCGATCTTAAATTTATTGCGACTTCTTCGGATGTCGGTGAAGATGCGTCGGTTTCTTGAAAAACTGCTCCACGTACACCGGGTACCTCGCAAGAAAAATAAGAGAGATTTGTGTAAGAGAGTGACCCAGAAAATAATCAAAAATAAAATAAGCAAAATAAATGCTGAAAAATAAATGCAGGAAATAAAATGGGATTTACAGTGACAAATTCGGGGGTCAGACTACCCGAATGCGGAAAACCAAACAAAAATTTTCAAAACACAAAACTAAGTTGTTTGCCTCACCAGCAACGGCGTCATCTGACGGTTCCGGAATGCGCGATGTTAAGTAGTTGTTTTTATGGGTGAGTGAAAAATAATAAAGTGTTAATTAAGTAGTTTCATATTTTTCGGACATCATTTGATCGTAATTGATATTTTAGTACCTAAAATAGGCCGAATTTGCATTTTGCATCCCTTATTGGATAAAAAAATTCCAAAAATAAACCGCATAGAAAACCGAACACGAAATTGGATAGACATAATTCTAGGTTGTTCCTTTGCATCCTTGTGATCGACTGCTCTCATGATTGATCATGAACCGAATTTTGAGGATGATATTTCGAGGATAAATAAGAGATTCAATTCAATAGAGGATAGATTTCAAAAATTCACCGATCGATTAATCGCATTCTATGATGGCTCGGACAGTAAAATGAATGAGGAAATGACTGAATCTGAGATTAAAAATTCTGAGGATATTCATGGACCTAGGGACGATTCTGAAAATGACTATGCCGCTGACCATCACCCTGAACACCAGAACCCCTGCTCATCTGAAGAACACACCACACCCCACACCACACAGAAAATACCAAAAAATGGAAATATTTGAAAAGGACAAAAAATTGAAAATCCAGAAAATTTCATAAAAATTGAAACTGAAGAAGATTTGAAGAATTTGGATCGTGCTTTACGGGAAGCACTAGGAAAGAAATTAATTTTTGAACTTCCCTTTCTACAGGCCATTGAACACTTCTCCGACCTTAAAAGATTTTTAATGGAACAATTAACTATGAAAAAGTCGAGCAGGATTAGAACCAAGACCGAGAGACATATCTTGTCAATGGCCTCCTCCTTTGTATTGAGGAGAAAAACCAAGAGGCGCATAGTGAAGCGGTTACCCAGATTTGACTGTGAAATCAAAGACACAATTTTCACCCATGCTCGGATTGATGATGATTCACCGATACATATCCTCCCAACCTCTGTACTCCATGAACTCAAACTCGGACCGATGCGGAAGATACGAGAGAATGTTCAATTGGCGGACCGATCTATAAAGCGGCCGAGAGGAATCATTTCTGTCATCATGAAATTCCAAGGTGCTCCGCTCAAAGTAGAATTCATGATCATAGATATTGAGCATCAAGAAGAATTCACCCAGTCTCCAATCATTCTCGGAAAGCCATTCTTGGCATTGGCCAAGGCAATTATTGATTGTGAGACTAAGGAAATCAATTTCACAGCATTGGAAGCACTTAGATTTGACCCGTCTTTGAGGAACCACAATCTTCTGAGGCAACCCATGAAGTCCCCGACAACCGTAACCATGAAGCGGTAGAAGAGCCCTACCCTGCAACCACACCTGAGATAGCGGTTGTTGATGAGACTATTGGTTTAGAGACTCTCCTCAGTATTTCAATTCCTGCGGATCTCAAAATAGACAAATCCTTCTACTACGATCTTGAGACATACGCATGGTCGCACCCTGGAGCAACTTTCTCTGATTACCTAGACCAAATCATCCCAAATCGAGAGTGCATCAACATTCAGGAGACTAAGAATAAATAAACAAAACGCAAACCGGCCAAGGAGAAGAACTCAAATGGCTATTAATCTGGATACTCAAGTGAACCGATACCTTCACAAAACAAGAAAAAGAGAGTGACCTTTGACCTTTCGGAAGAGGAATCAGTCGATGATCCCTCATCAGGTCCGGAAAAGGTAGTCTACATGAGTGAAGTCTGTTCGGCAGCTCTAAAGCCATATCTTCGCAAGGATCCAAAATTCTATTCTCGTTGGACAACTCCCGTTCCTAACTACTATTCATCCAAAGCTGATGCTCCTGCTTTCTTCAAGTACACTGGTATCATTTCATATGAACTGACTGAGACCGGTGCTTCTGAGTATTCATCCGAGGACAAACCGATTGACCCCAAGAAGGAACGAATTCTGAGGAAACAACTAAAGAAACAAAAAGAACAGAATACTTGGAGTATGTCCACTTTTAAATACTACTCCTCTGAGGATATCTCTGATGATGGATATCATTCTTCTGACTCAAACACTTCATCTATTATCCATCATGATTTTTCTGAGGATGACACTGATCATAGTTGGAAATCATATGCTTCATCTCTGTCTCATCATTACGATCTCCCACCATAGGCTCACAAAAAGATCAGCCGAAAACCACCTTAAATCATTGGCTACCTACCCTCCCTCCCGACCACATCGACCTCCTTGTACAGCTTCTTCCTTTACTTAGGCCAAGGCCTAAGTATGGGGGGGACCGATGCCATCTGTACATACCATCCTTCTCTTTCTCACGACCGCTCCATTTCCACCTTCTTCCATACTTAGGCTGACCAGAGCCTAAGTATAAGGGGAACCAACACCCATCTGTATATACTCTCCTCATTCACATATCCCAACCGCTTCTTTTTTCTTTTCATTTTTTTCTTTTCTTTCACTCTCTTACGCTTAGCCCGAGCTATGTCTTCTTTACGCTTTTATGCTCTGAGGACACAGCACTCGCTAAGTATAGGGGGGTCTGTATATATACTTTATATATATTTTACCCATATCTCTTACTTTCGCGTAAGTCTATATGTATTTACGGGGTGGGTACTATCTTGAAAAAAAAACAAAACAAAAAAAAACAAAAACACAACAACAACAACAGAAAAAAGAGTTTTCTTCTAACACTAACCTTGCCCAAAATATTTTTGAAAAAAAGGCTTATTATCCATTTTTGCATAAAAAAATCCCTTGCATAAAAAGTCAAAAAAAAATATAATCACAAAAAAAGAAAGTGTCTGCATTTCACTCACATGCACTTCATCCAACATCACATACATTTGCATCTGTGAAAAGTCATTGGGTTCTGAACCGAGTTATGAGCCGAAACCGAGAGTGATCTAGACTTGATCTTAATCCACCTAATTTTCAGAGGAACTTCACCGAGAAATAGGATTTCAAGAGCTTCAGTTCTTTTGACTTAATTATTTAAGTTCCACATGACAATGAACAACGTTTGACTCTTAGTGTCTAACCTGGTCTCTTCATTCTGGGTACAACTCTGAAATAGGGAATTAATTTGTACTCTCGCACTTTGAACTTAGCTCAACTCAGACGTGATGTTGGAAGACTGTGTGAGTCTCTTTTCTGGTAGCGTGGAAATCTAAAGATCGGAGTACATGTTGAAATAAAGCATCAGAAAAGGGATGTACGGCTGGGCACAATTTTTTCTAAGACCCCAAAAAATGTACGGAACCAAAAGATTCTATATCCGTAGGGGCACAACAAGATCCAAGCAGAACCATCAAAAATTCCAAATACAAAGAAGCATTCTACTAAATAAAAATCCGACCAAAAAGGTCCAAGCTTCAAGAAACCTGCAGATCTTGGTGGAGACTCGGCTACACTGGCCATCTTTACAAGGAGAGGTGACTACACTGACCACCCTCCAGTTCTTTTCTCTTTCTTCTATCTTCTCCCTCATTCGTTTGTGAACACAGCACGACAGACCTTAGAAGGAAATACCTGACTCCCCGAGGACGAGTTACTGGAGAGGAGAGGAGCATGGTAGTTCGGCATTCTGGATGAGAAGAGCTAAAACCCTTCACACACATGAGTCAGTTATTCAATGTTCATAGGGTATACTTTGGGAAGAGGATTGATCTAAGATGACTTCTGAGCCGAAACTGTGTCAATGATGTGTAGAACGTGAGGGATGTTGATTTTAAATTCTAAGTCTCACAGAAGTTCCGCCACACTATTAATCCAAAGGTTGTGTTTAGTGTCATTTTCACCTTCAGCTCATGGTCTTGGTATGGAACACAATCTCATTTCACCTCATGGAATTTCTTTTTGATGCTCAGGGACGAGCATGGTTTAAGTATAGGGGGATGATGAATCTCGGATTCATCACTCTAAATCTCATTAATTAAGCTCAGATCCCTCAAAATCAATAACATTTCTGCATTTATTCAGCATAATTAGCATTCATGCATGATTTCATAAGAATTTCATTTTAGCATTAATTTCTGCACAAAATAAGAAGCCAAAAATCCAATTCAAAGTTGACCTGTAAATAGCCTAACTTCCCCTATTTTTAACTCCTCCATGCTAACTCCGAATAACACAAAACCACCTCCACTGTGTACATATCACTAACAAGAATAAATGAAAAAAAAAATCACTAACCATGTTAAGTGGACCAAAAACCCAAACCCTAGTTTCAGGAATTTTTGACTAAAAGCCCCATATCTTCCTCATCCAGTGTCCGATTTAATCCTACTCACTTTGAACTAATACACATTCAATTACCTTCAAAACAAGACCAAGTTCAAATGAATCAGAGCTCGTATGTGAAAGTTGGGTTTTGGGCCTCTTTTGTACATTGTGTATTTTCACGGTTTTTTATCCTTATTTTATGTACATATTTTCTTCATTAATAAAAATCCAAAAAAATAGATTTAGATGTCTTCTATTTATCTTTGATTTTCCATATTTTTCTAGATTTTTTATCTTGTTTAAAAATGATAAAAAAATTAGAAAACCCAAAAATCAAGGTATTCTATGTACAAAGGATATCCCAAAAATTCACTTTTTACATTTGATCGATTTTGGTTTTGACGTCTTCATGAAAGTTGTAGATCTCATCGAGACGAGCATTTTTTGTGAAGGAACTTTTTCGATCCGAGGTCATTTGCTATTTCTGTTTGATTTTACAAAAGATTTTATTTTCGATTTTTGTGGTGCTGACACGTGGCAGCACCTGGTGCCACCACGTGTTAGCAGTTTTTGGGGTTTTTATTACTCGTTTTTATAAAAAAAAAATAAAAAGCAGATGCACGTGTGTTGCACGTGCCTCTCAGGAACGTGCTCCGTACGTGCCTCGTCCCTTCTCACCCCTGCCACGTGTCGCGTTACTGGACGCCCGATCTCGGCTGATCGGACGGTCAGGCTTCATCTTCCCCAGCACAGCTCCTTTCCCAAACCGGCCCTCCTCCTTCCGCAACGGCTGCCGCAAATTTCGTCGCGCCCCCTTCTCTGTTATCTCCGCCTCACCGCAACCACCCTCCGCAGCCGCCTCCCCGCGTATTCCACAACCACCGGCCGCCTCCCTCGCCTATAAAATCATCTCGCCGCTCCAGGAGATCCTCATCCGCCGCTAAGCCCTCAACTTCCAAGGTCACCGCCGGTGGTGACAGCCCGGCGAAGCCTTCTCTGACGGTGAGATCCAAGGTCCGTTGACCTTGTCGCATCACGGCAGTCCTCCACCGTTAGTGCTTTCGCTCCACCATCCGCGTCGAGCCACCAACGTATCTTCATCGAGTGTTGCCTTCGTCATCGATAACCCCACCGTCTTCTTTGCGACTCCACCGAAGCCCCGCCACTTCATCGCCATCTTCATCGACCTCCAGCTCCACCAAAAGCTGCCTCAACCAGGAGCAGCACCTCTGCCAACTTCTAATGCAGCTCCGCCTTGACGTCGCCGCTCCACGGCGCCAGAAGCTCTAAGGGCCTCCACCAGAGTGGCCCTCTTCCACGCCACCGGGCTTCTCCGCTAGCGCCACCAGCACCGCAGGTCGGGCTCGAAGCCCGAGACCCCGCCACATGCGTCTCACGTGGGGCGGGGGACATCAGCAGACCATCAGCCTTAGGTCACGTGCGTAGCACGTGACCGCAGGGCAAATTACAAAAGGCCCCCGGTCTTTCCGCCTTATTGCGTTCCAGTCCAAGACTAGAGGGCATGTGCTGCGCACGTGCCCCTTTGTGAAATTTGCAAGAAGGGCCCCCATTTTATAGGTAATTAACATTAGGTCCCCCTGCACGTTTTATATTTATTACTATTTGTATTTACACCCATGTATTCCCCCTTTGTTTTGAACCTCTTTATGCTTCATTTTATTTATTCAAAAATAGCACTGTGGCCATCATTTAATTCTCTACGTTTTGGCATATTGTGAACATTTTTATGATTAGTGGTTAATTAATAATCATTTATCTTGTGGGAATTAGCATATTTTGCCCAATTTGCGCTCTAAAATTCATATTTGATTAATGTTGTTCTAAAAATTCTCGAAAAATCACATAGCGTAGAGTTAATTTTGCTTGACATTGTACCCAAAAAGATTTGCATTTACATGCATAATTTGCCATGTAAAAATCATTTTGCATATTTCAGTGTTTAATTTTTAATAAGTATTAAACCTCACATTTTCGAGGTTTAGGATTTTTTTCAGATCCATCACCTAGTGATAGATCTTAGATAATTTTGTATCTTGAAAACAAGTAGGTTTAATAATTATTATAATGAAATATTGTAAATCATTCTGTTTGCATTTAAAAATTCATAAAAAGTTCATTTTGTATCTAAAAATTCAAAAAAAATTATAGTGCATTCATTTCATCATTATTTACATTGTTGCCAAGTTTCATATTTTTCGGACATCATTTGATCGTAATTGATATTTTAGTCCCTAAAATAGGCTGAATTTGCATTTTTCATCCCTTATTGCATAAAAAAATTCCAAAAATAAACCGCATAGAAAACCGAACACGATGACGTTTTTATGGGTCTATCCAATTTCGTGTTCGATTTTCTATGCAGTTTATTTTTGGAATTTTTTATGCAATAAGGGATGCAAAATGCAAATTCGGCCTATTTTAGGGACTAAAATATCAATTATGATCAAATTATGTCCAAAAAATATGAAACTTGGCCACAATGTAAATGATGATGAAATGAATGCAGTATATTTTTTTTGGAATTTTTAGATACAAAATGAATTTTTTATGAACTTTTAAATACAAATAGAATGATTTTCAATATTTAATTATAATAAATATTAAACCTACTTGTTTTCAAGATACAAAGTTATCTAAGATCCATCACTTAGTGATGGATCTTAGAAAAATCCTAAACCTCAAAAATGTGGGGTTTAATACCAATTAAAAATTAAACACTGAAATATGCAAAATGATTTTTACAGGGCAAATTATGCATGCAAATGTAAATCTTTTTGAGCACAATGTCAAGCAAAATTAACTCTACGCTATGTGATTTTTTGAGAATTTTTAGAGTAATGATTAATCAAATATGAATTTTAGAGCACAAATTGGGCAAAATATGCTAATTCCCACAAGATAAATGATTATTAATTAACCACTAACCATAAAAATGTTCACAATATGCCAAAACGTAGAGAATTAAATGATGACCACAGTGCTATTTTTGAATAAATAAAATGAAGCATAAAGAGGTTCAAAACAAAGGGGAATACATGGCTATAAATGCAAATAGCAATAAATATAAAATGTGCAGGGGGGACCTAATGTTAATTACCTATAAAATGGGGGGCCCTTCTTGCAAATTTCACAGAGAGGCACGTGCGCAACACGTGCCCTCTGGTATTGGACTGGAACGCAATAAGGCGTAAAGACCGGGGGCCTTTTGTAATTTGCCCCGCAGTCACGTGCTACGCACGTGACCTGGGGCTGACGGTCTGCTGACGTCCCCCGCCCCACGTGCGACGCACGTGGAGGGCTCTCGGGCTTCGATCCCGGTCTGCGGTTCTGGTGGCGCTAGCGGAGAAGGCCGGTGGCGTGGAAGAGGGCCGCTCCGGTGGAGGTCCTTGGAGCTTCTGGCGCCATGGTGCGGCGGCGTCAAGGCGGAGCTGCAGTAGAAGTCGGCGGAGGTGCTGCTCCTGGTCGAGGTGGCTTTTGGTGGAGTTATAGGTCGATGAAGATGGCGACGAAGTGGCGGGGCTCCGATGGAGTTGCAAAGAAGACGGTGGGGTTGTCGATGATGAAAGCGATGCTCGATGATGATACGTTGGTGGCTCGACGCGGATGGCGGAGCGAAAGCACTAACGGTAGAGGACCGCCGTGATGCGACAAGGTCGACGGACCTTGGATCTCGCCGTCAAAGAAGGCTTCGTCGGGCTGTCACCACTGGCGGTGACCTTGGAAGTTGAGGGCTTAGCGGCGGATGAGGATCTCCTGGAGCGGCGAGGTGATTTTATAGGCTTGGGAGGCGGTCGGTGGTTGCGGAATACGCGGGGCGGCGGCTGCGGAGGGTGTTGCGGTGAGGCAGAGATAACGGAGAAGGGGGCGTGATGAAATTTGCGGCGACCATTGCGGAAGGGGGAGGGCCGGTTTGGGAAAGTAGGTGTGCTGGGGAAGATGAAGCCTGGCCGTCCAATCGGCCGAGATCGGGAGGCCAGTAACGCGACACGTGGCAGGGGTGAGAAGGGACGAGGCACGTACGGAGCACGTGCCTGGGAGGCACGCGCGACGCACGTGCGTCTGCTTTTTAATTTTTTTTAATTTTTATTATAAAAACGAGTAATAAAAACCCCAAAAACCATTAACACATGGCGGCACCAGGTGCTGCCACGTGTCAGCACCACAAAAATCGAAAATAAAATCTTTTGTAAAATCAAACAGAAATAGCAAATGACCTCGGATCGAAAAAGTTCCTTCACGAAAAATACTCATCTCGATGAGATCTACAACTTTCATAAAGACATCAAAACCAAAATCGATCAAATGTAAAAAGTGAATTTTTGGGGTATCCTATGTACATAGAATACCTTGATTTTTGGGTTTTCTGTTTTTTTGTCATTTTTAAACAAGATAAAAAATCTGGAAAAATATGGAAAATCAAAGATAAATAAAAGACATCTAAATCTAAATTTTTTGGATTTTTATTAATAAGAAAAATATGTGCATAAAATAAGGATAAAAAACCGCGAAAATACACAATGTACAAAAGAGGCCCAAAACCCAACTTTCACATACGAGCTCCGATTCACTTGAACATGGTCTTGTTTTGAAGGTAATTGAATGTGTATTAGTTCAAAAGTGAGTAGGATCAAATCGGACACTGGATGGGGAAGATATGGGGCTTTTAGTCCGAAAATCCTGAAACTAGGGTTTGGGTTTTTGGTCCACTTAATGGGGTTAGTAATTTTTTGTATTTTTCATTTATTCTTGTTAGTTGTACACAGTGGAGGTGGTTTTGTGTTATTCGGAGTTAGCATGGAGGAGTTAAAAATAGGGGAAGTTAGGCTATTTATAGGTCAACTTTGGCTTGGATTTTTGGCTTCTTATTTTGTGCAGAAATTAATGCTAAATTGCAATTCTTATGAAATCATGCATGAATGCTAATTATGCAGAATAAATGCAGAAATGCGCATGAGGTTGAGGGATCTGAGCTTAATTAATGAGATTTAGAGTGATGAATCCGAGATTCATCATCCCCCTATACTTAAACCATGCTCGTTCCTGAGCATCAAAAAGAAATGCCATGAGGTGAAATGAGATTGGGTTCCATACCAAGACCATGAGTTGAAGGTGAAAATGACACTAAACACGACCTTTGGATTAATAGTGTGGCGGAACTTCTGTGAGACTTAGAATTTTAAAATCAACAGCCCTCAAGTTCTACACATCATTGACACAGTTTCGGCTCAGAAGTCATCTTAGATCAATCCTCTTCCCAAAGTATACCCTATGAACATTGAATAACCGACTCATGTGTGTGAAGGGTTTTAGCTCTTCTCATCCAGAATGCCGGACTACCATGCTCCTCTCCTCTCCAGTAACTCATCCTCGGGGAGTCAGGTATTTTCTTCTAAGGTCTGTCGTGTTGTGTTCACAATCGAATGAGGGAGAAGATAGAAGAAAGAGAAAAGAACTGGAGGGTGGCCAGTGTAGTCACCTCTCCTTGTGAAGATGGCCAGTGTAGCCGAGTCTCCACCAAGATCTGCAGGTTTCTTGAAGCTTGGACCTTTTTGGTCGGATTTTTATTTAGTAGAATACTTCTTTGTATTTAGAATATTTGGTGGTTCTGCTTAGATCTTGTTGTGCCCCTACGGATATAGAATCTTTTTGTTCCGTACATTTTTTGGGGTCTTAGAAAAAATTGTGCCCAGCCGTTCATCCCTTTTCCGAAGCTTTATTTCAACCGTACTCCGGTCTTTAGATTTCCACGCTATCAGAAAAGAGACACGCAGTCTTCCAACATCCCGTTTGAGTTGAGCTAAGTGCATAGTGCGAGAGTACAAATTAATTCCCTATTCCAGAGTTGTACCCGGAATGAAGAGACCAGGTTAGACACTAAGAGTCAAACGCTGTTCATTGTCATGTGGAACTTAAATAATTAAGTCGAAAGACCTGAAGCTCTTAAAATCCTATTTCTCGGTGAAGTTCCTCTGAAAATTAGTTGGATTAAGGTCAAGTCCAGATCACTCTCGGTTTCAGCTCATAACTCGGTTCAGAACCCAATGACTTTTCACAGATGCAAATGCATGTGTTGTTGGATGAAGTGCATGTGTGTGAAATGCAGACACTTTCTTTTTTTGTGAATATATTTATTTTGACATTTTATGCAAGGGATTTTTTTATGCAAAAATGGATAAGAAGCCAATTTTTTAAAAAAATAATTTGGGCAAGGTTAGTGTTAGTAGAAAACTCTTTTTTTGTTTTTGTTTTTATTGTTGTTGTGTTTTTGTTTTTTTTGTTTTGTTTTTTTTCAAGTTAGTACCCACCCCGTAAATACATATAGACTTACGCGAAAGTACGAGATATGGGTAAAATATTTACAAAGTATATATAAAGACCCCCTATACTTAACGAGTGTTGTGTCCTCAGAGCACAAAAGCGTAAAGAAGACATAGCTCGGGCTAAGCATAAGTGGGTGAAAGAAAAGAAAAAAATGAAAAGAAAAAAAGAAGAGGTCTGGATATGTGAATGAGGAGAGTATATCCAGATGGGTGTCGGTTCCCCCTATACTTAGGCTCTGGTCAGCCTAATTATGGAAGAAGGTGGAAATGGAGCGGTCATGAGAAAGAGAAGGATGGTATGTACAGATGGCATCGGTCTCCCCCGCTATACTTAGGCCTTGGCCTAAGTAAAGGAAGAAGCTGTACAAGGAGGCCGATGTGGTCGGGAGGGAGGGTTGGTAGCCGATGATTTAAGGCAGTTTTCGGCTGATCTTTTTGTGAGCCAGCAGTGGGAGATCGTAATGATGAGACGGAGATGAAGCATATGATTCCCAACTATGATCAATATCATTCTCAGAAAAATCATGATGGATAATAGATGAAGTGTTTGTGTCAGAAGAAAGATATCCATCATCAGAGTTATCCACAGAGGAGTAGTATTTAAAAGTGGACATACTCCAAGTATTCTGGTCTTTTTGTTTCTTCAGTTGTTTCCTCAGAATTCATTCCTTCTTGGGGTCAATCGGTTTATCCTCGGATGAATACTCAAAAGCACCGGTCTCAGTCAGTTCATATGAAATGATACCAATGTACTTGAAGAAGGCAGAAGCATCAACTATGGAGAATAGTAGTTAGGAACGGGAGTTGTCCAACGAGAATTGAATTTTGGATCCTTGCGAAGATATGGCTTTGGAGCTGCTGAATAGACTTCACTCATGTAGACTAATTTTTCCGGACTTGATGAGGGATCATCAACTGATTCCTCTTCCGAAAGGTCAAAGGTCACTCTCTTTTTCTTGTTTTGTGAAGGTGTCGGTTCACTTGAGTATCCAGATGAATAACCATTAGAGTTCTTCTCCTTGGTCGGTTTGCATTTTGATTGTTTATTCTTAGTCTCTTGAATGTTGGTGCACTCTCGATTTGGGATGATTTGGTCTAGGTAATCAGATAAAGTTGCTCCAGGGTGCGACCATGTGTATGTCTCAGGATCGTAGTAGAAGGATTTGTCTATTTTGAGATCTGCGGGAATTGAAATACTGGGGAGAGTCTCTAAACCAATAGTCTCATCAACAACCGCTATCTCAGGTGTGGTTGCGGGGTAGGGCTCTTCTACCGCTTCATGGTTACGGTTGTCGGGGACTTCGTGGTTTGCCTCAGAAGATCGTGGTTCCTCAAAGATGGGGTCAGATCTAAGTGCTTCCAATGTTATGAAATTGATTTCCCGAGTCTCACAATCAATAATTGCCTTGGCCAATGCCAAGAATGGCTTTCCGAGAATGATTGGAGACTGGGTAAATTCTTCTTGATGCTCAATATCTATGATCGTGAATTCTACTTTGAGCGGAGCACTTTGGAATTTCATGTTGACAGAAATGATTCCTCTCGACTGCTTTGTAGATCGGTCCGCCAATTGAACAATCTCTCGTATCTTTCGCATCGGTCTGAGTTTGAGTTCATGGAGTACATAGGTCGGGAGGATATTGATCGGTGAATCGTCATCAATCCGAGCATGGGTGAAAATTGTGTCTTTGATTTCACAGTCAAATCTGGGTAACCGCTTCATTATGCAGCTCTTGGTTTTTCTCCTCAATACCAAGGAGGAGGCCATTGACAAGATATGTCTCTCGGTCTTGGTTCTAATCCTGCCCAACTTTTTCATAGTTAAATTTTCCATTAAAAATCTTTTAAGGTCGGGGAAGTGTTCAATGGCCTGTAGAAGGGAAGTTCAAAAATTAATTTCTTTCCTAGTGCTTCCCGTAAAGCAGGATCCAAATTCTTCAAATCTTCTTCAGTTTCAATTTTTATGAAATTTTCTGGATTTTCAATTTTTTGTGGTTTTCAAATATTTCCATTTTTTGGTATTTTCTGTGTGGTGTGGGGGTGTGGTGTGTTCTTCAGATGAGCAGGGGTTTTGGTGTTCAGGGTGATGGTCAGCGGCATAGTCATTTTCAGAATTGTCCCTAGGTCCCTGAATATCCTCAGAATTTTCAATCTCAGATCCAATCATTTCCTCATTCATTTTACTGTCCGAGCCACCATAGAATGCGATTAATCGGTCGGTGAATTTTTGAAATCTATCCTCTATTGAATTGAATCTCTTATTTATCCTCGAAATATCATCCTCAAAATTCTGTTCATGGTCAATCATGGGAGCAGTCGGTGTTTGTTCGATAATTTCATCTTCCATTTTCTCGTTTGTTCTAGGAGGAGAATTTCTTGGAATATCTGACATATGATCATTATTTTCTGAAAATTTCTCCTCAAAAATAATGGAAGGAGGCTACTCATATGGTCAAGGCATGTGTATTTGATCTGAGTGGAGTTCAATCCTTTGATCATGCTTGGTCAGACTTTGATATTGTGGAGTCAGCATACAGGGTTTATGTGTTTCTAGGAGGTCAGTCCAGTCCTCTGTATCGTGTCTGACGAGGGATCTATTATTGTCAATCCAATGCCGATGACCATTCAGTGCATGTCTTTCCATCTCATTGGGTTTCTTTGCCAGCCGGGATTTTGATTTTGAAATGTTTCATTGGCGAGAACCTGAGAATAAGGCGGTTCAGTCCAAGATGGTAGACGGTCATGTGTGGTTGGATGATTCGAATAGAAATTCAATGAAGAGGTTGAATTCATCCGCGGGTGAAAGTCTTCCACGAATGTTGGAGGATTATTGAAAGAAGAGGATTTGGTTGATTTGGGCCTAACCGAGACAAATTCATTTTCATAGTATAGTTCTGATGGGTTTTCGGTCATTTTTGAGAGGAATGGGGGGGTGGATCTGGAGAGTTTTTGGACAAGAGTTCCATTATCAAGAAAAGAGGAGAGATGATTGCACGAGATAGTCAAGAGAAATCAAATGTGCGGCTATTGATCTTGAAATCGGTTCACGTACACCAATGCAAAAACAATTCAAACCCCAGGTTCACCAACTCACATAATGAAGCTGTAAGAGTTCGGCTATTATCTTTTCGATTTTAGTTGGTGATAAATCAATCTTGGTAAAAAATTAGCGAGCTGAGATTTCGAATTTGGGCTCTAGCCTTAAGTGTCGTCTCTCGCTCACTCGGAAAAATAGAAACATCCAAGGTCGGGGTCGCTCTCCCGCAGAAATTCTTGATTTATGGGTTATTAAGATCGGATATATTTAGCAGTCCCAATTTTAGTTAGATAATCACTGAAGAATTTAAATGAGCACAAATACACGTCTACCGTCCAGTCCCAATTTTCTTTAGAATTATGTGATAAAAACAGAGGGAGAAATTCGGGAAAAGCCGATGCTCGCAGAAAACTATGATGAATGCTCAGTTAGATGACTTACAGTGAATCCTCGCAATCTTCATGTGGGATGCAATTCAAGAATTGAAAATTATTCTATATGGAATGCAAGCCGATGAAAAACCACACCTAAGCAGAAAGTTCTATTAGCGGGGAAGAATTGAGTTAAATTTTGGATAAGTTGAACGCTTTATGTGCGTCTCAATTAATGTGTAGTGTGGCTTAAGATCCTACGAGCACAATCAAAAATATAAATGCTCTGAGAGCCATATGTGCAGGTCTATCCTAATCGCCACTTAAGTCGGGCCCCACCCTCACCGGAGAGTGAAACAGGCCGCGACACACCACAAAAGAGTTCAGAGTCTTTTTACACACACGAGTGTTCAAACGGACACCGCTATAAATGTGCAGAAATTGAAATGTGCAAAAATTTGAAAACCAAGACTCTACGCTCTCTCACGACTCGACTCGATCTTAAATTAATTGCAGCTTCTTCGGATGTCGGTGAAGGTACGTCGGTTTCTTGAAAAACCGCTCCACATGCGCTGGGTACCTCGCAAGAAAAATAAGAGAGAGAATGTCAGAGAGTGACTCAAAAATAAATCAAAAAGAAAATAAAAGAAATAAATGGTGAAAAATAAATGCAGGAAATAAAATGGGATTTACAGTTTCAAATTCAGGGGTTAGACTACCCGAATGCGGAAAACCAAACGAAAAATGTCAAAACACAAAACTAAGCCATTTGCCTCCTCGAGAACGGTGCCATCTGACGACTCCGGAACGCGCGATGTTAAGTAGTTGTTTTTATGGGTGAGTGAAAAATAATAAAGTGTTGTTCATTGTAGGCGACTATCGGAAACGATCAAGAAATAACCACAAATTTTTAATCAATTTCAAGCAAGTGGTTTTTTTTGTTAATTTTACTTGGGCAAGTCCCAAGGTCGATCACAAGGAGGCAAAGGAACAACCTAGAATTATGTCTATCCAATTTCGTGTTCGGTTTTCTATGCGGTTTATTTTTGGATTTTTTATGCAATAAGGGATGCAAAATGCAAATTCGACCTATTTTAGGGACTAAAATATCAATTACGATCAAATGATGTCCGAAAAACATGAAACTTAGCCACAATGTAAATGATGATGAAATGAATGCACTGTAATTTTTTTGGAATTTTTAGATACAAAATGAATTTTTTATAAATTTTTAAATGCAAACAGAATGATTTTCAATATTTAATTATAATAAATATTAAACCTATTTGTTTTCAAGATACAAAATTATCTAAGATCTATCACTAGGTGATGGATCTTAGAAAAATCCTAAATCTCGAAAATGTGGGGTTTAATACCTACTAAAAATTAAACACTGAAATATGCAAAATGATTTTTACAGGGCAAATTATGAATGCAAATGCAAATCTTTTTGGGCACAATGTCAAGCAAAATTAACTCTACGATATGTAATTTTTCGAGAATTTTTAGAGCAACGATTAATCAAATATGAATTTTAGAGCGTAAATTGGGCAAAATATGCTAATTCCCACAAGATAAATGATTATTAATTAATCACTAATCATAAAAATGTTCACAATATGCCAAAACGTAGAGAATTAAATGATGACCACAGTGCTATTTTTGAATAAATGAAATAAAGCATAATGAGGTTCAAAACAAAGGGGGAATACAGGGGGTATAAATGCAAATAGCAATAAATATAAAATGTGCAGGGGGACCTAATGTTAGTTACCTATAAAATGGGGGCCCTTCTTGCAAATTTCACAGAGAGGCACATGCGCAACACGTGCCCTCTGGTCTTGGACTGGAACGTAATAAGGCGGAAAGACCGGGGGCCTTTTGTTATTTGCCCTGCGGTCACGTGTCTGCTGACGTCCCCCGCCCCACGTGCGACGCACGTGGCGAGGTCTCGGGCTTCGAGACCGGCCTGCGGTGCTGGTGGCGCTAGCGGAGAAGCCTGTTGGCGCGGAAGAGGGCCGCTCCGGTGGAGGCCCTTGGAGCTTCTGGCGCTGTGGAGCGGCGGCGTCAAGGCGGAGCTGCAGTAGAAGTCGGCGGAGGTGCTGCTCCTGGTCGAGGCGGCTTTTGGTGGAGCTGGAGGTCGATGAAGATGGCGACGAAGTGACGGGGCTCCGGAGGAGTTGCAAAGAAGACGATAGGGTTGTCGATGACGAAGGCGACACTTGATGAAGATACGTTGGTGGCTCGACGCGGATGGCTGAGCGAAAGCACTAACGGCGGAGGACTGCCGTGGTGCGACAAGGTCGACGGACCTTGGATCTCACCGTCAAAGAAGGCTTCGTCGGGCTGTCACCACCGGCGGTGACCTTGGAAGTTGAGGGCATAGCGGCGGATGAGGATCTCCTGGAGCGGCGAGATGATTTTATAGGCGAGGGAGGCGGCTGGTGGTTACGGAATACGCGGGGTGGCGGCTGCGGAGAGTGGTTGCGGTGAGGCGGAGATAACGGAGAAGGGGGCGCGACGAAATTTGCGGCGGCCGTTGCGGAAGGGGGAGGGCTGGTTTGGGAAAGGAGGTGTGCTGGGGAAGATGAAGCCTGGCCGTCCGATCGACTGAGATCGGGCAGCCAGTAATGCGACACGTGGCAGGGGTGAGAAGAGACGAGGCACGTGTGACGCACGTGTGTCTGCTTTTTAATTTTTTTTATAAAAACGAGTAATAAAAACCCCAAAAACCACTGACACGTGGCGGCACCAGATGCGGCCACGTGTCAGCACCACAAAAATCGAAAATAAAATCTTTTGTAAAATCAAGAAGAAATAACAAATGACCTCGGATCGAAAAAGTTCATTCACAAAAATGCTTGTCCCGATGAGATCTACAACTTTCATGAAGACATCAAAACCAAAATCGATCAAATGTAAAAAGTAAATTTTTGGGGTATCCTATGTACATAGTATACCTTGATTTTTAGGTTTTCTAATTTTTTTGTCATTTTTAAACAAGTTAAAAAATCTGGAAAAATATAGAAAATCAAAGATAAATAAAAGACATCTAAATCTATTTTTTTGGATTTTTATTAATAAAGAAAATATGTACATAAAATAAGGATAAAAAATCGCGAAAATACACAATGTACAAAAGAGGCCCAAAACGCAACTTTCACATACGAGCTTCCATTCACTTGAACTTGGTCTTGTTTCGAAGGTAATTGAATGTGTATTAGTTCAAAAGTGAGTAGAATCAAATTGGATATTGGATGGGGAAGATATGGGGGTTTTAGTCCAAAAATCCTGAAACTAGGGTTTGGGTTTTTGGTCCACTTAACAGGATTAGTGATTTTTTTTGTATTTTTTATTTATTCTTGTTAGTGATATGTATATAGTGGAGGAAGTTTTGTGTTATTCGGAGTTAGCATGGAGGAGTTAAAAATAGGGGAAGTTAGGCTATTTACAGGTCAACTTTGGCTTGTATTTTTTGCTTCTTATTTTGTGCAGAAATTAATTCTAAAATGCAATTCTTATGAAGTCATGCATGAATGCTAATTATGCAGAATAAATACAGAAATGCTATTGATTTTGAGGGATCTGATCTTAATTAACGAGATTTAGAGTGATGAATCTGAGATTCATCATCCCCCTATACTTAAACCATGCTCATCCCTGAGCATCAAAAAGAAATGCCATGAGGTGAAATGAGATTGGGTTCCATACCAAGACCATGAGCTGAAGGTGAAAATGATACTAAACACGACCTTTGGATTAATAGTGTGACGGAACTTCTGTGAGACTTAGAATTTTAAAATCAACAGCCCTCAAGTTCTACACATCATTGACACAGTTTCGGCTCAGAAGTCATCTTAGATCAATCCTCTTCCCAAAGTATACCCTATGAACATTGAATAACTGACTCATGTGTGTGAAGGGTTTTAGCTCTTCCCATCCAGAATGCTGGACTACCATGCTCCTCTCCTCTCCAGTAACTCATCCTCGGGGAGTCAAGTATTTCCTTCTAAGGTCTATCACACTATGTTCACAATCGAATGAGGGAGAAGATAGAAGAAAGAGAAAAGAACTGGAGGGTGACCAGTGTAGTCACCTCTCCTTGTGAAGATGGCCAGTGTAGCCGAGTATCCACCAAGATCTGCAGGTTTCTTGAAGCTTGGACCTTTTTGGTCGGATTTTTATTTAGTAGAATGCTTCTTTGTATTTGGAATTTTTGGTGGTTCTGCTTGGATCTTGTTGTGCCCCTACGGATATAGAATCTTTTTGTTCCGTACATCTTTTGGGGTCTTAGAAAAAATTGTGCCCAGCCATCCATCCCTTTTCCGAAGCTTTATTTCAACCCGTACTCCGATCTTTAGATTTCTACGCTACCAGAAAAGAGACTCACACAGTCTTCCAACATCCCGTCTGAGTTGAGCTAAGTGCAAAGTGCGAGAGTAAAAATTAATTCCCTATTCCAGAGTTGTACCCGAAATGAAGAGACTAGGTTAGACACTAAGAGTCAAACGCTGTTCATTTTCATGTGGAACTTAAAGAATTAAGTCAAAAGACCTGAAGCTCTTGAAATCCTATTTCTCGGTGAAGTTCCTCTAAAAATTAGGTGGATTAAGGTCAAGTCCAAATCACTCTCGGTTTCGGCTCATAACTCGGTTCAGAACCCAATGACTTTTCATAGATGCAAATGCATGTGATGTTGGATGAAGTGCATGTGTGTGAAATGCAGACACTTTCTTTTTTTGTGAATATATTTTTTTGACATTTTATGCAAGGGATTTTTATGCAAAAATGGATAAGAAGCCATTTTTTCAAAAATATTTTGGGCAAGGTTAGTAGAAAACTCTATTTTTTTGTTTTTATTGTTGTTGTGTTTTTGTTTTTTTTTTGTTTTTTTTTCAAGTTAGTACCCACCCCGTAAATACATATAGACTTACGCGAAAGTACGAGGTATGGGTAAAATATATACAAAGTATATATACAGACCCCCCCTATATTTAGCGAGTGATGTGTCCTCAGAGCACAAAAGCGTAAAGAAGACATAGCTCGGGCAAAGCGTAAGAGAGTGAAAGAAAAGAAAAAAATGAAAAGAAAAAAGAAGCGGTCGGGTATATAAAAGTGTCATCCTCAGAAAAATCATGATGGATAATAGATGAAGTGTTTGAGTCAGAAGAAAGATATCCATCATCAGAGTTATCCTCAGAGGAGTAGTATTTAAAAGTGGACATACTCCAAGTATTCTGGTCTTTTTGTTTCTTCAGTTGTTTCTTCAGAATTCGTTCCTTCTTGGGGTCGATCGGTTTGTCCTCGGATGAATACTCAGAAGCACTGGTCTCAGTCAGTTCATATGAAATGATACCAGTGTACTTGAAGAAGGAAGGAGCATCAGCTTTGGATGAATAGTAGTTAGGAACGGGGGTTGTCCAACGAGAATTGAATTTTGGATCCTTGCGAAGATATGGCTTTAGAGCTGCCGAACAGACTTCACTCATGTAGACTACCTTTTCCAGACCTGACGAGGGATCATCAACTGATTCCTCTTCCGAAAGGTCAAAGGTCACTCTCTTTTTCTTATTTTGTGAAGGTGTCGGTTCACTTGAGTATCCAGATGAATAGCCATTAGAGTTCTTCTCCTTGGTCAGTTTGCATTTTATTTATTTATTCTTAGTCTCCTGAATGTTGGTGCACTCTCGATTTGGGATGATTTGGTCTAGGTAATCAGAGAAAGTTTCTCCAGGGTGCAACCTTGCGTATGTCTCAGGATCGTAGTTGAAGGATTTGTCTATTATGAGATCCACGGGAATTGAAATACTGGGGAGAGTCTCTAAACCAATAGTCTCATCAACAATCGATATCTCAGGTGTGGCTGCGGGGTAGGGCTCTTCTACCGCTTCATGGTTACGGTTGTCGGGGACTTCGTGGGTTGCATCAGAAGATCGTGGTTCCTCAAAGACGGGGTCAGATCTAAGTGCTTCCAATGCTGTGAAATTGATTTCTCGAGTCTCACAATCAATAATTGCCTTGGCCAATGCCAAGAATGGCTTTCCGAGAATGATTGGAGACTGGGTGAATTCTTCTTGATGCTCAATATCTATGATCGTGAATTCTACTTTGAGCGGAGCACCTTGGAATTTCATGATAACAGAAATGATTCCTCTCGACCGCTTTATAGATCGGTCTGCCAATTGAACAATCTCTCGTATCTTCCGCATCGGTCCGAGTTTGAGTTCATGGAGTACAGAGGTCGGGAGGATATTAATCGGTGAATCATCATCAATCCGAGCATGGGTGAAAATTGTGTCTTTGATTTCACAGTCAAATCTGGGTAACCGCTTCACTATGCGGCTCTTGGTTTTTCTCCTCAATACCAAGGAGGAGGCCATTGACAAGATATGTCTCTCGGTCTTGGTTCTAATCCTGTCCGACTTTTTCATAGTTAATTTTCCTATTAAAAATCTTTTAAGGTTGGGGCAGTGTTCAATGGCTTGTAGAAAGGGAAGTTCAAATATTAATTTCTTTCCTAGTGCTTCCCATAAAGCATGATCCAAATTCTTCAAATCTTCTTCAATTTCAATTTTTTATGAAATTTTCTGGATTTTCATTTTTTGTGGTTTTCAAATATTTCCATTTTTTAGTATTTTCTGTGTGGTGTGGGGGTGTGGTGTGTTCTTCAAATGAGCAGGGGTTCTGGTGTTCAGGGTGATGGTCAGCGGCATAGTCATTTTCAGAATCATCCCTAGGTCCCTGAATATCCTCAGAATTTTCAATCTCAGATCCAGTCATTTCCTCATTCATTTTATTGTCCGAGCCACCATAGAATGTGATTAATAGGTCGGTGAAATTTTGAAATCTATCCTCTATTGAATTAAATCTCTTATTTATCCTCGAAATATCATCCTCAAAATTCGGTTCATGATCAATCATGGGAGCAGTCGGTGCGTGTTCGATAATTTCATCTTCCATTTTCTCGTTTGTTCTGAGAGGAGAATTTCTTGGAATATCCGACTTATGATCATTACTTTCTGAAAATTTCTCCTCAAAAATAATGGAAGGAGGCTGCTCATATGGTCCATGCATGTGTATTTGATCTGAGTGGAGTTCAATCCTTTGATCATGCTTGGTCAGACTTTGATATTGTGGAGTCAGCATACAGGGTTTATGTGTTTCTAGGAGGTCAGTCCAGTCCTCTATATCGTGTCTGACGAGGGGTCTATTATGGTCAATCCAATGTCGATGATCATTTAGTGTATGTCTTTCCATTTGGGTTGGGTTTCTTTGCCAGTCGGGATTTTGATTTTGAAATGTTTCATTGGCGAGAACCTGAGAATAAGGAGGTTCAGTCCAAGATGGTAGACGGTCATGTGTGGTTGGATGATTTGAATAGAAATTCAATGAGGAGGTTGAATTCATCCACGGGTGAAAGTCTTCCGCGAATGTTTGAGGATTATTGAAAGAAGAGGATTTTGTTGATTTGGGCCTAACCGAGACAAATTCATTTTCATAGTATAGCTCTGATGGGTGTTCGGTCATTTTTGAGAGGAATGGGGGGTTGGATCTATGAGAGTTTTTTGACAAGAGTTCCATTATCAAAAAAGAGGAGAGATAATTGCACGGGATAGTCAAGAGAAATCAAATGTGCGGCTATTGATCTTGTAATTGGTTCACGCACACCAATGCAAACACAATTCAAACCACATGTTCACCAACTCACACAATGAAGCTGTTAGAGTTCGGCTATTATCTTTTCAATTTTAGTTGGTGATAAATCAATCTTGGTAAAAATTTAGCGAGCTGAGATTTTGGATTTGGGCTCTAGCCTTAAGTGTCGTCTCTCGCTCTCTTAGAAAAATAGAAACATCCAAGGTCGGGGTTGCTCTCCCGCAGAAATTCTTGATTTTATGGGTTATTAAGATCGGCTATATTTAGCAGTCCCAATTTTAATTGGATGATCACTGAAGAATTTAAATGAGCACAAATACACGTCTACCGTCCAGTCCCAATTTCCTTTAGAATTACGTGATAAAACCAGAGGGAGAAATTCAGGAAAAGCCGATGCACGCGGAAAACTATGATGAGTGCTCAGTTAGAAAACTTACAGTGAATCCTCGCAATCTTCATGTTTGACGCATTAAAAGAATTGAAAATTATTCTATATGGAATGCAAGCCGATGAAAAACCACACCTAAGCAGAAAGTTCTATTAGCGGGGAAGAATTGAGTTAAATTTTGGATAAGTTGAATGATTTACGTGCGTCTCAATTAATGTGTAGTGTGGCTTAAGATCCTACGACCACAATCAAAAATATAAATGCTCTGAGAGCCGTATGTGCATGTCTATCCTAATCGCCACTTAAGTTGGGCCCCACCCTCACCGAAGAGTGAAACAGACCGTGACACACCACAAAAGAGTTCAAAGTCTTTTTACACACGTGAGAGTCAAAACGGACACCGCTAAAAATGAGAAGAAATTGAAATTTACAGAAATTTAAAAACCTAGACTCTACGCTCTCTCACGACTCGACTCGATCTTAAATTAATTGTGGCTTCTTCGGATGTCGGTGAAGGTGCGTTGGTTTCTTGAAAAACCGCTCCACGTGCACCGGGTACCTCGTGAGAAAAATAAGAGAGAGAGAATGTCATAGAGTGACTCAAAAATAAATCAAAAATGAAATAAAAGAAATAAATGCTAAAAATAAATGCAGGAAATAAAATGGGATTTATAGTGACAAATTCAGAGGTCAGACTACCCGAATACGGAAAATCGACCGAAAATGTCAAAACACAAAACTAAGCCGTTTGCCTCCCCGGCAACGGCGCCATCTGACGGATCCGGAACGTGCGATGTTAAGTAGTTGTTTTTATGGGTGAGTGAAAAAGAATAAAGTGTTGTTCGTTGTAGGCGACGATCGGAAACGGTCAAGAAATAACCACAATTTTTTAATCAATTTCAAGCAAGTGGTTTTTTTGTCTATTTTACTTGGACAAGTCCCAAGGTCGGTCACAAGGAGGTAAAGGAACAACCTAGAATTATGTCTATCCAATTTCGTGTTTGGTTTTCTATGCGGTTTATTTTTGGATTTTTTATGCAATAAGGGATGTAAAATGCAAATTCGGCCTATTTTAGGGACTAAAATATCAATTATGGACAAATGATGTTCAAAAAATATGAAACTTGGCCACAATGTAAATGATGATGAAATGAATGTACTGTATTTTTTTGGAATTTTTAGATACAAAATGAATTTTATATGAATTTTTAAATGCAAACAAAATGATTTTCAATATTTAATTATAATAAATATTAAACCTATTTATTTTCAAGATACAAAATTATCTAAGATCCATCACTAGGTGATGGATCTTAGAAAAATCCTCAACCTCAAAAATGTGGGGTTTAATACCTATTAAAAATTAAACACTGAAATATGCAAAATGATTTTTACAGCAAATTATGCATGCAAATGCAAATCTTTTTGGGCACAATGTTAATCAAAATTAACTCTACGCTATATGATTTTTCGGGAATTTTTAGAGCAACGGTTAATCAAATATGAATTTTAGAGCGCAAATTGGGCAAAATATGCTAATTCCCACAAGATAAATGATTATTAATTAACCACTAATCATAAAAATGTTCACAATATGCCAAAACGTAGAGAAGTAAATGATGACCACAGTGCTATTTTGAATAAATAAAATGAAGCATATAGAAGTTCAAAACAAATGGGGAATACAGGGGGATAAATGCAAATAGCAATAAATATAAAACGTGCAGGGGAGACCTAATGTTAATTACCTATAAAATGGGGGCCCTTCTTGCAAATTTCATAGAGAGGCACGTGCGCAGCACGTACCCTCTGGTCTTGGACTGGAACGCAATAAGGCGGAAAGACCGGGGGCCTTTTGTAATTTGCCCCGCGGTCACGTGCTACGCACGTGACCTGGGGCTGACGATCTGTTGATGCCTCCCGCCCCACGTGCGACGCACGTGGCAGGGTCTCGGGCTTCGAGCCCGGCCTGCGGTGCTCGTGGCGCTAGCGGAGAAGCCCGGTGGCATGGAAGAGGGCCACTCCGGTGGAGGCCCTTGGAGCTCCTGGCGCCGTGGAGCGGCGGCGTCAAGGCGGAGCTGCAGTAGAAGTCGGCGGAGGTGCTGCTCCTGGTCGAGGCGGCTTTTGTTGGAGTTGGAGGTCGATGAAGATGGCGACGAAGTGGCGGGGCTCCGGTGGAGTTGCAAAGAAGACGGCGGGGTTGTCGATGACAAAGGCGAGGCTCGATGAAGATACGTTGGTGGCTCGACACGGATGGCGGAGCGAAAGCTCTAATGGCGGAGGACCGCTGTGATGCGACAAGGTCGACGGACCTTGGATCTTGTCGTCAGAGAAGGCTTCGCCGGGCTGTCACCACCGGCGGTGACCTTGGAAGTTGAGGGCTTAGCGACGAATGAGGATCTCCTGGAGCGGAGAGATGATTTTATAGGCGAGGGAGGCGGCCGGTGGTTGCGTAATACGCGGGGCGGCAGCTGCGGAGGGTGGTTGTGGTGAGGCAGAGATAACAGAGAAGGGGGCGTGACGAAATTTGCAGCGGTCGTTGCGGAAGGAGGATGGCCGGTTTGGGAAAGGAGGTGTGCTGGGGAAGATGAAGCCTGGCCGTCCGATCGGCCGAGATCGGGCGGCAAGTAACGCGACACGTGGCAGGGGTGAGAAGGGACGAGGCACGTGCGACGCATGTGCGTCTGCTTTTTATTTTTTTTAATTTTTTTTATAAAAATGAGTAATAAAAACCCCAAAAACCACTGACACGTGGCGGCACCAGGTGCTGCCACGTGTCAGCACCAAAAAAATCGAAAATAAAATCTTTTGTAAAATCAAACAGAAATAGCAAATGACCTCGGATCGAAAAAGTTCCTTCACGAAAAATGCTCGTCTCGATGAGATCTACAATTTTGAAGACATCAAAACTAAAATCGATCAAATGTAAAAAGTGAATTTTTGGGGTATCTTATGTACATAGAATACCTTGATTTTTGGGTTTTCTAATTTTTTTGGTCATTTTTAAACAAGAAAAAAAATCTGGAAAAATATGGAAAATCAAAGATAAATAAAATACATCTAAATCTAATTTTTTTGGATTTTATTAATAAAGAAAATATGTACATAAAATAAGGATCAAAAACCACGAAAATACACAATGTACAAAAGAGGCCCAAAACCGAACTTTCACATACGAGCTCCGATTCAATTGAACTTGGTCTTGTTTTGAAGGTAATTGAATGTGTATTAGTTCAAAAGTGAGTAGGATCAAATCAGACACTGGATGGGGAAGATATGGGGCTTTTAGTCTGAAAATCCTGAAACTAGGGTCGGGTTTTTGGTCCACTTAACAGGGTTAGTGATTTTTTGTATTTTTCATTTATTCTTGTTAGTGATATGTACACAGTGGAAGTGGTTTTGTGTTATTCGGAGTTAGCATGGAGGAGTTAAAAATAGAGGAAGTTAGGCTATTTACCGGTCAACTTTGGCTTGGATTTTTGGCTTCTTATTTTGTGCAGAAATTAATGCTCAAATGCAATTCTTATGAAATCATGCATGAATGCTAATTATGCAGAATAAATGCAGAAATGCTATTGATTCAGAGGGACATGAGCTTAATTACTGAGATTTAGAGTGATGAATTCGAGATTCATCATCCCCCTATACTTAAACCATGCTCGTCCCTGAGCATCAAAAAGAAATGACATGAGGTGAAATGAGATTCGGTTCCATACCAAGACCATGAGCTGAAGGTGAAAATGACACTAAACACGACCTTTGGATTAATAGTGTGGCGGAACTTCTGCGAGACTTAAAATTTTAAAATCAACAACCCTCAAGTTCTACACATCATTGACACAGTTTCGGCTCAGAAGTCATCTTAGATCAATCCTCTTCCCAAAGTATACCCTATGAACATTGAATAACAGACTCATCTGTGTGAAGGGTTTTAGCTCTTTCCATCCAGAATGCCGGACTACCATGCTCCTCTCCTCTCCAATAACTCATCCTCGGGGAGTCAGGTATTTCCTTCTAAGGTCTGTCGCGTTGTGTACACAATCGAATGAGGGAGAAGATAGAAGAAAGAGAAAAGAACTGGAGGGTGGCCAGTGTAGTCACCTCTCCTTGTGAAGATGGCCAGTGTAGCCGAGTCTCCACCAAGATATGAAGGTTTCTTGAAGCTTGGACCTTTTTAGTCGGATTTTTATTTAGTAGAATGGTTCTTTGTATTTGGAATTTTTGGTAGTTCTGCTTGGATCTTGTTGTGCCCCTACGGATATAGAATCTTTTTGTTCCGTACATTTTTTGGGGTCTTAGAAAAAATTGTGCCCAGCTGTCCATCCCTTTTCCGAAGCTTTATTTCAACCCGTACACCGATCTTTAGATTTCCACGCTACCAGAAAAGAGACTCACACGGTCTTCCAACATCCCGTCTGAGTTGAGCTAAGTGCAAAGTGCGAGAGGACAAATTAATTCCCTATTCCAGAGTTGTACCCGAAATGAAGAGACCAGGTTAGACACTAAGAGTCAAACGCTGTTCATTGTCATGTGGAACTTAAAGAATTAAGTCAAAAGACCTGAAGCTCTTGAAATCCTATTTCTCAGTGAAGTTCCTCTGAAAATTAGGTGGATTAAGGTCAAGTACAGATCACTCTCGATTTCAGCTCATAACTCGGTTCAGAACCCAAGGACTTTTCACAGATGCAAATGCATGTGATGTTGGATGAAGCGCGTGTGTGTGAAATGCAGACACTTCCTTTTTTGTGAATATATATTTTTTTGATATTTTATGCAAGGGATTTTTTTATGCAAAAATGGATAAGAAGCCATTTTTTTCAAAAATATTTTGGGCAAGGTTAGTGTTAGTAGAAAACTCTTTTTTTGTTTTTTTTGTTGTTGTGTTTTTGCTTTTTTTTTGTTTTGTTTTTTTTCAAGTTAGTATCGACCCCGTAAATACATATAGACTTACACGAAAGTACGAGATATGGGTAAAATATATACAAAGTATATATACAGACCCCCTATACTTAGTGAGTGTTGTGTCCTCAGAGCACAAAAGCATAAAGAAGACATAGCTCGGGCTAAGCGTAAGAGAGTGAAAGAAAGGAAAAAAATGAAAAGAAAAAAGAAGCGGTCGGGATATGTGAATGAGGAGAGTATATACAGATGGGTGTCAGTTCCCCCTATACTTAGGCTTTGGTCAACCTAAGTATGGAAGAATGTGGAAATGGAGCGGTCGTGAGAAAGAGAAGGATGGTATGTACAGTAGCATCGGTCTCCCCCCAATACTTAGGCCTTGGCCTAAGTAAAGGAAGAAGTTGTACAAGGAGGCCGATGTGGTCGGGAAGGAGGGTGGGTAGCCGATGATTTAAGGTAGTTTTCGGCTGATCTTTTTGTGAGCCTGCGGTGGGAGATCGTAATGATGAGATGGAGATGAAGCATATGATTCCCAACTATGATCAGTGTCATCCTTAGAAAAATCATGATGGATAATAGATGAAGTGTTTGTGTCAGAAGAAAGATATCCATCATCAGAGTTATCCTTAGAGGAGTAGTATTTAAAAGTGGACATACTCCAAGTATTCTGATCTTTTTGTTTCTTCAGTTGTTTCCTCAGAATTCGTTCCTTCTTGGGGTCAATCGGTTTGTCCTCGAACGAATACTCAGAAGCACCGGTCTCAGTCAGTTCATATGAAATGATACCAGTGTACTTGAAGAAGGCAGGAGCATCAGCTTTGGATGAATAGTTGTTAGGAACGGGTGTTGTCCAACGAGAATTGAATTTTGGATCCTTGCGAAGATATGGCTTTAGAGCTGCCGAACAGACTTCACTCATGTAGACTACCTTTTCCGGACCTGGTGAGGGATCATCAACTGATTCCTCTTCTGAAAGGTCAAAGGTCACTCTCTTTTTCTTGTTTTGTGAAGGTTTCGGTTCACTTGAGTATCCAGATGAATAGCCATTAGAGTTCTTCTCCTTGATCGGTTTGCATTTTGTTTGTTTATTCTTAGTCTCCTGAATGTTGGTGCACTCTCGATTTGGGATGATTTGGTCTAGGTAATCAGAGAAAGTTGCTCCAGGGTGCGACCATGCATATGTCTCAGGATCGTAATTGAAGGATTTGTCTATTTTGAGATCTGCGGGAATCAAAATACTGGGGAGAGTCTTTAAACCAATAGTCTCATCAAGAACCGCTATCTCAAGTGTGGCTGCGGGGTAGGGCTCTTCTACCGCTTCATGGTTACGGTTGTCAGGGACTTCGTGGGTTGCCTTAGAAGATCATGGTTCCTCAAAGACGGGGTCAGATCTATGTGCTTTCAATGTTGTAAAATTTATTTCCCGAGTCTCACAATCAATAATTGCTTTGGCCAATGCCAAGAATGGCTTTCCGAGAATGATTGGAGATTGGGTGAATTCTTCTTGATGCTCAATATCTATGATCGTGAATTCTACTTTGAGCGGAGCACCTTGGAATTTCATGATGACAGAAATGATTCCTCTCGGCCGCTTTATAGATCGAATGTTTGAGGATTATTGAAAGAAGAGGATATGGTTGATTTGGCCTAACCAAGACAAACTCATTTTCATAGTATAGCTCTGATGGGTGTTCGGTCATTTTTGAGAAGAATGGGGGGTTGGATCTGCGAGAGTTTTTGGACAAGTGTTCCATTATCAAGAAAAGAGGAGAGATGATTACACGGGATAGTCAAGAGAAATCAAATGTGCGGCTATTGATCTTGAAATCGGTTCACGCACACTAATGCAAACACAATTCAAACCCCAGGTTCACCAACTCACACAATGAAGCTGTAAGAGTTCGGCTATTATCTTTTCTATTTTAATTGGTGATAAATCAATCTTGGCAAAAATTTAGCGAGCTGAGATTTCGGATTTGGGCTCTAGCCTTAAGTGTCGTCTCTCGCTCACTCAGAAAAATAGAAACATCCAAGGTCGTGGGGACTCTTCTGTAGAAATTCTTGATTTTATGGGTTATTAAGATCGGCTATATTTAGCAGTCCTAATTTTAATTAGATGATCACTGAAGAATTTAAATGAGCACAAATACGCGTCTACCGTCCAGTCTTAATTTCATTTAGAATTATGTGATAAAACCAGAGGGAGAAATTCGGGAAAAGCCGATGCACGCAGAAAACTATGATGAATGCTCAGTTAGAAGACTTATAGTGAATCCTCACAATCTTCATGCGGGATGCAATACAAGAATTGAAAATATTCTATATGGAATGCAAGCCGATGAAAAACCGCATCTAAGTAGAAAGTTCTATTAGCGGGGAAGAATTGAGTTAAATTTTGGCTAAGTTGAACGATTTATGTGCATCTCAATTAATGTGTAGTGTGGCTTAAGATCCTACGAGCACAATCAAAATTATAAATGCTCTGAGAGCCGTATGTGCAGGTCTATCCTAATCGCCAATTAAGTCGGGCCCCACCCTCACCAGAGCGTGAAACAAGCCACGACACACCACAAAAGAGTTCAGAGTCTTTTTACACACGCGAGAGTCCAAACAGACATTGCTATAAATGAGCAGAAATTGAAATTTGCAGAAATTTAAAAATCTAGACTCTACGCTCTCTCACGACTCGATTCGATCTTAAATTAATTGCGGCTTCTTCGTATGTCGGTGAAGGTGCGTTGGTTTCTTGAAAAACCGCTCCACATGCATTGGGTACCTCACAAGAAAAATAAGAGAGAGAATGTCATAGAGTGACTCAAAAATAAATCAAAAATAAAATAAAAGAAATAAATGCTGAAATATAAATGCAGGAAATAAAATGGGATTTACAGTGACAAATTCGGGGGTCAGACTATTCGAATACGGAAAATCGGACGAAAAATGTCAAAACACAAAACTAAGACGTTTGCCTCCTCAGCAACGGCGCCATCTGATGGATCCGGAACGCGCGATGTTAATTAGTTGTTTTTATGGGTGAGTGAAAAATAATAAAGTGTTGTTCGTTGGAGGCGGTGATCGGAAACGGTCAAGAAATAACCATAAATTTTTAATCAATTTCAAGCAAGTGGTTTTTTTGTTTATTTTACTTGGGCAAGTCCCAAGGTCGATCACAAGGAGGCAAAGGAATAACCTAGAATTATGTCTATCCAATTTCGTGTTCGGTTTTCTATGCGGTTTATTTTTGGAATTTTTTTATTCAATAAGGGATGCAAAATGCAAATTCGGCCTATTTTAGGGACTAAAATATCAATTACAATCAAATGATGTCCGAAAAATATGAAACTTAGCCATAATGTAAATGATGATGAAATGAATGCACTGTAATTTTTTTGGAATTTTTAGATACAAAATGATTTTTTTATAAATTTTTAAATGCAAACAGAATGATTTTCAATATTTATAATAAATATTAAACCTACTTGTTTTCAAGATAAAAAATTATCTAAGATCTATCACTAGGTGATGGATCTTAGAAAAATCCTAAACCTCGAAAATGTGGGGTTTAATACCTATTAAAAATTAAACACTGAAATATGCAAAATGATTTTTACAGGGCAAATTATGTAGCAAATGCAAATCTTTTTGGGCACAATGTCAAGCAAAATTAACTCTACGCTATTTGATTTTTCGAGAATTTTTAGAGCAACGGTTAATCAAATATGAATTTTAGAGCGCAAATTGGGGAAAATATGCTAATTCCCGCAAGATAAATGATTCGCGAAGACTTTTGTACTATACAACAAAAGAGCCAAAGAACAAGGATCCTCTCATTGAAGCGGCTACATCAACTGCTGCTTTCTAGGTCTAATTAACCACTAATCATAAAAATGTTCACAATATGCCAAAACGTAGAGAAATAAATGATGACCATAGTGCTATTTTTGAATAAATAAAATGAAGCATAAAGAGGTTCAAAACAAAGGGGGAATACATGGGTATAAATGCAAATAGCAATAAATATAAAACGTGCCCTCTGGTCTTGGACTGGAACGCAATAAGGCGGAAAGACCGGGGGACTTTTGTAATTTGCCCCGCGGTCACGTGCTACGCATGTGACCTGGGGCTGACGGTCTGCTGGCATCCCCCGCCCCACGTGCGACGCACGTGGCGGGGTCTCGGGCTTCGAGCCCGGCCTACGGTGCTGGTGGCGCTAGCGGAGAAGCCCGGTGGCGTGGAAGAGGGACGCTCCGGTGGAGGCCCTTGGAGCTTCTGGCACCGTGGAGCGGCGGCTTCAAGGCGGAGCTGTAGTAGAAGTCGGCGAAGGTGCTGCTCCTGGTCGAGGCAGCTTTTGGTGGAGCTGGAGGTCGATGAAGATGGCGACGAAGTGGCGGGGATCCGGTGGAGTTGAGAAGAATATGGCAGGGTTGTCGATGACGAAGGCGACCCTCGATGAAGATACGTTGGTGGCTCGACGCGGATGGCGGAGCAAAAGCACTAACGGCGGAGGACCGCCGTGATGCGACAAGGTCGACAGACCTTGGATCTCATCGTCAGAGAAGGCTTCGCTGGGCTTTCACCACGGGTGGTGACCTTGGAAGTTGAGGGCTTTGCGGCGAATGAGGATCTCCTGGAGCGGCGAGATGATTTTATAGGTGAGGGAGGCGGCCGGTGGTTGCGGAATACGCGGGGCGGCGGCTGCGGAGGGTGGTTGCATTGAGGCGGAGATAACGGAGAAGGGGGCGTGGCAAAATTTGCGGCGGCTGTTGGGGAAGGGGGAGGGCTGGTTTGGGAAAGGAGGTGTGCTGGGGAAGATGAAGCATGGTCGTCCGATCGGCCGAGATCGGGCGGCCAGTAACGCGGCACGTGGCAGGGGTGAGAAAGGACGAGGCACGTGCGATGCACATGCGTCTGCTTTTTATTTTTTTAATTTTTTTATAAAAACGAGTAATAAAAACCCCAAAAATCGCTGACATGTGGCGGCACCAGGTGCTGACACGTGTCAGCACCACAAAAATCGAAAATAAAATCTTTTGTAAAATCAAACAGAAATAGCAAATGACCTCGGATCGAAAAAGTTCCTTCACGAAAAATGCTCGTCTCAATGAGTTCTACAACTTTCATGAAGACATCAAAACCAAAATCAATCAAATGTAAAAAGTGAATTTTTGGGGTATCCTATGTACGTAGAATACCTTGATTTTTGGGTTTTCTATTTTTTTTCATTTTTAAACAAGATAAAAAATCTGGAAAAATATGGAAAATCAAAGATAAATAAAAGACATCTAAATCTATTTTTTTGGATTTTTATTAATAAAGAAAATATGTACATAAAATAAGGATCAAAAACCGTGAAAATACACAATGTACAAAAGAGGCCCAAAATCCAACTTTCACATACGAGCTCCGATTCACTTGAACTTGGTCTTGTTTTGAAGGTAATTGAATGTGTATTAGTTCAAAAGTGAGTAGGATCAAATCGGACACTAGATGGGGAAGATATGAGGCTTTTAGTCCGAAAATCCTTAAACTAGGGTTTGGGTTTTTGGTCCACTTAACAGGGTTAGTGATTTTTTTGTATTTTTCTTTATTCTTGTTAGTGATATGTACACAGTGGAGGTGGTTTTGTGTTATTCGGAGTTAGCATGGAGGAGTTAAAAATAGGGAAGGCTATTTACAGGTCAACTTTAGCTTGGATTTTTGGCTTCTTTTTTTGTGCAGAAATTAATGCTAAAATGCAATTCTTATGAAATCATGCATGAATGCTAATTATGCAGAATAAATGCAGAAATGCTATTGATCTTGAGGGATCTGAGCTTAATTAATGAGATTTAGAGTGATGAATCCGAGATTCATCACGCCGCCCCAGCACCTCCAGACCGCCATGTGCAATGCATCCGACCTCCAACGAACCACTCGTACGCGGCCCTCTCCGCGGCAGTGTGCTGCCGCCAGATCGCGTCGGCCCTGCCTTCTGCAGCCTCTCCCCATCGACCTCACTCGGACCTCCAGTGGCACCGCTGCTTAGCCACTCCACCGCCATCTGAAGCCAGTCGTGCCACCTCCGGCTGCCTCTGCATTCGTCGATGCCCGCCCCCCTTTGGCCTGTCCACGTGAGATGAAAGAAGAAGGGGTGACAACCCCCACTCTCCCTCTACTTGAAGAATGGAAACAATAAACCCTAGTGGGGTATTCTTTTGGAAATAAAAAAATATCTTTCGAGAAATAATATTCAAGCCCCTCGTGTCTTTCAAAAATTACAAAGGCCTGTCAACTCCAAAGCACATGCCTTGCATGTAATATTATGGGTAAATTGCGACTCTGATTCAATATTTTATTTCTATTAATTTCTGATGCAAAAACTTAAATTATTTGTGTTTTAGTCCCTGTGCTTCCAGAATTTTATTTGCATGCTCTTTTTGATGGAATAAATGCTTTTCATGGTCTAAATTTTTTCAAAAATTTTGTGTTTGTTCCTGTTGTAGTGTTTTTCATTGTATTAATTTTTCATCAAATTTAGTTTACAATTGAAATTAAAAAAATCAAAAATAGTGTTTTTTGCCTGCTAAACTTTAAAAATTCATAAAAATTCGAAAAATTACTTTAAAATTCCCAAAAAAATTAGTGTAGGTGTATTATGTTGTCTTTTAATTTTTTCCGATTTTTATGAATTAATTATTTTTAAAAACCAAAAATTAAAAATACCAAAAATCTTATAAAAATCATAAAAAAATTCTACAAAAAATCCAAAAATAGTGATTTCAATTTTGTGTTTGTAGATATTTACATTTATTTCATCATAAAAATAATTGCCAGGAGTTTGGGTAATTAAAATATGTTTATGTTGCAAATTACTCCAGGCTGTGCACTGTTTCGCTTTTTCTCACTGTTTGATTTTTTAAAAAAATAGAAAAAACATCTGAAAATTTCACAAAAATTCTCAAAAATATTTCAAAACTTTTAAACCTAAAAATATTTTCTCTGAATTTTTCTGAGTATTTTTTATAAATTGAAAAATTACAAAAAGATTTGGTGCGCATATTTTTGATCTTGTAAATATTGCTCCGTATTATTTTTGAAAATAAAAAAAAATTGTAAAATCAAAATCACTAAAAAATTGAAAATCAGAAAATACAAAAAAATAGAAATAAAAAATTACTAAAAAAATTAAAAAGATAAAAAATCACAAAAGTCAAGGATAGTTGTCTTTTGAGATTCCTATTTTTCTCTTAATTGATTTTCGATTAATTGAATAACCCTTGGGATTTGTATCCTCCCTAAGTTCGACCATGTCCGTTATACAGGTTAATAAGTAGCAGAAAGAAAAAAATTGTTTGTTTGTCATGGGATTTTTGGGGATAACAACGACTTTATTTATTATTAATTTCCGATCCTAAAGAATTGCACGATCAACAGGTATGCAGATCCACTCGGTCATCTGGTTGTCTCTAGGGTTGTATGTCTCTTTCAGTGTAGGTTTCGGCCATCCTTGTTCAGGCTCTTGCTCATCTGGGTTATTTTGGGGTCCACCACCTCCTCCTCCTTGTCTTCCTCCTCCTCCTTCTAGTTTGTTCATAACATCATTCAACATTTCCTGAAAGGTAGTCTATGCTAGGCTTGCTCTGTCAGCTGTTGTTGGATAGTCTGGATAGATGTTAACAATTGTGCATTGACCTGGTTCTGATCCGGCATCTGTCCTTGCTCTGGCTGAGGGGGTTGCTGACCCTTGCCCTTTCCTTGAGGAGCGCTCTCAGGATCGACTTTCATTCACAACAGCAAAAGTGGGACAAGAGTGGTCCCGATTTATTGGGTGGTCACATGGAAGGGTAGAAGATGAGGAGTCTAGAGATCGACCTACAAGGTCTGGATCAGGTTCCCAGGAATCGCCTTGAACTATTGGCGAGATTGAGTCCATGGAATCGATGTAGGCATCGACAGGATCCCGACTAAACCATCCATGAATTGCCCTCACAAAGGAAGAGGGGAGTTTGATGAAGGAAGAAGGATACGGTGATCAATGAGGAATAAATTGGAGTGAAAAATAGTAGAAAGGCTCAAGACTGAGCGGGGGTCAAAGGGAGAAACACATGAGAAAATTTTGCGAAAGCGTGTGGGACTTGATCTTTGAACCTTAATCAAGATCCATACAAACACAAGACAAAATTGGGTTCACCAACTCACGCCATGTGAAGCCGTAAAGGTTCAGCTACTTATTATCTTTTCAGTTTTAATGTTGTTATTTTAGGCATATCCTATAACAAGTCCTTAGCACGCTAACCCTATAGGAGAGAGTACTGCCAGAAAAGTATCTCGTACTTGTACTCCTCCTTTGTAACTTGTATTCTGCACTTTTTGAGGTCCTTGTATCTCTTCCCAGATCCCTACTCAGCTAAAGAAATAGAGAGAGGAAGCTGATAGGTGAAACCACTACTTTGGTTCTCGCTCGCAACGGAATCACTTGTGAGCGTGCAAGAACCTACTCGAACACAAACCGATGAGAAAGACACCCCCGTCAAGGGGTGGCCTAAGCTCAGTACTTCAGACCATGTTGATGCTCCATACAAGGTGGAACACCATCGTTGACAAGGCCTTACTCAGTCATGTGCGATAGAAGCGCCATTACTTCGGAAATCCAGGAGATACAAAAGGTAGATACCGACTAGGATTTTGGCTCTAATCCTTAACGGGTCGTGCCTCGCTCATGGGAGGGGTTTTTGGTCCCATCCGAAGGTACCTGAAAACAATGAGGGCTTTATAAACCCTAAACAATGATAGTCCATTACAAATTTTAATTAAGGTCAAAATTAATTTAGCAGTCCCCTTGTTTTAATTTTTTGGGTTTTTACTTTTTTTGAGTTTATTTTCATATAAGCGCCTAACAGTTTTGTAGATTTTCCTTTAAGTCCTAGGTTCTCAAAATCAGAGGGAGATAGCAGAAAAGCCGTGCAAGTCGATTCAATGATGGAAATCTCACTATTCAATCTAATGATGCATGCTGAGTTAGAAGACTTATTGTGCATCCCAGTTCTCTCCATGCGATATCAAAACAGAAATTTAAACTTATCTACAAGGTGGTGTGCAATCGATAAAATCACCCTAAACAGTAGCTGCTATTAATCGTGAAGAACCAATTATTAGTGATTCGGAAATGAGACCAACGTCTGGTCTCCGATGCCGATCGTGAAGGATATGGGGAGATCCTTAAGAGCATCACGGAAGCGTGAGGATCGCATCGTATGCGATCGGGAGCGACTAGTCGCACTAGTTGCCCGAGGCAGCGGAAATTAAAAAATATTCATGTGACGAAACCACATGATCCAAGAACACTTCTCTGATCGTTTCGTCTAAACCAAAAACAAGTAAAATAGGATTACCTCTTGAAGCGTGGTTGCGATCGAGTCTCTAAATGAAGAGACCTCCTGTCTCAAGTCCGATCCGATGGAGGAGACTCTTGCGAGCATGTTGATGAAACACGTGCTTCTTGCAATCCATGTTGATGATCCAAGCGACGAATCTCCTGATTTCGACACACGAGATCTGACATCTTCTCACAAGCGAGGCGCACCATAGGAGACAGAGATCCACGAGAAAATGATCCGGCTGCTTAACGACAACGTTGCGATGATGGGGAATCTCTCTAGGGCTTCCATGGTGGACGGCCACATGAGAGAAGGAGAGAGGATGTGTAGATAATGAGAGAGAGATGTTGTTGTAACCAAGAAGAGCAAGGGTGCCTCTCCTTTTATAATATTTTGGGATCCATGGATCTCAATCCATGGACAACTAATGAATCCGTGATTCATCGCCTTAAATCTTTCATTTTGGCTAAAATCCTTGGTAAGATACATGTAAATATCCACTAATTCTATTTAATTAACATTCTAACCACAAATATTAATATTATATTTTTAACACTTAAATTATCCAAAATAAAAGAATAAAGAGAAAAAGGAAAATAAAAATAAAAAAGGATGTATATGTAATATACAGACTGATCCTAACCCTGAGACCTGGTCAATATATTGACCAGGTCGACAAAAGAAATAAGTAGGGGGAGATAAGGATCATAACCTATAAAAATATTCAGAAAATTAAGACCAGAAATATAATTTACCCATTTTTCACCATATAAATACTTCATCTATTTTATTTATCATCGAAACAACTTCAAATCAAAACACTCCTTTTGTAAAAGTTGTTCATAAAAATATATATTATTTTATAAAAATATCAGAAAAATATTTTGGTACAAAAATAAAATAACCGTAATGAACCGGAAAAGCCGTAAAATCCGACTTCCGAGGTTCATATCTATTTATAGAAAACTTCAAAATGATCAAACTCACTTTTAAAATCTGTTTTGTACATAATACTATTTATTAAAAATATCAGAAAAATATTCGAATAAAACTGGTGAGTTTCACCTTTTTGTACCCGTTGTATATATGTAGTATGTGTAGAAACTTCCGTGATTTTTAATTAAATAACTGTAAACTGTATTAACTTAATTCTTTCCTAAAATCATCTAAAATTGTATATAAAAATATAAAAAAAAGTAACTTAAAATACCGAAAAAAATCGGAGGCTCGAAGCCGCTATTTTTTCGTCCGGGCTTCATAACTCGGCCGTTTCAACTCCGAATTGAGCAAACTCAGTCCTTAAAATTATATTTTCAATTATCTACAAAATGACACTAGTTTCACTAAAATCGGAGTTAATGCGAAAAATACGATTTTCGGGATCGTCTTGGTGTATTGTATAATAAGCCGTAACTTATATTATTATTTAATACATTAATCCTTTATATTTATTTTAAAAAAATAATAATACTTTATTTATTTATTTATTTAAATTAATTATTTATTTAATTTATTAATTTAATTAATTACAATTTATACCTACATTACTCATTTATTTAATTAAATATATTATATATCTATATATGGTATTTACTACTTTTACTTTTGTCTCTTTCTTTACATTGTCTTTTTCCTCTCATTTATTATTTATGCATGTGTCACTTTATCATTGGCCATCTTTTCTTTTCTTCTCCCTCTTCTTCTCTTTCCTCTTTTCCTTCTTCCCCACGCACACTCCTCCTTCCTCTTCTCATTTTCTTCTCCAACCGAACCCAACGTCCCAACGGCCGGCCGTTGGCGGGCCGTTCGCCAACAACCTCCGTTCCCTTCACCGCCCCGGCGGTGTCCGTACTCTTTCGCCTCCATAAAAGGACCTTCATCCCCTGCCGAATCGGGCATCCGCCATTACCTCTTCTTCCAGAGCTCCGAGGTCGAGAGAGATTGTGAGGGTGACGGCTTCGGTCCTTCTCCCCGTTGAGCGAGAAGAGAGAGATCGGTGAGTTCTCGCCGGCGTGCAACCCTGCTCCGACGTCGTGTGATCAGCCTTCTCCTTCGCCGAGAGTCGAGGCAACGACCTGGAGTTTCGGCTCCTTCCCAGGCGACCATATTCATCAGTTGCTCATTTCTGGGTGAGTTTTATCTCATCTCAATTCCTTTTCTACTCATATCTAGTTCTCTTCTCAATTCCTCCCTTCTCTGCTACTTTTTATCCATTTTTCTTTGAAATCCACATCAAAGTCCACGTTTGATTTGATCACATCATCTCAATCCGTTTCATTTCTCCATGAGTCCCTCCACAACATCATCATCTTAGATTCACTTGGATCTGAGAGTTCGATCCGCTCTATTGCTCTCTGATTTAATTCAAATCCAATTTGTTTATCACCATTTCAAGCCGATTCTGATCATTCCATGTCTGGATTTCCCCCAATGTCATTCTATCTTACATTTCCACTCCTTCCACACACGATGGCCAGAGTTCAAATCACATTCCTTCATCCCTATAGCTTCTTCATTCACCACATCTGAGCATCGCCACATGACAATTAACGGTGTCCATTAAAGATTCGAGTTCATATACATGGAGTGACCGCCAGCAACGATCTGAAGCGTCGCATGAAACGAAGCAGCACCTGAACACCAGTAGAATAATCTCCAACGAACATCTGAATCAAAATCCAGATCGAGAGGTTGCCGCCTCGAGCACGAACAACCGCCGCCAACAAATTTCAGTCGTCATCTACGAAGAACTCGTCGCCTGCAATCTGAAAGAGGGAGAATCTCGTTCTCTCCAGATTTATCCACAGCCATAGGATCGGCATTGATCTAACGTCATTCATCGTGCCACGTGCCAGTCGCAGGATAACACCACCGCCCCACCGCTTAACGGATCGCACGGGAACCTCAAGCGTTGGAAGCCCATTCCTCACCGCTCTTCTGGGATATTTCCTGGGCATTTTACGTTTTTATCCCCAGATGTGTCTTGATTTGCCAACAGGTACCGGTAGTTGTTGCCTCACGTGAGCACAAGTGATCTCTGGCATATTGCGCGAAAAGGCCCCGAGCTATATCGCGTACAGGTTCTTAGCAAGACTCATACAGGTTTAGCATTTGACGACATCACGCGGCAGATCACGTGATAACTGGGCATATTAAATATAAACCCTCGAATTCTTATAAACTGTGAACAGGTACAGGAGCTGAATTGCGGACGCGTCCTTCGTCGAGCTGTTGCACGTTTCCAAGCGCGTGCCTCTCGCGGATTTTTGCGTGAACGCCCCCGGAGTTAGCCAATGTTACGAACAAATCCAAGTGGCTGAAGAAGTGCGTGCCTGAGCACGAGGAGTTTGGATTATTTGTGTAGATACTTCCGCAACCTTTGCATAATTACACCTATACCCCCATAGTTTCAGTTTATTACACAAATACCCCTGTAAATTGTATATAATACAACCATACCATATACAAACTCATTACCTTATAAAATCAAAGAAAAAAATATAAAAATCCATAAAAATATGCAAAAATACCGTATTTTACATCATATTCAGTATTAGATACGTTTTAAAAAGAGTAAAACCAAATAAAATTAAATATTAAAACTAATAGAAAATACAAAACACCTAAAACTTCAAAAAATCATAACTAACTCAAAAAAATTCCCCTCAAAACGTACAATATACCGTTTTAAAGGTAATTTTATCTACTTTCTACAGAAAATATATTAAAAATATTTTAGCATTAATTTCAATCTTAAAAATCATAAAAATGTCGTTGTTTTCAATAAAAACCCACATTCTTCACATTAAAAATAAACAAAGTCCATAAAAATCTTAAAATCTTTCTAAAAACCATAAAAAAGAAAATAACAATAAAACATAAAAATAATAAAATAAGAATTAAATAAAAATTAAAACCATTTTCTAATAATAAAAAAATCACAAAATAATTAAAAATTACAAAAATGACATAAAATTCATAAAATGAAATAAAAATCTAAAAAAATCCCTAAAAATAAAATAAAAATTAGGAAACCCTTTTGTCTAAGTTTTTCTACCGATTTCACCTAGTCTCTAACAGTTTGCCTCTCTGAGTTCAACACTCCCGTGCTTAACCGCTATACATTAAGTTTAGGAGTATAAAAAATAAAGAAGATTAATTCACATTAATCTTTTATGGTGAAATTGACCTGGTCGATACGACAACCAAAATCTCTCTCTGATTCTTTTACATGTTCAGAAGATAAGTGATCAGGTGTGGTTTTTCAGATGGCGTCGCTGCCGGGGAGGCAGCGCTAGGGCAGACCGTAGACTTAGGTTTTGGTTTTTCTTCGCGTCATTTTGTTCTCTAACCTCACGGCTTTTTGTTTCTAAGTTGTGCAGCATAGGTCGAGCCGCAAAGCTAAGAACCGAAAAGCAGCAAATTTTTAATTTCTGTAAATTTTTGTAAAAAAGCATATAAAAAGTGTCGTAGAAAGGGGCCTCGTAAAGGCATCCCGACTTGTACTTTTTTCTCGGGGTCTGTTTCACCAGGGATGTACTCCTGGGGGAGCAGGGCACCAACCGCAGCTTTCTCACTCATGATTTTTCTCGATGGTTTTTCGCGGTTTTCCGAGTTAGGTGCTTGTTAGGTGTTTTACGATTTTCCCCTTCTCTGCACATCGTAGCTTAGTTTAGATGCTTGCTTAGGATACGACACTTAGGTGATTGTATATAGGGCCAAACCGAAAAAGACAAAAATACGTTAGACGTCTTTCTCTGAAAATATAAAAAAAAAGTGAAACCCGAAAACTAAAATAGGGACTGCTAACTTTATTAGATCTTAAAACAAAATGTAAGACTCCACTTGTTTTGGGGAGAGCAACCCCCGAAAGTGCATATCAGATATCATCTCCATACTTTGTGAGAGAGAGACGACACATAAGGTAGAGCCAGAGTTTGGGCTTCTATCGAAGTACTACTTAGTTCACACTTTTACTCACCTTATCTTCAGTGGGTGCTCTCGGGTAGCCAAAAACGGTCCAAGTTCACTTAGCAGAGTGGAAGGTTTAGATGACACTGCGTAAGGCTCCGTCCTCAAGTAACACGTGTAGCCGGAAACGGTCCGTACTTACTTTCATACTGGCTGAGACTAGGTGAGTTTTGGTGAGAACTCAGGATAGTACGACGTCGAAGTCTCGGGCACCTATCTAATCTCGCTAATCTGAGAGAACGTTGTTTGCCAAACAACCATAAAATCGAAAAGATAACTGACCGAACTCTTACGGTCATCACCAGGGTTGTGTTGGTGAATTCGGCGTTTGCTTTGCGTTTGATTTGTGGTGTGTCTTTTATCTTCCAGTTCTCAATATCATCGATTAGTTGTCATCTTAATCTCAGGATGATGGGCAGACGATCACTTCGGCTGACTCTTACGGCATCGCTCTTACGCACTCGTGCCCATCTATCTAGATTGGTTCAAGAGAACCCCCTCTTTGAACCAGAAATTTATTCACCTCCCTCCGTGATCCCGTCTCCTGGATCGGTTCGCGAGAACCTCCTGTTTGAGCCAGAATCAAATCAACATTCTTCTTCCAGACGTGACTCTGACCCTGGAAACTCTTCTCATATTCCTTCTCTTAATCATTCTTTATCATCATCATATGAGGTTCATGAGAACTCTGACTGCGAACATGAACTCTTTCAGCAGTTGAATATTGATCTGAACTTCCCTGACCTTAATTCTTTCTCCTTTCTAGAGGCTATGGCTGGAAAAGGACCGCAGTCCACTTTGGTCGTGATTGATCAGGCTGCAATCAATAGCGGTCTACTTGCTTCTCTTGAGAACATGCAAAACCAGATTAGGGAGCAAGGGAGATTAACGAACGATGGCAGAGCTGAGCTGACCCAGTTGCGAGCCCAACGCAACAATCCTGAAGCTGAAAATCTAAGAGTTGATCATCGAAGACTTGAGGACCAGGACAAAACAGAAGGAGCAGATCCGAATCGTACGATGCAGCAGCTCTACAACCCTGGAGCTACTACCACTCATAGTTGGATCCGTCTCCCTGTAATTCGTGGGAACTTTGAATTCCGTCCTCAGACAATACAACTGCTGCCTAAGTTTCACGAGCTTTCTACTGAGGAACCGCACCTGCACCTACAAGAGTTCGAGCTTATCTGCAGCACGATGCACGATGCGCAAGTCAACGAGGACACGATCAAGTTGATCACGTTTCTGTTCTCCCTTGTTGATCGAGCAGCCTACTGGCTGAAACACTTAGGGAGATATGTTTCAACCTGGGAGGAGCTGAGAACTGCTTATCTGAACAAGTATTACCCTCTTGGTCGAATGATGTTGCTAGAGCCATGATCAGTAATTTCACCATGATCAGGAATGAGCAGTTCCACGAGACATGGTATCGTTTTAGAGAGCTCATTGACCGGTGTCCCCATCATGACCTTTCTAAGCCCACTCTTGTACAAAGTTTCTTTAGCATGCTGACACCGGAGTTACAGGGACTGGTGAACGTAGCTTGTGGTGGATCATATTTTTCAATGCATGAGGATTAAGTCTGGGCCATTTATGAGAAAATGGTAGAAAATTACACAACAATGTCTCAAACTCGAGTCTTTAACCAGACGAAACCACCTTTATATCACCAGCACTCTCGAGTGGCACACATTGAAGGGAATCTAACTCCGACTATTTCGACACCTACTGAATCCTCATCAGCTGATATGGGGATGCCAGAAGTTGGATCGAATGGAGATTATTGAGAAAAAGTGCCAGGATCTGGACAAGCTCGATAAAATCGATGAGCTTGAGAGATGTCTAAGTGATCTGAAGACACAAATCATGTGCCTTCAAGAGAAAGACTGAATCTACGAAGTCTTCGAGATTACAGGTTGACTCGAACAGCCAAGATCGAGGCATACTTCTGCAGCCACCAGTTCAGCACATATACCATGTACATTCTGAGCTAACTTACCAGTCTCCAGATTATCATCAGAGCTCGCATATACCATCATTCGATACTCAGATGGTGGTATATCAAAGTGATCAACCATTGGCATCTATGCCCCTAACATGTTCTGAGATGCCTGAGCCATTGACTAAGGTCAATGGGATTTGGTATGATCGACCACAGCAACCAGGGATCCGTCGTGATCATCTGACTTTCGTTGGTCGACAGGAGGTGCCTGTTCCCAACCGTCACCGCAGGCACCAACGGGGCAGACTAGAAGGTTTCAGCAGTATGTAGGTCCTTGTCAGTTTCAACAGACTCAGTGGAGGCAGAGCGCTTATCAGAATCAGCATCAACAATAGTATCCCCCACAGCAGCCAGCTCCACAGCAGCCTCAGTCTTTTAGGCGAGAAATGGATGAGTTTAAAACTCATGTTACTGACCTGGTCAAAGGGAAGTCTGCCATACCTGCTCAGATAGAGCCGAATCCAAATAATCTGAAGAGGAAATTATAGCAGGTAGATTTGATCACGTCCTCCCTCCAGTCACAGGTATTTTCAGACGACTCTCTTTATCGTGATCACACTGATTTTATCTCTCTTAGGAGCGGTAGGATACCATTAGGCGGAGACTCTACTAGGCCTGAAGATTATATTCTGGACAACACAAGCAAGCCAGTAGAAGACATCGATGGCGGTACTGAAGCCGCACCCTTTGACGACATGGATGGTGGTGCTGAAGCCACCAAATCTGAAGAGATGCAGCCAAAGCCGAATGTCGAATCAGCTGCTTTACCTTTCTTTGTAAATAGTGATGATGAAAGAAAATCTTTTAAAAATGTACAAAAAGAGAAGAAATTGGAAGAGAAATAAAAATAAGACAGTTGATCAATCTTGAGATCATGGATCTTCTTCTGATGATGATGATTCACGAAAAGCAAATCCTTATTTTGCAAAAACATTTCCTTCTACTTCTAATCCTCCTATTATATAGACTAACCAGGAGGATGTACAGATTCCTTTTCCCAAAGCACTCTGCTTAGGAAAAGGAGATAAAAATGAAAATCCCAAAAAGAATCAAATGTTGGATCTGACGAAAGAGATGCTTGATAATTTCAGCCATCCAGTTGACTCTTTCGGAAGCCTTGGCACACATCCCTCTTATGCAGAAAGGTCTCAAAGAGCGAATCACGGTTCGCAGAAAGAAGAGGAAGCTTAATCACTGTTTTGAAATCCATGTGTTGACCAAGGAGACTTGTCACGCCATCCAGAATCGTCTCCCAGCCAAAAGATCAGACACGGGAGCACCGTATGTCAGATGCAAAATCCTCGATCAGAATTTTGATCGTACTCTTTTAGATAGCAGTTTATCGATTAATCTTCTTCCCTCTTCCTTACTCGACAAGTTCGAGTTCGGACCTCTTAGACCAAGTAGAACGGTCTTACAGTTTGCTGATAGATCGATCAAGAGGCCGAAGGGATTAATCAAAGATGTTATCGTCACCATTCAGGGTTTGCAATTCCCTGTATACTTTGTCGTGTTGGACATGACGGTCCCTGAATGTGTGACTGATACCTCGATCATATTAGGACGACCTTTCCTGGCCACAACAAAGGCTGTTTCCTATTATGGTACAGGGAAGGTGTACTTTCGTGTCCAAGGCGAGAGTATACATATAGAGACAATCCAAGATCTCAAAGCCAAATCAGAAGAGTCGGAGAGAGCATCTGATGACAAACCCGATAGTCATCAAGACTGTGACTTCATGCAGACAGACGATGAAGGTGTTTGGGTCGAACTGAGCATACATTCTTTCATTACGCCTTCAAGAGAGTCTGACTTGCAGATATTTGATGAAGACAAATTCGATAGCATAGTCTTAGAGCAGACACAATCACAGGCTGAGGCAGACGATTCTGATGATGATCATTCAGATTTTCGATCTTGTCATTCTGATTCTGATCCCTCAGATATAGACATGGATTTTGATTGGTAGAGTTTTGATGAGTATGTTCCGCGTCTAATTTCAGATAAGCCTACAACCAACCTGGAGACCGAACCCGTATAACAAAGTCAGCAATAAGAAAAGCAGTCTCCAGATCTTTCTGAGTCAAACAGGCCGAGCTCTCGCATACTGATCTAGTAGCCTATACCCAGACCCTAGTCAAACCTGCTCTTCCTGTTCCTTCTCCCCCTGAGCTTAAACTGTTACCTAAGTCAATGAAATACCGATTCCTTGCTGGAGAATCCAAAATATTTCTGGTCATCATCTCTTCTAATCTGACCGAAGATCAAGAATCCCGTTTGATGGAGATTCTTGAAAAGAACCGCAAGGCAATCGGGTGGACCGTAGCAGATCTCTATGGGATTAGTCCAGCTCTTTGTTCCCACCACATCTTTCTCGAGGATGACGCCAAACCATCTCGTGAGTTTCAGTGCAAGCTGAACCCGAATCTTCGAGAGGTGGTTATGAAGGAAATGTCTAAGTGGTGGAGCGCCGATTTTATCTATCCCATCTCCGACTCGAAATGGGTTAGTCCTCTACATGTGGTACCTAAGAAGACATGTATCACTACAGTGATCAATGAGGATGGAGAGGAGATCGCTACCCGAGTACTGACTTCTTGGCACGTCTGTGTGGACTACATACGTTTGAATCAGGCCACCAAGAAGGATCACTTCCTGCTACCATTTATCGATCAGATTATCGAGAGGTTAGAGGGGAAGAGCCATTATTACTTTCTTAATGGGTACTCGGGATACAACCAGGTGGCAATCGCGCCTGAAGATCAGGAAAAGACGACATTTACCTGTCCGTTTGGAACATATGCCTTCCGACGTATGCCCTTTGGATTATGTAATGCTCCGGCTACATTCTAGAGGTGTATGCTCTCGGTCTTCGCGGACATGGTAGGTGACTATTTAGAGGTCTTCATGGATGACTTTTGATCTATGGTGACGATTTCGACTCCTGTCTTTCTAGCCTAGACCGAGTGCTTCAGAGGTGCACTGAGGTAAACCGCATTCTTTCTTGGGAGAAGAGTCATTTCATGATGACTCAGGGGACGGTCCTTGGTCACATAATCTCCAGCAGGGGTATGGAGGTCGATCTGGCCAAAGTAGACATCATCAAGAAGCTCAATCCACCGTCCAACTTGAAGCAGTTACGGTCTTTTCTAGGGCATGTCGGTTTCTACCAACGGTTCATTCAGGACTTCAGTAAAATTGCCCGACCATTATCTGATCTTCTCGTGAAAGACACCGAGTTTATTTTCGATGATAAGTGTCTTTCAGCCTTCAACACTCTCAAGAATATAGTTGTAGAGGCTCATGTCCTTTAGCCACCCGATTGGTCTCTCCCATTCGAGATCATGACGGATGCCTCCAATTTTGCCGTTGGGGCTGTGTTGGGACCGAGGAGGGATGGCCTGCCTTATGCCATACACTACGCTAGCAAGACTTTGGATTCTGCGCAACAGAAGTACACTGTTACAGAGAAGGAAATGGTAGTTATAGTATTTGCCTTAGATTAATTTAGGTCCCATATCCTAGGATCCAAAGTCACGATTTTCACTGATCATACCACCATCCGATATCTAATGGATAAGAAGGATTTGAAGCCGCATCTTACCAGATGGATCCTTCTACTCCAGGAGTTCGAAATTGAAATCAAGGATAAGCCTGTAGTCAAGAATGTGGTGGCGGATCACCTCTCTCGACTAGAACTCCTCGAGACTTCTGAGTTTGATACACCTATCACAAAGACCTTCCCCGATGAGGCGATTCTTGTTGTCGGCTCGCTGCCATGGTATGCCGACAATGTGAACTTTCTTGTTGCTAAGAAAGTTCCACAAGGTTGGTCCAGACAGAGGCTTGAGACTTTCCTCGTGAAAGCCAAGTCTTACCATTGGGGGGATCTGATCTTTTATCATGAAGGAACGGATTCCGTCTGGCGTCGGTGTATTCCTCAGGAGGAATACCAGAGTGTCCTCACTTATTGTCATAAATTTGAAGCTGGAGGACATCATTCAGGAAAGAGGACAACACAGAAGGTGCTTCAGTACAGTCTTTGGTGGCCTACTCTCGTTGCGGATGCCCATGCATTCGTAAGGAGATATACTGACTGTCAGAAAATGGGCTCTTGCGGACAGAGAGATATGATGCTGATGCAGCCGATTCACTTCTGTGAAGTTTTCGACGCATGGGGCATCGACTTTATGGGCCCGTTTCCTAAGAGTCAAGGATTTGAGTATATTCTTTTGGCTGTAGATTACGTGAGTCGTTGGGTAGAGGCTATTCCAGCCCGAAACGCGGATGCAAACACGGTTTGCAAGTTTCTAAGGAAACACATCATTATGCGGTTTGGGGTTCCTCGAGTTCTGATCTCAGACGGGGGTAGCCATTTTATCAACGACAAGGTAAGGGCTCTTGTTAACAAGTTCGGCATAGATCATCGGGTTGCTACTACATAACATCCTCAGACGAATGGTCTAGCCGAAGTTTTGAATCGGAAGATTAAGATGATCTTGCAGAAGGTTGTTCGGCCAGACCTAGAGGATTGGTCACAGCTATTGGACTCGGTTCTTTAGGCATATAAGACATCCTTCAAAACTCCATTGGGTACATCTCCCTTTTGACTCGTTTATGGCAAGCCATGCCACTTACCTGTGGAAATCAAGAACAAATCTTTTTGGGTGGTGAAAGAAGTGATCTTTGGACTAGATGATGCAGGAGATCAAAGGAAGACTGAGTTGGCAACCCTGGAAGAGTTAAGAGACCAAGCTTTCACGAGTAGCCTGCATTACAAGGAGCGGATGAAAGAGTGGCATGATTCTCACATCAGCCACAAGCAGTCTGAGTCTGATCAGAAAGTCTGGCTATTCGATGCGAGACTGAAATTATTTCCACGAAAACTTCAAAGCAAATAGAAAGGCATGTATATTGTTAGAAAGGTGTACGCCAATGGTAGCATCGACATATCTGAGTTGTCTTCTGAGTCCACCTTTCGAGTAAACGGTCAGCGATTGAAACGATGTCTCGAACATGATCCGCTGACCGTTGATGTTGCCCCGATACATTTTGTATGAGATGTGCTCTTCATTCTTACATTATGCATCTCATACCTGATTTTCAACGATCACCTTGTATATATTTTCAATTTCATTCTTTCCTCTTTTCGTTCGTCTTACACCCTTAGGTTTATCTAGCTTTTCTATATTTTGGATATGCTTTATCCTATGTATAGGGGGGTGTAGACACCGTGTTGTATTTTCCATTCGCCCTGTTCGATCACTCCTATTGTTGCTTATAGTTAGGGTGTGTTTTACCCTAAGTATGGGGGGGGGTGATCTCGCTCATACCGTCTTTTGATTGTCATCGGTTTTTGTCTCGTCTGCTCCCTCGCTTGTCCCTCACCTTTTGATCTTCGTCTCTATACTTAGGGATATTTTACCCTAAGTATAGGGGGGACAAGCCGAGCCGTTGAGTTGTGTACATTCTTTTGACCTCGATCATCTTTGGTTTTGAGTCCACTATCCTTCGAATCACTTGATCCTAAGTATAGAGGAGGTGATCGACTTCTATTCATTCATTCGATATTTTTGAGTCATTGTAGTATAGGTACTTTTCACCGATCTATACTTAGCCCGAGTTATGTCTTCCTTTACCGCTTCTTTGGTCACTATTAGGACACAGTTCACACTAAGTATAGGGGGGTGTCGTATATATATGCTATATATACTTTAGAAGCCATAACTCGTAAGTTCTCGTATTTTTAATAATAAGGCTTCTTAAAAGTATGGGTGTATATTTTGGGTTTTTAAAAGCCGCAAGAAAACCGTAAAAATGTTTTATTAAAAAATGGCTTAAAATTTGTATTAAAAAAATTATAACATTCTTTGGATAAAATCCTTAAAAATTTTAAAAATAAATTCCTCATAAAAATTTGTATAAAAGTAGTACAAACTTGTACATAAAATTTGTATAAAATCCTTTGTAAAATACACTAAAATCCGTGTAAAATTTTTGTAAATAGAATTAACCCATTTACTTTTACAAAAAGACCCCTAAAAATTGAAAAGGTTAAAATCCAATAAAAATTTGCAAAATTCTTTAAAATCAATTTAAAACATTTAAGCCGAAAAATTTACTTCATAAAAAAATTGCTGCATCCATTAGCATTTTTAGAACAAGTTTGATTCTTGAACCGACTGGATCTAAGTCCAAGAGATGGAGCTTGGTTTAGGTCTTAATCCACTTAATTCTAAAGGGACTTTATTAGGAACATGAATTGAGACTCTTCAGGTCTTTTTAGACTTAATTCTTTGGATTCCATGAGACCATGTTCGGAATTCAACTTGAAAGTGCCTAAGTAGGACACCTGGTGTCATCCATTGAACTCTTCTCCATTTGAACCAATTTTGAACTCATACACTTTGCACTTAGCTCAACCTGCCTGGGGTTGCGAAGGGCAATCCATTTCGGTGGTGCGTTTTCATCCTTGTCTGGCGGTGATGAGGTCTAAAGACGGGAGAGATTGGGGTTGAAATAAAGCTTCAGATGAGGAAAGGATCTGCTGACACAATTTTTTCTAAGACCCCAAAAAATGGGCGGAATGAAAATTTGCTATATCCGTCGGGGCACAAAAGACTTATGCAGTGCAACAACAATCACTACTACCAATGAAGCCGAATACATGAAATACCAAAAACGACCACAATGGTCCGAGCTTCAGAAAAGCCTGCATGTCTTCGTGGAGACTTGGCTAAACTGGCCAGGCTTCACAGGAGATGTGATTACATCGATCACACTCCAGTTCTCTTCCAATTCTTCCTATTTTCTTTCTATACTCGATTGTGGACACAACACAACCTGACTTCAGAAGGAAATACCTCCCTCCTCGAGGACTGAGTTGCTGGACAAGGGTCCAATGGAAGTGTGTAGCTAGATGGGCGGTTTATTCGCTTCTCTAGAGCGGGAAGAGCTAACACTTTTCATACACAGTACAAATTGCTTTCAAAGATGAAAAGTTTGCGTGATGAATAGGTAGATCTGAGCTGGCTGTTGAGGTAAATCTGGATAAGGATTTGCTGAACTTGAGGTCTGTCGAGGCTTAAATCCTAATTCTAATAGAGTCCCGACATACTATTAATCCAAAGGTCTGAATCCAAGCTCCAAATTTCGGGTGAAGCAATATTCAGTTTAAAGAAACTATCATGTTCTAAGTTCTTTTATTTTCCTTTTTCTTTCTCTTTTTGCTTGCACTTATTTATAGAATAAGTGTTTGCTAAGGGACTAGCAAAAGTAAAGTATAGGGGAATGATGAATCCGTGATTCATCGCCTTTATTCTTTCATTTTGACTAAAACCCTTAGTAAAATACATGTAAATATCCACTAATTCTATTTAATTAACATTCAAACCACAAATATTAATATTATATTTTTAACACTTAAATTATCCAAAATAAAAGAATAAAGAGAAAAGAGGAAAATAAAAATAAAAAAAGGATGTATATGTAATATACAGATTGATCCTAACCCCGAGAGCAGGTCAATATTGACCAGGTCGACAAAAGAAATAAGTAGGGGGAGATAAGGATCATAACCTATAAAAATATTCAGAAAATTAAGACCAAAAATATATTTTACCCATTTTTTATCATATAAATACTTCACCTATTTTTTTTATCATTAAAACAACTTCAAATCAAAACACTCCTTTTGTAAAAGTTGTTCATAAAAATATATATTATTTTATAAAAATATCAGAAAAATATTTCGATACAAAAATAAAATAACCGTAATGAACCAGAAAAGCTATAAAAGCCGACTTCCGAGGTTCATATCTATTTATAGAAAACTTCAAAATGACCAAACTCACTTTTAAAATCCGTTTTGTACATAATATTATTTATTAAAAATATCATAAAAATATTCAGATAAAATCAGTGAGTTTCGGCTTTTTGGACCCGTTGTATATATGTACTATGTGTAGAAACTTCCGTGATTTTTAACTAAATAACCTTAAACCGTATTAACTTAATTCTTTTTCCTAAATCATCTAAAATTGTATATAAAAATATAAAAATATAAGTAACTTAAAATACCGAAAAAATCCGGAGGCCCGAAGCCGCTACTTTTTTCGTCCGAGCCTCATAACTCGGCCGTATCAACTCCGAATTGAGCAAAGTCGATCCCTAAAATTATATTTTTCAATTATCTACAAAATGACATTAGTTTCGCTAAAATCGAAGTTAATGCGAAAAACACGGTTTTCAGGGCCGTCTTGGTGTATTGTATAATAAACAGTAACTTATATTATTATTTAATACATTAATCCTTTATATTTATTTTAAAAAAATAATAATACTTTATTTATTGATTTAAATTAGTTATTTATTTAATTTATTAATTTAATTAATTATAATTTATACCTACATTATTCACTTATTTAATTAAATATATTATATATCTATATATGGTATATACTTCTTTTATCTCTTTCTTTACATTGTCTTTTTCCTCTCATTTATTATTTATGCCATGTGTCGCTTTATCATTGGCCATTTTGTCTTTTCTTCTCCCTCTTCTTCTCTTTCCTCTTTTCCTTCTTCCCCACGCACACTCCTCCTTCCTCTTCTCATCTTCTTCACTCCTCCTTCCTCTTCTCATCTTCTTCTCCAACCGAACCCAACGTCCCAACGCCCGGCCGTTCGCCAACAACCTCCGTTCCCTTCACCGCCCGGCGGTGTCCGCACTCTTCCTCCTCTATAAAAGGACCTTCATACCCTGCCGAACCGGGCATCTGCCATCACCTCTTTTTCCAGAGCTCCGAGGTCGAGAGAGAGATTGTGAGGGTGACAGGCTTCGGTCCTTCTCACCGTTGAGCGAGAAGAGAGAGATCAGTGAGATCTCGCCGGCATGCAGCCCTGCTATGACGCCGTGCGATCAGCCTTCTCCTTCGCCGAGAGTCGAGGCAACGACATGGAGTTTCGGCTCCTTCCCAGGCGACCACATTCATCATTTCCTCATTTCCGGGTGAGTTTTATCTCATCTCAATTCCTTTTCTACTCATATCTAGTTCTCTTCTTAATTCCTCCCTTCTCTGCTACTTTTAATCCATTTTTCTCTGAAATGCACATCAAAGTCCACGTTTGATTTGATCACATCAACTCAATCCGTTTCATTTCTCCATGAATCCCTCCACAACATCATCATCTTAGATTCACTTGGATCTGAGAGTCCGATCCGCTCTATTGCTCTCTGATTTGATTCAAATCCAATTTGTTTATCACCATTTCAAGCCGATTCTGATCATTCCATGTCTGGATTTCCCCCATTGTCGTTCTATCTTACATTTCCACTCTGTCCACACACGATAGCCAGAGTTCAAATCACATTCCTTCATCCCTATAGCTTCTCCATTCACCACATCTGAGCATCGCCACATGAGAATTAAAGGCGTCCATCGAAGATTCGAGTTCATATACATGGAGTGACCGCCAGCAATGATCTGAAGCGTCGCATGAAACGAAGCAGCACCTGAACACCAGTAGAATAATCTCTAACGAACATCTGAATCAAAATCCAGATCTAGAGGTTGCCGCCTCGAGCACGAACAACCGCCGCCAACAAACTTCAACCACCATCCGCGAAGAACTCGTCGCCTGCAATCTGAAAGAGGGAGAATCTCGTTCTCTCCAGATTTATCCACAGCCATAGGATCGGCGTTGATCTAACTTCATTCATCGCGCCACGTGCCATTCATGGGATGACACCAGCGCCCAACCGCTTAGCGGGTCGCACGAGAACCTCACGCGTTGAAAGCCCGTTCCTCACCGCTTTTCTAGGATATTTCCTAGGCATTTGACGTTTTTATCCCCAGATGTGTCTTGATTTGCCAACAGGTACTGGTAGTTGTTGCCTCACGTGAGCACAGGTGATCTCTGGCATATTGCGCGAAAAGGCCCCGAAATTCTGCTATATCGCGTACAGGTACTTCGCAGGACTCATACAGGTTTAGCATTTGACGACATCACATGGCAGATCATGTGATAACTGGGCATATTGCATATAAACCCTCGAAATCTTATAAATTGTGAACAGGTACAAGAGCTGAATTGCGGACGCGTCCTTCGTCGAGCTGTTGCACGTTCCCAAGCACGTGCCTCTCGCGGATTTTTGCGTGAGCGCCCCCGGAGTTAGCCAATGTTACGAACAAATCCAAGTGGCTGAAGAAGTACGTGCCTGAGCACGAGGAGTTTGGATTATTTGTGCAGTTGCTTCCGTAACCTTTGCATAATTACACAAATACCCCCATAGTTTCAGTTTATTACATAAATACCCTTGTAAACTATATATAATACAACCATACCCATATACAAACTCATTACCTTATAAAAACAAATAAAAATATAAAAATCCATAAAAATATGCAAAAATACCGTATTTTACATCATATTCAGTATGTAATACGTTTTAAAAAAAAGTAAAACTAAATAAAAATTAAATATTAAAACTAATAAAAATACAAAACACCTAAAAACTTCAAGAAATCATAACTAACTCAAGAAAAATCCCCTCAAAGCGGATAATAAACCATTTAAAGTTAATTTTATCTACTTTAAACAGAAAATATAATAAAAATATTTTAGCATTAATTTCAATCTTAAAAACCATAAAAACGTCGCTGTTTTCAATAAAAACCTACATTCTTCACATTAAAAATAAACAAAGTCCATTAAAATCTTAAAAACTTTCTAAAAGCCATAAAAAAAGTAAATAACAATAAAACATAAAATAATAAAATAAAAATTAAATAAAAATTGAAAACAAAGTCCATTAAATAAAAACCTACATTCTTCACATTAAAAATAAACAAAGTCCATTAAAATCTTAAAAACTTTCTAAAAGCCATAAAAAAAGTAAATAACAATAAAACATAAAATAACAAAATAAAAATTAAATAAAAATTGAAAACATTTTCTAATAATAAAAAAAATCATAAAATAACAAAAAATTACAAAAAACGACATAAAGTTCATAAAATGAAATAAAAATCCAGAAAAATCCCTAAAAATAAAATAAAAATTAGGAAACCCTTTTACCTAAGTTTTTCTACCGATTTCCCCTAGTCTCTAACAGTTTGCCTCCCTGAGTTCGACACTCCTGTGCTTAATCGCTATATATTAAGTTTAGGAGTATAAAAAAAGAAAGAAGATTAATTCACATTAATCTTTTCTGGTAAAATTCACCTGGTCGATACGACGACCGAACTCTCTCTAATTCTTTTATAGGTTCAGAAGATAAGTGATCAGGTGTGGTTTTTCAACAACACAAATCTAGTGGCTCACATTGATTTGCTTTTCTTTTAATGGCCAAGATTTGTGTTGGTAAAAGCCAGCAACAATTATTTGTTGTCTTTGAAATAAATTAAATATATTGAAAATCAATCAATATATTTCAATATAAATCAAAGAAACAAATATGGAATATCTTGGAAAGGAATCAAGCCTCCTTCCATGTATAGGGTGTACGACCACCAACTTGGAGAGCCCAAGTTGGTCGTCCACTCCATATATGGAATGGATGCTTTTTCATTCAAATTATGCTTAGATCTTATATCTCACATAATATTCAACATATGCAACAACTTTTTATTGCAAAAATATCCACCAAACAATAATTCCAAATTATTTTGTGAACATTGCAATCTTGCCATTGAAAAATTGTGAATCACGTTCACAACCCAAAATAAAATGTGAATTATATTTTCAATTAATTGTCCAATGTGAATCCAATTCACAATAACATTTAATTAAGAAATGTAAACTATAAATAGCTCTCTCTTATGTATCATAAATCACATTTATAATATATATGATTAATATGGATAGTGCTATCCACATTATTCATATCTATGATAATTAAATCACATTTAATCATCTTGGATCTCCATTCTCATGTGTCAAAATAATATGAATCATATTCACATTATTCACATCTTTGATAATCAAATCACATTTATTATCTAAGATAACTCTCTTTATAATATGAATCAAATTCATATTATTCATGATAATTAAATCACATTTAATTATCCAAGATAACTCTGTTTATAATATGAATCAAATTCATATTATTCACGATAATTAAATCACATTTAATTATCCATTTTCTCAATGCTCGGATACATATATAAACAATGAAATTATCCTGAATTCTTTCAAGAATAGTACGCTTTCTCCGCAGATACTTGGAGATAAGGACATGGAGATTGTATTGTTCTAGGTATAGTGACTTGGATATTAAGATCACATCTTAAATCTAGATCTCGGGCATCCCATCGATGCTTGATGAAATCAAGATCGCAATCTAATCTTCTAATTGCATCTGAATCACATTCAGATCAATGTCCAACATTTGGACAAAGATCATATTACTTCTCTACTGAGAGGAGACTAAAATCCAGACCCGTTTCGTCACTCCCTAGGAATGGAAGCCTCGTGGTTATACAGTCGTTTATGATCACATCTCCCTCATGTATTCCTAATACCTGTACATCCTGCATATTGGAAGACCCATAATTTTTTATCTCCCGAAGTATAAGATCAATTTTACACTGTCTACTTCAGAGTTTATCATTAAGTTTCTCATTTGATCATGGGAGTCAGTATCGATCATATACTTTCCAAAAGCATATATCATACCTAGGTGTTGATCATATACTTTCCAAAAGCATATATCAAACCGTACAAATTCAGTCAAGCTTCCAAAGCGAGAAGACCATGCACGGAATTTGATTCTTCCTAATATCTCATGAGTGAGCTCTTCCAGTTCAACAATGAACCTGTATGATCTCTTTGAGAGATTGTATTACTCATATGCCCTTATATGTACATTAGCGTGCTGGTGTATAGACCTTGATTAGGTCATCAACCTATTGGTCTGCCAAATGTACATACTCAGACATATAGTAACACATCTGTCTCCGGTCAGAGGATGCGTGCCTATATCGTGACAGCATACGACATAGGACTTTGGTTATCTCGATCTCATCAAGTCAACTCTTTGACCTAACTTATCTAACACCTCCGAATCTCTATTCCTATGCAGAGGACCTACATTAAGAGGTCGGTTAGATATCAACCTTTAGAGAAAAAGAATGACATCTCCTTTTCAGGCTGGAGATCCTCTCTTAATAATCATTTGACGGTGTTTGATGAGTCCTCAATCTAACTCTTTAGATATTCATCATAGCACCAACCTATATGATTCAACAATTGAATCAACAGCTGTATGATCATCAAGATGGCCATGGTACATAACCCTAATTGTACTAAGGGACCTAATATGCAAATTGGTTATTCTTCATTTCAGATCATGGAATGATATTTGCCATAACATTTATTGCATAATGGCTCGTCGTGGGCTCGCATATCCAACAATCTCCCACTAGCCCAAAGAGCCATTAATGGGCTAATCATTAAACCTGCACTCATGTGACAATCATAGGCTATTTAAGAAAATAGCTAGGTAAGTTGATCAATCACTTTGTTCCCAAGAGTCTACGCCAAGTCCTTTTACGGAACTTGCATATCTCCTAGTAACAGTGTTCGCATTCAATGCGAAAGTTGCATTTTATGCACCAATACTCAACTTTATTAGTTATAGTGTCATTGACACTACAACTCAATAATCATTTAACCAGTATGTAATTTCTATTAGCCTTCTTAGAATACCCTTATTCCTGGAGATCTATATCTCCCAAGGTATCCACAGTTAAGACCTTTTAGATCACTATCTATAAAGTCTTAATTTCCTGAAGATAATACTTAGAGATCACTATCTCTAAAGTCTTGTCATCTTTGAAGATATTGTAGTTACTGCAATCAAGTGTTTTATTTCCATAGTAGGATTAGTAACAATTACTACTCCCACTGCATGGCAGACGTCTGGCTTTACATTTAGCATACACTTGGCTTCTCGTAACCGATGTACAAGGGCAAGCAGTAATAGCATTCACTTCCTCAACTCTTTGAGGTGCTATTCCTTCTGAAAGGTCAGTACCATATCTTAAGGAAAAGAAGCCTTTCTTGGAATGTTCCAGAAAATGGAACATGTCCAAGGTGTACTACTAATGTGACAGTCCCAATACCCTCTTCTCTTTGCTTCCGAACAACTTTATAACTAAGATATACGAGGTATTCTTGAGATCATATCCCAAGGTATGGAACAACCAGATTATAAAACACTTATTATCATCCTTATATCATTCTAAATAATTAGGATATTATCTAAATATAGCACGATGAACACAATGGCACTCTCACTAAGCTTCACACGATTCATCAAGATTCTATCTCAAACCATAACATTTATGATTTCATCAAATCTAATGTTCGAACTACAAGAAGGTTATTTGAATCCATAGATGGAGTTTCTTTAGCTTGCACACCTTGCTTTCCTCAATCATGAAGCCATGGGGCTATTTCATATGAATATCCTCAGAGAGGTATTCATAGAGGAATGCAATCTTGACTCACATCATGAAGATGTCATAGTCAAGTTGTGTAGCTATGGTTAGCAATATTCTTATGGGTTTAAGCATGGTCACTGAAGAGAAAGTCTCATCGCAAGCGATGTCTTCTCGTCGTTGTGTAGTTCATGGCTACGAGCCGTGCTTTGAAGGTCTCTACCTTCTCATCAGGTTCCCTCTTTCTCTTGAAGATCCATTTACACCTTAGTGGGTCTTACCCATATAGGTGGATCCTCGAGGGTCCATATACAAGACTTGTATATGAAGTCTACTTTAGACTTTATTGCTAACATCCATCTTTCCATGCTATGATCCTCGGAAGCTTCATCAAATGAAGTTAGATCATTGTCAGACTCAACTGACACATGGAATCCATCATTAAACTTATTTGAAGAGGTATTAGAGTTTTATCTTTGATTGTCCTTTTTGTTTCCGATTTCCGGAGCCTCATTATCGATTAAATTAGTTCCTTCACTTCATTTCCATCTTGATTCTTAAGAGACTCGTCTTCTAAGAATCATATTCTTAGAAATGAGATCTTTTAAGAATCTCAGGGTCATAAAGTAGGTATCCAATACAATCCTTTATTTTCCTAATGAAGTATCACTCTCTAGTGCTAGATTTAAGCTTACATGCATGGAGCCTTATTAAGTATATATATATTGTAGTATCTACTCTATATATATACTTTGGAAACTAAGAGGTAATTATGCTAATATTCATCATTGATCATATCATGTCACACATGATCTAATTGTATCTCCCTACAACTCCATTGAGTTTAGGTTTATTAGGAGGAGTGAGATAGAAATGATATTCCTTTCTTCATAAGGGATTCCCTGAATTCATCTAATAAGTACAAGCTACCTAGATTAGATCAAGTTCATTTCATCTTCCTTCAAACTTTGGTTCTAAATCAAAATTGTGAAATCTTTGAATATTTCAAAGCTTTCTAAGGTGAAGCGAAGAAATGACATGTCATAAATAATCATCAATAGATATCACATATCCATCATGTTTATTCTGAAATAGATGATTCACATACATCAATATGTATGAGATCTTGAACACCTTGACATCTTACACCATTCTAAGGAACGGTGTATTGGACATTTTTACTTTTGAATACAATATTCACAAGTATGTATGATTTGAACCTTTAGACAATCTAAAGTTTCATCTCTTACTAGTGTATTGATCACATCAACAGACAAATGTCCAAGGCTTGATGCCAGATCATTATCAAATGATCTTCATTCTTCTATTGATCTTTTAAGGTTTAATTTAAGTATTATAAATATTAATGAATCTTTCATTAAATTTCTAATTTAGTAGATTCCACTAGATTTTAGATTACTATCTGAAATATCACCATCATAACTCTTTATGATAGGTCAATTACAGAATTCATGTTTATTTCCAACATTTTCAAATAAACAGTGAGTGTATTCTAATATCTAGGTCATAGAGACATTCTCTAAGACTAAGGACTCTCCCACTGAAAATATGTAGTCTATTTATCCAATATAGGTTGTTGCAATAATTGCATCAAGATCCATGTGGATGACTATTAAACCTTAAGATCAAATTTTCTAGTCTTCTAAAACATATGCAACAAATTGCAAGTGTTAGTAGAAGAATGAGATACACATATTAGACTTTGATCTTATCAAATAAGAAAGTTTGTTTCAATGATTATATGTAGATGTAAATTATTTCGATGATCTATCCGAGTCCTTCTCTAAGAATTCTAGATAGACTTGATAGTCACACTATCAATACATTGGCTTATTGCAGTATTGGCATTTATCCAACTCTTTGGATGTCATATGGAAGTCACTAAAGTACAATCAACTCTTTGACTTTACTTGGGTCCGAGCCATGCTTCTACTGCGCTCCTTTCATCTATAAACAACCATTGCTTAAGACAAAGGGTCTCTTATGTTGAAATCAAAAGATTTCAATATAAGAGCATTTCAACGTTTATACGTGCTTCAATTAATTTATACAATATGATATTATGAAGCTTCATGAATCACTTGAGTATAGACAGTAGAATGATGACACTCATCGCATCTACATCCATCTTAACTCTTAAAGACTTAGGTTTAGGCAGGTACTCAAACAATTTGAATACATCATCTCTTATAGATCCACCATTCTGCTTGATGCAGAGAACCATGTCATTCATGATTAAATGTTGAGAGAAGATATGTATGCCAGAAACATCTTTTTAGATTTTTATAAGGATTATTCGACAATTACGATCATCATCGACATATCACTTCCAAAGTACATTCGATGAGAGATCAAGAATGTAGAGACATATAAACCCTAGGGTTGTAGTTTTATTATCTATTTAATTATCATTCCTCATTATTATGAGGAAGACTTGCTCATTGCAACCACATACATTATGTGTCCAACTGCAAGTACAATATCTTGATCATGGATCCAATCCAAGACAATTTACTGGTTATTATTGAGTTTAAAATTGAGTGGGTTTAATGAAGGATTATCTAAAATAAAAAATTTACATAAACATGTATAAATATATATTTTACTTTGACTTAGGAATTTTATATCAAAGTTGTCTTACCTTGCTACATTGAAAGTTCATTCCCTTAATCACTTTCAATGTAAGAGATATACTTACCATCATGTCTCAACAAGATCTGGGATCTCCTTCTCTATCTTTGTTACATCCCAATAATATGAGAACCTGTAACTAGGATAAAAAGAAGCGGGAACACATTCCGCCTTGCAAGTCCAACACTCTCAATTCGATCTTTAACACCTGGGCCACCACCCCTAAGTTGATGTTGACTCATCATTAATTGAACCAACCATTAATAGAAACAGTACTCACTATGCGCAATCCAATATCACCCCAATAATATGAGGACCTGATATTGGGGTCACTATGCATACGACCATACTCTTTCAAGAAGCAAAGAGCCCAATCCAGATGCGCTTGCATACATGAGCTGTCACTTCGGACAGGCGTCTCCTACATACAATCCCTGGCGACGGAACCCTTCGCCTTGACGGGAGACCATGGATGTTACTTATGTGATCCTCCATATCATATCCAATTCTAATTAATTATCATGAATCATATTCACATAATTAATTCTTCCAAGGGAAATGACTGTTCTATCAATAATAGAGTGTTTTACTTTTAATTGGATTCTAATTAATCTAATCATATTAAATTAATGATCCAATTAATATACAACAAACATTCTTTTATTGTTACTTGAAATATGGTATTATCTCAAATACGTACTATTTTGAATTTTAATAATTAGAAAAATATACCGTGATCTCTCCTGTATTATCAAGTCCCTATCCGCTATCATGGCCAGTACCGACGGGAGTGGGACAGATCGCACATGATGCAACCTGCTACCCTAATGCTCCCTGACTAGACACCATATCCACCTCAGGAAAAGATAATGCCAAATTGATCATTGTGTACTTGAGATTATAATCGGTTACTCAACCGAAGTTATACCATATATAATCAAAATATTTTATTAACATTATAAGGAGATTTGTTAAACAAATCCCCAATCCTATTCAAGCAACTTTGTTTGTTGGAAAGTAGATTGTGTAACCAATTATAATCTAGATCATATCTAATCAATTATTGGTTAAGGTAATGCCATTTAAAGAAATAATTATAATCAAATATTTCATAAATATTTATTCATAATTATTCTAGAAAATTAAACCATTACTTTCACTAATTAATTAAATGACAATTACAAGGTTCTTGATTAGGAAAGTAATTTCCAGCAGTGACCCCCACATACATAAATTAGCATATCTCAATCAACTTAAATCCAAATTAAGCAAAGTAAGATTCTAAAGTTTACTAATTTGATTTACAATAGAACATAATTGATTTTCACGTATTTCAAGACATTTCAAATCCGTAATTAACTCTTAATTACGTTAAGATTCGCAGTCCCCGAAACTGTGGATACATGTTCACTAAAAAGACCATAAACTTGAGCAAACGGATTTGAAATCACGCAAACTCAGATCCTACGGTTTCCTTATTTAATGGGAAACAAAATCCAAATTTTATTTTCTTGTTTAAAAAATTTAAACAGGGCCTAAACTAAGCACTAAACATAGATGCGAAAATGAAATGCGATAAAACTTTCGCAACCCTAACGAACCCAAGTCGGTTTAGGTTTACGGATTGTATCCGAACTTTCGACCTAAGGCTCTGATACCACTTGAAGGATATGGGGAGGTCCTTAAGCACATCACGGAAGCGTGAGGATAGCATCGTATGCAATAGGGAGCGATTAGTTGCACTAGTCGCTCGAGGCAGCGGAAATTGAAAAAAAATTCGTGTGATGAAACCACATGATCCAAGAACACTTCTCGGATCATTTCATCTAAACCACAAACAAGTAATAGGATTACCTCTTGAAGCGTGATTGCGATCGAGTCTCTAAACGAAGAGACCTCCTTTCTCAAGTCTGATCCGACGGAGGAGACGCTTGCGAGCGTGTTGATGAAACACGTGCTTCTCGCAATCCATGTTGATGATCCAAGTGACGAAGCTCCTGATCTCTCAACACGAGATCTGACATCTTCTTCACGAGTGAGGCGCACCGAAGGAGATGAAGATCCACGAGCAAATGATCCGGCAGCATAACGACGACGCTGTGGTGATGGAGAATCTCTCTAGGGCTTCCATTGTGGACGACGACATGAGGGAAGGAGAGAGGGCGTGTAGAGAATGAGAGAGAGAGAGAGATATTGTTGTAACCAAGAAGATCAAGGGGTGCCTCTCCTTTTATAATATTTTGGGATCCATGGATCTCCATCCATGGACAATACAAATCCAATGGCTCACATTGATTTGTGTTTCTTTTAATGGCCAAGATTTGTATTGGTAAAAACCAACAACAATTATTTGTTGTCTTTGAAATAAATTAAATATATTGAAAATCAATCAATATATTTCAATATAATTCAAAGCAACAAATATGGAATATTTTGGAAAGGAATCAAGCCTCCTTCCATGTATAGGGTGAACGGCCACCAACTTGGAGAGCTCAAGTTGGCCGTCCACCCCATGCATGGAATGGATGCTTTTTCATTCCAATTATGCTTATATCTTATATCTTACATAATATTCCACACATGCAACAAATTTTTATTGCAAAAATATTCACCAAAAAATAATTCCAAATTATTTTGTGAACATTGCAATCTTGCCATTGGAAAATTGTGAATCACGTTCACAACCCAAAATAAAATGTGAAGTGCATTTTCAATTAATTGTCTAATGTGAATCCAATTCACATTAACATTTAATTAAGAATTGTAAATTATAAATAGCTCTCTCTTATATATCATAAATCACATTTATAATATATATGATTAATATGAATAGTGCTATACACATTATTCATATCCATGATAATTAAATCACATTTAATCATCTTGGATCTCTATTCTCATATGCTTAAATAATATGAATCATATTCACAATATTCACATCTTTAACAATCAAATCACATTTATTATCTAGGATAACTCTCTTGATAATATGAATCAAATTCATATTATTCATGATAATTAAATCACATTTAATTATCCTAGATAACTCTCCTTATAATATGAATCAAATTCATATTATTCATGATAATTAAATCACATTTAATTATCCATTTTCTCAATGCTCGGATACATATATCAACAGTGAAATTATCCTGAACTCTTTCAAGGATAATGCGCTTTCTTCGCGGATACTTGGAGATAAGGACAGGGCGATTGTATTGTACCATGTATAGTGACTTGGATATTAAGATCACATCTTAAATCCAAATCTCGGGCCTCCCATAGATGCTTGATTAAATCAAGACTGCAAATCTAATCTTCTCATTGCATCTGAATCACATTCAGATAATTGTCCAACATTTGGATCAAGATCATATTACTTCTCTACTGAGAGGAGTCCCTAAAATCTAGACCCGTTTCATCACTCCCTAGGAATGGAAGCGTCGTGGTTATACAATCGTTTATGATCACAACACCCTCACGTATTCCTAATACCTATACATCCTGCTTATTGGAAGACCCAGAATACTCCCGAAGTATACGATCAATTTTACACTTTTACTTCAGGATTTTATCATTAAGTTTCTCATTCGATCATTGGGAGTCAGTATCGATCATATACTTTCCAAAAGCATATATCATACCTAGGTGTTGATCATATACTTTCCAAAGGCATATATCAAACCTTACAAATTCAGTCAAACTTCCAAAGAGAGACGACCACGCACAGAATTTGATTCTTCCCAATATATCATAAATGAGCTCATGTCTTCCGGTTCAACAATGAACCTGTATGATCCCTTTGAGAGATTGTATTACTCACATGCCCTTATATGCACACAGCGTGCCGGTGTATAGACCTTGATTAGGTCATCAACCTATTGGTCTGCCAAATAGGTTGTGTGCCTATATCGTGACAGAGGATGTGTGCCTATATCGTGACATCATACGACATGGGACTTTGTTTATCTCTATATCATTAAGTCAACTCTTTGACCTAACTTATCTAATACCTCCAAATCTCTATTCCTATGCAGAGGACCTGCATCAAGAGGTCGGTTAGATATCAACCTTTAGAGAAAAAGATTGTCATCTCCTTCTCAAGCTGGAGATCCTCTATTAATAATCATTCGACGGTGCTTGATGAGTCCTCAATCTAACTCTTTAGATATTCATCATAGCACCAACCTATATGATTCAATAATTGAATCAACAACTGTATGATCATAGAGATGGACATGGTTCATAACCCTATTTGTACTAAGGGACCTATTATGCAAATTGGTTATTCTTCATTTCAGATCAGGGAATGATATTTGCAATAACATTTATTGCATAATGGCAGCCGTGGGCTCGCATCTCCAACAGATCAGTGCCCACCACAACAGGTCCTACACGTGTTGTATACGACCTCTAGCGGCACACGGTCTCAGATCTGAATGTCTAACATTATTAATTTGACTAGATCCATTCGTAAGAGACTATATGAATATGTATTCTCATTAATGTTTTGGACCTAGTTACCGAGTCAAGCAACCTAAGTCTAGGGGTTTCATGCACACAAAACCAAGGAAAAGAAGGCAAAAAACACAAAACAACGGAAAACAAAATAAAAGAAGGTGATAAAACGCGGAAAACTACGATGAGGCCCCTAGGTAAACAGACACCCGGGCACTGGACCTCGTTGTGAAGAGTAGAGTCTGAGTTATTTTACATGACAAAATTCTCTCTTTCTCTCTCACCATAAATTACATAAATAAATTTTAAATTATATCTAAGCTAATGTCTTCTCCTTGCTTCCTTGGTGCTCTCTCCAGCTGGTCATAGGAAGGAGACCAACCTCCTCTAAGATTGGCTGCCTCGACTCCCTAGAAATCCGTCCTCGCATTGCCGACCCTCACATCAAAGTCACAAAGAAATTTCAGTAGCACATATAATGAAATTAACTTAACAAATCAATAAATATTTACAACAATAAACGAAGAATTGATTGAATAAATATACACCACTGGATATGTGCAACAAGAAATCAATGGATCAAATAAATAACGATAAAAAGAATGACAGAAAAATTAGGCTACGCTCATTGCTCCCCAGCAACAACGCCATTTAATAAACCCAAGATCATCTTTGGTCGTGTGTTCCACATAAGGCGGGAACACCATCGTTGAGGTAACTAACGAAGACCTTGGATTTAATCAGCAATTAACCCACAATATACATAATTCAATTAATGGCAAAAATGTGGCATTAAGATTAATTTTCTCTATAGTAGAATACATAGTGAATAAGCATGTAGAGGTCAAAGCACAGAGAGCAATATAGGTAGCCTATGGTTTTCTTTTATGTACAAACCAAGTCATTCATTAAGTACATATCCTTTTTCTGGGTTTTTATTTTTTATAATAATATATATTTTTTTAATTTTCTGATTTTATATTTTCTTTTATATTTTTATATTTTTATATTTTATTTTCCATTTTATATAAACAATATAACATATACACAGGTGTATATACTCTATATATAATAATGTATTTATAAATAGTACTAGATATAGATAAAATTCAGAAAATAACTTGTTTTGGGGTTTTTAATATTTTTTATTTTTTTTGTATTTTTCTGGAATCTTTTGTTAATTTTTATATATTTATAAAGTAAAAAATATCCGAATTATGAATTAAATATACTACCCGAAGTTGATTTGGATATAAAAAATAATAAATGAATCTCAAAATTTTCCAAATCAATTTTAATATCTAAATATTTATATAAATAAAATTATAGAGTATTTTTTTGGATTTTTAAGAATTTTTTTAGATTTTTTGAAAAGATTTTAGGGTTTTTTCAATTTTTAATTTTTTGGAATTTTTAATGATATTTTTATATTTTTTGGTATTTTCTAAACTAAACAGGGAATAAATAGACTCCTTTTTTAATTTTAATAAATAGACTAAATGCAAAAAATGCAAAGTGGATACGTGGCGTGAGAGTACAATGCATGAAGCATCTAATCCTATTTTTGTGAATTTGTAGGAGCACATTAGCTATTTTTAATAAAATGATTAAAACACACAAAAATACATGTCCTAGTAGGGGCCTTTTTTCAAACAAAATAAATTTTAGGGGCACTGGTACAATTTACCCAAAAATATATAACATTACTTTCATTTCATTGAACTATTTAATAAATACAAAACCGCCATGGCTATTCATGCAAAATACCCATCACGTGGGACTACACATGACGTAGGCTAGGAAGGACCATAATGCAAATATCATAAAGTTCATGGACCTCCAAGCAATCTTCACAAAAAAATATATAACATGCATTTCATTTTATTAGACTTTTTTAGAAATATAAAAACTCGTAGGGGTATCCTTGCAATTTTGCCACCTCACGTGGGAGGACACATGAGGTGATGTGGACTGGACCTATTTGTAATTACATAAAGCTCAGGGTCCTAATTGCAAAATGTCCTATTATTTTTAAATAATGAACTTTATTTATAGGACTTAATAATAATTACAAAAATGTGGGGTTTAGATGTGCAATTTACCCCTAAAGAGGCACGGGCGAATGATTGGAATGGCTTCACTAAACACATGTCCACTCCACAATGGCCGATACGCTTCGTCGATGATCGGTTTGGATCCGATCTTGAATCTTCATCAATGACTAAAACGTGGTGTGGATGAACGACCATGATCAAATCTGGGGTGCCTCCCCAGATCGGACGGCCGCTGCTTTGCTCGAAGAACATGGAAGAAGGTCCTTGACTCTGAGCTTCGATCTTCGATTTCTCCGTCCTCCAGCGATCTTCTTCATTAGCGAGATGCTCTACACATCCGGGGAGGATTTCTGCAGCTACTGGTGTGCACAAGAAGGTCTGAGACCCCATGAAGAGGTATGGCGAGCTCGGGGAAGAAGGGGGCCTTGGGAACCTTCACGTCAAATCGATTTGAGCCCAGGAGGACTCCTTTGAGCGCGTGACCTACACAGGAGGAACGAGTGGCTCGAGGGCTTCAACCTCGACCTAAGATGACGCTGTTTGTGCAAAAAATGAGGTGGCAACGAGGTTTCCAACGAGGCGACGGAGATGAACCTCGATTCACAGAACTGAGGCGGTCCTGGTTGCTTGGATGCACGTGGGATGATCGGGAAGTGATGATGGTTGATGTGGAGGCGAAAGGTACGACGAAGATGGAATGGGTATGCACAGATGAGCTTGCCGGAGCTCGACTGCGGCAAACTACGAGATGATTAATTAACCCTACTGTGGTCAACCAAGTCCAAAACTAACAGAAGGAAATGAAACCTACGACTAAAATAAGCAAAATGAACGAGAAAGGAACAACTCTTATACCTGAAGTAGCCCAGGGAGCTGGGTCGCCGGCGAAGGGCGACCGTGGGTACACCCCTCGCTGCAGAAGCTCGGGCTGGGCTCAAGAACACTCCTCCTGTCACGAGGATCTCTCCTAGACGCAAACCCTAGTCTTCCAAACGCTTAATGGTGACAAAAATTGCAAGGAGATTCGGGAGGTTTTATTTATTGACCATATTGAACACCCTTATTGATCGGGGAAAAACAATGATTTGGGCATATATACACGTGATTAAAGCGTATGGCGTGCATTTACAATGATTAATGATCATTTCTTATGAAGGGGGTGAAGGAGAAAGATGGACGTGGCGGCTGGGAAAAAGGGCAGAAATCACGAGAAAACACAGGTTTCCGTCAAATCTGGAGCAGAGAGGGAGTTGACCGACGTTCAACTTTTGACGTGACCTCATTGGTCCATGTCGGCTGGTACACGATAAATATTCAAAAATAATTATTTAAAAATAGTGAATAATTTTATCAATTTTTGAATATAAAAGAAAAAATGCTTATTTTTTAATGTAGTATTTTAATATGATTTTTAATTAATATTTGGTGTATTTTATTAGTCGTTACTTTTGATTAGTGTATTTATATGTATATTTGCCTATATTTTTTACATTTTATTTTTATTTTGTATATTATTATTATTTTATTTTATATATTTATAACTTATTTTTGTGAGTATAAATATATTTTTCTTGTATTTTTATGATGTTATTTATATATATAAATAAATAGATATGTGTATTGGATAGGTATATGTATAGGTATTTTACCTATATTTTATATACATCTTTTTATTTTAATGAATTTTAAGGAATTTTATTTTAGTTTTGTATTTTTAATATAATATAGATAATATTTACAATATTACGAAAATATAAAATAGTAAAGAATTAATGAATACATTTCCCTTTTATTTATATACAAGTAGGAACATAGGTATTATATCTATGTTTCTATAGACTTATTTTATTTTACCTTGTCTTTTTGGTTTTATTTTATTTTTAATATGCACATGTGTTATGAATAATATTTACAAAATAATAAAAATATGAATTTGTAAAAATAATAAATAATGAATAAATTAAATATTTTAATCGGTATAATATACAATGAGGGTCAAAAACCTAACTTTCACACAATAACTCAAACAAATATGAAACCACCACCATTAAATAGCTTGTAAAAAGTTATATACAATTAGAGGGATTCTTCTATGTTTTAAGTCTTTATTTGAAAGATATGAGTCAGTGAAGTTGGGTTTTTGGCTTTTTATTTTGTGTATAAAATGAACACTGTGTATTATTTTTATAAAAACTCAATTTTGTATTTTTATTTACATTATTATTTACAACTTTCATGTACAAAGTTTCTTCATTCGATGAATAAATAATAAATACTAAAATAGGTGTAAAAAATGCATGAATAATGAATAAAAGAATTGGGTTTTTATTGTATTTTTGGAACTTATCTCCCCCTACTTTATTCCTTGTCGACCAACTCAATTAATGACTTGGTCTCGGGGTTTAATATCATAAAATATTTTTCATATTTTATTCCTTTTTCTTTTCTTCCCTTTATTATATAACTTTGGCATTAAAAACCTTATTTTATACACAATAAATACAATACATAATGAATGCTATTATGCACAAATTAATGCTATTTACATGCATTAGCTAGGGTCTTTAAGGCCAAAATGATAGAATAAAGGTGATGAAATGGAGATTCATCAGTTACCATGTTTGAGAAAACTGACTTTTACCGCTTCAGGTGAGGAGAGCTACATATCACACACATTGTCCAAGATAGAGTCATAGTCATAAGGGTTTGCATATGAGTTGATTTGTTCTGACTTGGCTATTGAGGAGACTTGAGTAGGGTTTTGTGATTCCCAAAGGCTGTTGTGTTTCAAATCCGATTCCCAACCAGTTTCCGACTGCACCTAAAATCCCATGGTTCGACTTAAGATCTAAACTTTGATTTTGTGAAGACAAGTTTGAAAGTTAAAATGAATCAAAGTTCTTTCCTGTTCTTTTCTTTATTTGTATTTTCTGTATTTATTGCGTAAATATTTGCTAGGTACTAGCAAAGGCATGTATATGGGGGTGATGAATCTCCATTTCATCACATGCATTCTATCATTTTGGCCTTAGCCAAAGGTATTTTATGTCCCTAAACCCCGAGACCAAGTCAAGATTTGATTTGCTCGACAATGAATAAAGTAGGGGGAGATAAGGGCCAATAAATCAATAAGAATCCCATTTATTTATTAATCAATTAATTCACTTTTGTACCTATTTTATTCTTTATATTTATACCTCAATTCAAGAAACTTTGTACATGAAAGTTATAGATAAAAATGTATAGAGCAAAATTTACTTCACTCACAAGTGTACATTTTATACTAAGAATAAAAAGCCAAAATCCAAACTTTCAGACCCATATCTTCTCAATAAAATCTCAAAATGCATAAAAATGACCTTTAGTTGTATATATCTTTTAATAAGATATTTAATTAGTGTTTCATTTAATTTGGAATTAAGATGCTAAATTTAGGTTTTGGACCCCTATTGTACAATATACCTGAATAATTCTTTACTACACATTTTTATATTTTTATAATTTTGTAATTATTTTAAATATGTACATGTGTTACAAATAATAAATATATATATATTATTATGTATAGATGAATAATATATACTAATACATGTTAGTAAATAAAAGTGGAATCTTTTCTTTTATTTTTTCTCTCTTTTATATTTTTATACCCTATAAATATTATTTATATTAGTATTAAAATATAAAGATAAAATAAAACCAATAAAATACATTAAAATAAATGAAGACACTAAAATACATAGATTAATATATTATATTCATACCTATATAATTAACCCATCTATTTACTTAAGTCTACATATTACATCAGAAAAATAAAATAAAAAAATATACATGTATATTTAAGTAAGATATAAATATATAAAATAAGTATACAACATAATAAAATTTAAAATACAAAATAAAAAAATAAGCTATATATAGTCTAATATACATATAACTATACTTGTAAATAATAACTTACAATAAATAACATCATAAAAATATATAAAAAATGAATTAAATACTAAATAGAATACCAAAAAAATTTTATTTTATAATTTTTATTCAATTATTTTATCAATTATTTTATTTTTAATTATTTTACATTATAGGATATTTTGTCTTTTGCATTCCTGGTGGACAATGGGCGCCAAGGGATTATTGGTCCTCAGTCAAATACCCCCCCTCTCTTTGCTGCGCATGAAATCATCACATCCCCGATTTTACTCCATTTTTCTCGGATATCCCCTCAATCACTTTCATCGAGTCTCACGTCTAACTCATCGTCCATCTATCATGACTCACACAAGAACCCTAGCTCCCTTGTACATATCCTTGATTCATCTCAAATCACCAGTCAATAAGGGTCAGCTACCTTGTTTATAAATAACAACCTCCTCTTCCTTCTCGGGTTTGGTCCCTTTTCTCCTCATAAATCCCTTTGACTTCATCCAAGAGTGCATCCCAGTGACAGGGGGAGGTCCCATGAGTTCTGAAGTGGATGAAGGAGGAGGGAGGTGTACCCACAACGAAGCTCCGACTCGTCCTACTTCTTAAGCAATTCTCAGGTACGAGCTACATCCTTTTCTCAAATTTTAGGTAGTGTTAGTTATTGCATTTCATTTCTAGTGTTTATTTTAGCTGTTAAACATTCGCATTAGATTAGTTTTAAGATCTTACCTCGTCGGAGCTCTCGAGCTCTGGTGTTTGTTTCTCACTGCACTCCGCTGTTCCGACCACTATGATCATCCCAATATCTCGTCCCTTCGATTCTCCACATCTCTGACCGATCAACCCCCTTTGACTCCTTTTGGATCCAAGGATCCATGCTCCTTCCGCCTCCACCTCGTCGAAGCACCCCATACGCTGCCATCTCACCCCAACCTTCATAAATAACAACCCAGTTGCCTCGCCCTCACTCCGCCTTTCTCATTTTGCAAATAAAGCGATTGGAAGGGGGCATCTGAGCCTCAGTTGAGCTCTGAGAGCACCTTTAGGTGATGAAGAGATCCAGGGACCTTCCAGCGGTCCCCAGACATTTCTAAGGTATCAGGAAGAATCATGGACTCAACATGAACACATAGAGACCGTTGGTGGAGCTCCAAGAGGCTGGAGATGTGTATATCACTTGATTCAAACCCGCTCCGCACAAGTTCTTCCTATGTTCTTCAAGCACCTCCTCCGCTGTCTGATCGAGTGTTGAACTCCAGTAAAGCAGTGACCATCGTATCTACAGAGCCCAACACCATAGGATCTTGATTTGAGATCTAATCTCCGCCGTCGGTTGTCGAATCGTTATGGCATGCTATGCTACTGCCACACATCCAAGTGAATAAATTCCAGTATCACGATCGCATGCCTTTGGGGGTAATTTGACATCTTCCCCCACATTTTTGAATTATTTTATATTAGTTCTGTAAATAAAATTTTAAAATATTAATAAATGTGTAAATATTGTAAATAAACCCCAGAATTTTATGGATATTGCATATGGGTCCAGTTTAGGTGAGTTCAAGTGCAGTCCCACGTAAGCAGACCATTTTACAAAGATACCATTACAGGTTTTTGTATTGTGCTTTATTATTTAAATTTTAAATAATAATTGTATAGTTTTGGGAAATTTGCACCTGACTTTTTTTTAAATTGCGAATATTCCCTCGTTAGTTCATGCATTTATGTGCTTGTATTCCATTTAATAAAAATATCATTGGTGTTAAAATAATTATGCAAAAATAGGAGTAGATGCCAGCTAGCATGTACGTTCATGCCATATAATTGCTTTTGCATTTTGGGGGGTATTTATCCATTTATAAAAAAATAAAATAGAGTCCGTTTAATCCTGTCTAGCTATAAAAATGCCAAAAAATACGAAAATGCCTTTAAAAATGATAAAAAAATTATATGATTTCTATTATATTCTAAATTAACTCCAGGCCAAAAATCCCTAAAAATAGAAAAAGAGTAAACGTTGAAGAGCTCCAAAATCTAGTAGAAAATATGAAAAATCACCAAAAAGTCCCAAAAATATTTATTTTTATTTCTAAATTTTCTTTAGATTTTTTATTATATATTAAAGTTGATTTAAAGATTTTTTGACGTTTTCCCTCTTTTTAACCTTCAAATAAATTCAACCTATTTATTTATTCCCTATTTTGGAATATTTTTGATTTTATACCTAAAAGTTAGCAAAAATTCCTCAAAAATAAAAAAAATAGTAGAAAATTATATAAAACCAAAAAACATTTTATTTAAAAAAATTATTTATTTATATAAGTATTTAGAATTATATTATCCTATATTGTATATATAGATATATATTGCTATATTATATAATTAAAAGAAAAAAACAAAAATCAGAAAATATGAAAAGAAAATAAAAACTATAAAATTAAAAACTGTTAAAAAAATAATAAAAACTAATTAAAATACAAAAAATTATATAAAATAAAAAACCTTACAAAAACACTAAGATAAGAAGAGGAACAAATTTTGTGCATTATTTCTCAATATACCGTTCGCTCCCTGTGTTTGATACTCTAGACAAGCTTACACACTATACACATTTTGTAGAGTCATACTAAATTTTATGTCCACATTTTTGCTTTACTTTATTTATTTGTGGGTTAATTGTTGTCTGATTTGCATTGAGTGAGCGATCACCTTAACGAAACCATCTTCACTATTCTTCTAATGAGGATATTTTAGACCCTCTCCAAAAGTGTGTCAATAAATGGTGCCAATGCCCGAGAGCAACATCACGTACATTACCTTTTCATTTGTTTCTTCTCTTTTCTCTATAATTTTCATTTATTTATTTTTATTTTATTTGATATTATTATAGATCGGTCTAATCACTCTTCCTTGTTTGACTTTGTTGCGAGGGGCCGCTATGCGAGGAAGGACTTCATAGGAGGACCCGTGCACCCAAGCATGTGAAGCCAGCTTTCTGACTTAGCTGGCAGGAGAGAGCATCAAATGAGGACTTGGAGGAATTTTGGAAGACAATCTCATTGCATTTTTATTTTATTTTATTTTATTTTGTAATCAAATATGAGAGAGAGTCATTTATTTATAATAATTTGGACTCTCCCAGACACTACTACTTCACGAGGTCCATTGCCATTGTGATTATTCACTGGGGGACCTCATCGGTTTTTGTCGTGTTTTCATCGCTTTATTTTTCATTGTTTTTCGACTTTATTTCTATTTATTTTTTGTGATTGAGATCTAGTTCTAGGATTTTCTTGATCGATAGATTAAGGTCCGAAGCTCTAATTATCTTTGCATGTACATATAGATCTGTGCTTGGATTTAGTCAAATCTAATTATTGACTATTTTAGACTTGACACCACACGTCGAGAGAAACTCTATACAATGCTTGCTAGATCCAATGTGGAGGACATCGATGAGCTTCCAAGATCGGACCTTGGGTCTTATGTCTAGATAGTTAGCATATGGTGCTTTACGATAATAACATATTTTATTCTAGGGGGATTTCATCGACTTGCATCTCATATAGGGTAGCTTTCAATTCTATTATGCATCCCGTATGGAGAGAGCTAGGAAGTACTGTGTCTTCTAACTATGCATGCATCATCGATTCCCGACTTGCATTGCTTTTCCGACCTTCTCCCTTTGATTTTGATCACTTAGGATGTTATTGGAAACTCATTAGACGATTACATTGAAAAATGCCAAAAAGTGATAACCAAAATAAAACTTGGACAACTAACTCTACCTGATTTTTAAAATAAATGTAATGGATTCATTGTCTTGGGGAGAGCAACCTCCTCATTGTATTCTATGATTTATATATGATACATACAAACTAAGGATTAGTGCTCAAATCCCTGGCCTACCTACATGATTGTACAAATGTTCTAAAAGTCACCTATCTCTAAAATGGAAAAGATAAATGACCACTGTATTCGGTCTTCATTGTGTTGAGTAGGTGAACATGGAGATTGCTTTGTACATTGATTGTGATTTTGGTCCATTCACGTTCATCACTCTTTGAGTTTGTAGATCCATGAGTTTTTGGTTTCTTCATTTTATTGAGTCCATCTCCCTTTCTTTGTCTGTACTATTGTTTTCTTTATGGAGTCGTGATATCGGGTCTTGATCTGCACTTTTTAAGCCGGATTTTACAACTAACTCCTTGCCCATATCATCCAATCTCTAGTCTGGTTCAAGAAGACTCTTCTTGGACCACAATTTTATCTTCATTTCACCATTCTCACCCACCCTCCTCGCTCCCTTTAGTGTCATCCCTTCTTTCACCAAAGATTGTTGTGCTATTAGATGAGGCCTACATCGAGGTTTTGATTGCAATAAGTATTTGAGTAAGTCAGGCAAATTTGAGGATGCTAAGATTGGTGTGCTATCTTTGGTGGGTCTGAATTTGATATTTGCATAGATATTATTGATGATTCTGATTTTGGCACTGTTGCATGTGTGATTTTTTGTTGAGCATTTTTGATCTCACACACTGGATTGAGGATGTGATCCATTTCTAATTATTTGATGATGCAACTTCTAGCGAGTTCCGCATGTATTGATTCAGATGTTTGATGTACTATCTCTGTATTTGCTTCAAAGTGACGGTACTTGGAACACACATGGTTTCACTCATCTTCTTAACTGATCCATTATCCATCTCCTAACTCTCCTATCCCCATTTTACACTTAGAGAATCTTTGTCTGCTATCTTGATCCATCTCAGCTGATTTAGTAGATTTGAGGGACTACATTATGATTGCCCTGATGACCTCTTATCCCTCCCAAAGCCTTATGGCCTCCTATTGGTGACTAATTGATTATTTTTAGGACCTAAAACTTGATGCCAACATTACCCTAATTTTCAGCGACTTTATTTGCATTACTCTATGAGGACTATCTGTAGAAGAATGCTACATTTGCATTATGATATGTTTCACTCACTCCTTGTGTGTCCATCTTGATGGGGCATGAAACTGAGTCGTCTAATATGAGCTGTTAGTCTCACTGTCTGATTGTGTGTCCGTTGTGTTAGAGCATAAGACCGCTTATCCTAGCTGTCTGGACTCCTTTGAGTCTTCTTTCCTTGACGATCCTTGCAAGGACGAGTCACGTTCTTCTAATTATTCCCTGCCTAGTTCACAGTACTCTCCAAGGGTTATCTGTGGAGATTGTGACATCTTCGAGGTCTTTCAGTCTCTTCTGCATGGTAGCAAATCTGTCGCCTACCGAAATCGCTTCTGCGGATTCGTCTGATGGATTTGACTCCTTTAAGCATGCTCTTGTTGACGACCCTCGTAAGAATGAGTTTCATTCTGATTATTCCTTTCTTAGTATGTATCACTCCCCAAGGGTTATCTGTAGGAGGATACGTCATTTTATGGGTACTCGGTTTCACTTATGATGTCTTCGATCTGGTGCAGCATGAAGCTGAGTCCTATGATTTGAATACTCGGTCTCCTCTCTGGTTGTGTATCCTAATTGTTGTTCATATTAATGTGGTCTACAATGTTCATGGAGGACTTAGGTGAAAATGAAATGCATAATGCAAGATATGATTTTTTAGTGGTAGTTTATATACATAAAATACCAATTTTTAGTTTTGTAATTTTAATTTCATTTTCTGATGATAAATAAATGAATGCAAAATTTGGGCATGCTATGAAATAATGAAATGAACTCAATGATATTTTTTATTGATTTTTATGGGTTGAGTTAATGTCAAAATAAATCAGGGAGTTGGAATGTGTACAAATTGATCAAGTAAGAAAGCTCACGTCAGAATTGGCATTTTTTATTTTTTTTCTGATTTTTTATTTTTATTTTTATATAATTTATTAAATCTATGAATAAAATAAAGAAATAAAAAAGAAAATAATTAAAATGAGTGAAATATGCATAGGAAATGATGGGTCAAAATTAGCAAATATATATAATCCACAGTTAGGCCCAACCTCAATTTTCACAAATGGACTCTGATTCTTTTGAATTTGGTCTTGATTTGTAGATAATTGAATGTATATCAATTCAAAAGTGACTAGAGTTCATTTGGACACTGTTTGAGAGAGGCATCAACTTTTCCATTTGTTTTTCTGAAATTAGTGTTTGAGATTATTTTGCATATGTACAAGTTACATTTTTTTAGGATTTTTCTTGGATTAAGGTTAGTGATATGTACACAACGAAGTTGGCTTAATGTCAATTAGAATTAGCATGAATTAATTAAAATTAGGTCAAATTTAGGTGAAAATATACAGAAGATTATGAATGTAGACATGAATTCTAATTTATGCAAATTAATTATGAGTGCATACAAGTTAATTTTAAGGAGTTAACATGTAGATGATCCAATATTATCAGGATGAAGCTCTATTTTCAACTAATTACAATGATGAATTACAGATACATCAACCCCCTATACTTAAACCTTGCTCGTCCTCAAGCAACTAAAGAAATGAATAGGTGAAATGAGATTTGGTTCCATACCAAGATCATGAGTAAAAGGTGAAAATGGAGCTATTGACCTTTGAATTAATAGTTTGGCGGAACTTCTGTGAGAATTAGGGTTTAAAATCAATTACCTCTAATTTCTATACATTATTGTAATAGTTTCGGCTCAGAAGTCATCTTAGATCAATCATCCTCCCAAATCATACCCCATGAACATTGAACAACTATCTCATGTGTGTGAAGGGTGTTAGCTCTTCCCATCAAGATGATAGACTACCATGCAAACTTATCCTCCAATTACTCGTCCTCGGATAGTCATGTATTTCCTTCTATGTTTAGGTATGTGTTGTGTCCATAATCGAAGGGGAGAGAAGATAACAGAATAAGAAGAGAACTGGAATGTGGCTAGTGTAGCCACATCTCCTTGTGAAGAAAGCTAGTTTAGCCAAGTCTCCATCAAGATCTGTAGGTTGTATGAAGTTTTGACCTTTTTGGTCTAATATTTATTCAGTAGCTAGCTTCTTTTGGTATGGTTTTTTGATTTCTCAACATGGATCTTTTGTGCTCCTACGTATATAGAATCTTTCTTTCTGCACATGTTTTGGGGTCTTAGAAAAAATTACGCCAGTGGCCCATCCCTCATCCGAAGCTTTATTTCAAATTGTACTCTAGTCTTTAGATGTCCATGCTACCACAAAAGAGACTCACACAATCTTCCAACACCCCATCTGAGTTGAGATAATTGCATAGTGCAAGAGTAAATTCCCTATTCAAGAGTAATACCCAGAATGAGGAGAGCAGGTTAGACACTAAGAGTCAAGGTCTACTCATTGTCATGCGTAACTCGAAGAATTAAGTCAAAGACCTGAAGCTTCTAAAATCCTATTTCTCAGTAAAGTTCCTCTGAAAATTAGGTGGATTAAGGCCAAGTCCACACCACTCTTGATTTCTGTTCATAACTCGGTTTAGAACCCAAGGGTTTTCACCAAAGCATGATATGAAGTGCAGATGTATGGAATGCAACCCCCTTTTTGAAGAATTTTATTCACATTCTCATTGTACAAGTTTCTTTGCCTTAAACAAATTTTCTCAAATTTTATAAAAATTACCCACTCCCCAAGTTTGTTCTATACATAGAAAATACATTACCATATAGTATGATGCAATTCAATAAATGTACATGAATGTGATTCAATCCCCCCTGTACTTAGCGTATTCTAAGTATATGAAGAATGCAAAAGAAAGAGAGGAGAGGTTATAAGTCAGCCGCCCCCCATACTTAGGCTCTTGGTTAGCCTAAGTATAGAAGAGAGCAAAAATGGGGCGGTCGAGGGTAAAGACTGGAATGATGGATATATACAGCCGGTCATTGGTCTACAGTATAGAGGGAGTAGTACAAGGGAACCAATGAGATCGGGGAGAAGGTGCCGATGTTCAAGGAGGTTTTCAGCAGATTTTCGTTCGGGCATGTGGCTGGAGGGAATATGGAAATGAAGAATGTGAAGAGTAAGAAGATTCCCAGCCATTAGCGGAGTCATTCTCAAAATAATAATAGTCATAAGCAGAGGATAGGTAAGTATCCTTTGATAGCTGCTATACTGATTGCACTTACCTAATGTACCACCAAAGGTCTAGATGAGGAACTTGACGAGGAATCTTAAGAAGTCACCCGATTTCTAAGGTCAAAGGTGACTTTCATAGTCGGTTTGTTTATGTATGAAGCATCGAGAGGTGGAAGGTCATTGTTCTTCTCATTACCATAAGTAATCGACCTGGAAGTTGTGGCATCTATGGGTTCCTTGTCAGACGAATCACTATAAAAATTGACCCGCTCTGTCATGGCACATCTCGACAGAGTTTCCTCAATTTGGGTACGTCTTGTGTGCTTGTTCCTGGTGGCATTATGGGTGATGGCTAGGGATGAAGATGTCACCTTTTCATGTTTTCAAGTTTTGGTGACATAATAGATTTCTTGAGTCAGCACTGTGAATGGTTCAAGTAATTAGTTGATTACAACTGCCTCAAAAATTGTACCAATCAAATAATCGTGACAATCCTCATAAACATGGTCCAGTTCCACACTAGATCATGTATTTGGGTTCATCATAGGAGCAGTATCAGGGTGGTTCTTGATAGAGGCATGGTGAGACTTGAAGTTTAGTTCAACATCCGGTTTCTTGGGTGTCTCTCATAGGGTTTATGTCTGTGTTTTACGAGGAGAGGTCTGATCATGTGAAGTGGTAGTCTCTTGATCATGACTGTTGGCTTTCTGTTTGGTTGTCTCAGGGTCATGTGTGTCCTCGAGAGCTTGATCATTAAGGTTCTGCTTCGAGAATTTAATGTTCTGAGTCTCACAATCAATAATTGCTTCAATAGAGGGTAAGAATGACTTTCCCAGAATGATGGGAGACCCAGAAAACTCTCCTTGGCGCTCAATGTCCAGGACAATGAAGTCCGCTCTTTGTTTGACACCTTGGAAGCTCATGATGACTGAAATAATTCCTCTTGATCTTTTTGTGGACCATTTAGGAAATTGAATGATTACTCTGGGTTTTTTGAGCAGTCTGAGTTTAAGTCGATCAAACATAGACTTCGGGAGGACGTTCAAGGTCGAATCGTCATCAATCGAACACGGGTAAATTTGATGTTCTTAAGTTCCCAAGTAACCCTAATTAACCATTTGAGTCTATGGATTTTTGTCTTTTTGGTCATCACCATTGGACTGGCCAGAGTAGTTAAATGACAATCAGTTCTAGATCTCTTTCTGCCCACCTTATTGGGTCACAAATCTTTGAAGATCGGGCACATACTCTATGTCCTTGATTAATGGAAGCTCTAATATCAGACTTTTACAAAATGCTTCCATATCAATTTTGTCCAATTTTTATGAATATACTATTGTCTTATTTTTTGATATTTTCATTAGAGTCAATGGAAGGGTTAGTGGATTGGTTATGGGTGTACGGTATCTGTGTTGTATTTGTCTGAAAGTTTTGCATAGGATTTGTCTCGGGTCCACTCTGTGTGATCATCTCTTCTCCTTGGTTGTCCATCACGTTTTTAAACATTTAGATGACATTATCAAGTTTTTCTGTCAAAGCATAGGATCTCTGATTAATTTGAGGTACGTCATCCGCTATCGTCTCATGACTCGAACGAATGACCATACTCGCCATGTTATGACTCCGACATGCATTCTCGAGATGAGTAATAATCATTTTAATTGGTGCTAGCTTGGTCATGAGTCCTATTCCTTGACTCTAAATCTCAAATGTTTGGTCAAAGTAAATTTTTTGTACTCAAGAAGAGAGTCATCTCGAGTAGGGGATGGTTCAAACAATGTATTCACAATCATAATCGGGAATTGTGTTTCTTTGTAAAATTTGGTTATGCACATGTCAATCCTCGATATCTCTTGCCCCATTGTGTCTACATAATATTCATTTGGTTCTACGAGCATTTTATATCATGAATATTCAATCGAAGAAGGAGTAGGGGTGGAATAAGGGTGGAGTGCATGATGGCTGGGGAAGAACCAAATCAAAGAGAGGATTCTCCTGATATGAGAATGAAGATGAAGATGGTCGGTATTCATTTGTGTAAGCGCAACCCACATAATTTGGGTATGAATCCAATATTCCGACATCTTCGAAAATGGAGGTGAAATAATTTACAAACCTTGATATATGGATGCAAGTGCAATTAGCTTTGAACGAACACAATCCAATACATAATGCAAACCCCGAAATTCATCAACTTCACACAATGAAGGCCATAAAAGTTAGGCCGATTATCTTTTCAGTTTTAAATTAGTGATAAAACAATCTTTGAATCCATTACAAATAGGTGCAGTCTCCTAGAGTAGTTCATTTCCAAGTCAACAGAACAACCAACTTTAGCACAAGACTACTACTAAGGTTGGAGGCAAGTGCTTGCAGCAATAACATAACTCAAAAGTCAGTCCAAGCACTTAGGGCATAAGTACTAGGATTTTGGCTCTAATCCTTAGCGGCTGCATCCTTACCTCTCAATAAGAAAAATATATTCCTACCTACAAGGATGTGGTTGCTTTCCCACAATCAATGATATTCATTTTTTTCCAATTTTAATTAGTCAATAATGATAGCAGTCCCCTGATTTTAATTTAGTTATAGCTTTGAATTTGATAGGAGACCAGTACACGTCTAAATGGGGTTTCCAATTTCCTTCAATCCTATGTGAGTGAAAACCGAAGGAAAATCAAAAAAGTCGTGCAACAGGAAACACAATGATGAATGTAGAGTCAGAGATACTTATAGTGCTTCCTCGCAATCTCTGTGAAGAATGCTAAACATAATTAAAGCTTCCTTAACAAATATTTCTAATGCATGTACGAGAAACCACATATAGAACATGAATTTATATCAGTGAGTGAAAGAATAATTTTAATTTGGCTAAATCAAATCGATCTAGTGCATCTAATTAATGTGAGAGTGTGGGCCTAGTCCTACTAGCACAAAAATAAACCTAGTAGCTTTAATAGCCATGGTGCAATCCTAAGCCTACATCAATCACCACAAAAATATGGCCCTATAGGTCGAGTGTCCAGTTCGGGTAGTAACGCGACTCTTCAAGCGAAGAACACTGTAAATAGGCAGAATAACTACAAATTAGTTACAAAAATAAAATATAAACACTCTCTCTAAAAGAAATTCTCTATGCCTCTATAGTGGGCTCAGTCCACATAATTGCCCACCTTCGATTGCTTCGAGTTGTGTCTGCTTCCGAGAGAGCCGCTCCAAGTTACCAAGTACCTCACATGAAAAATAAGAGAAATAAATGTTAGAGAGATATTCACAAAAATATATAAAAAATAAAATAAATAAAATAATGAGAAAATAAATGGAGAAATAAATACAAGAAAACCTGGGGTCAAACTGACCATGGATGGAAAACCAAAAAATTTGAGTTACATAAAAATTAATCCTAAAATATATACCTCCCCAGCAACGATGTCATTTGATGGCGTAGAATTGCCGTTGTTATTTGTGAAAAATTAACTTATGATGCCAAAGTTATTATAGTTGGGAAATCAGTGATTCATCAAAAATTGATCATAATGAGAGATGACATAAAGAATCGAGTCTCATTGCATTCGAATTTATTTATTTTACGTGGGTAAGTCCCAAGGTTGAACTCTGGGAGGAAATACAAGGGTCTAGAATTAATCTCTAAATAATCTAAGAAATTTAGGTTTTTAGAGATGAGTATTTTTGGTATTTTTATCTTTTTCAGCTTTATGGGTTTTACGTAAAAGTTATAATGAATTAAAAGAGAAAACATGATGCATGAATTTATAAAATATTTTTTTAATGAAAGAAAATAACGCTATGTTGTTTAGTGAGATATGCAATATTTTTTTATTTTTAAACGATTCAATAACATGATGCAAAATGGAAAATGAAGAGCATCAAAACCAAGCATCGACCTAGCAATTCAAGTGACCCTCCCCCTCAATTAATATCTCAATTAATATCAGATCAGTTTCTCAATAAATATCCCAAAACCAAGGCACAAGTTGTTGAGTAAAAGAATCAATGCAGATAAATAAAGATGCTCACAATGAAGAAAATGGATCCTCAATTAATTTATGCCAAATACTGTCTCAAAAGTATATTTTCAATTTTTATATGATTGACAACTGGATAGGGATCAAACCGACACCAAGAATCTGAAAATCCGATAAATATTATTTAGGATATGAATAATTGAAGTTTCAGCAACTAAATAGTAAATGAAATGAAGAAATTCTTGCAGTTATACCCCCTGAAGGACCTTTCTGAAATTTGATGAAGCTGACAGACTCTTTATGAAATTTTCCCCTAGCGAGTGTTTATCTGTAGTTTCTGAAAGTTTGGAGGGATCATGTAAAATTTTCCTTCCCTCACGTGATGTGCATGTGTGGTGCGAGTAAGGTTGAGGTTCGTGGAAGTTAACGAGGCTTCACTGTGATTTTTTCCTTTCCGTACGTGTTGTGCGCGTGAGGCACGGGTGTGGTTGGCGGCTCGGCAGCACCGACATCCACGTGTTGGGTTCTAACCGCTTTGGTATTGTCGAAGCTCGAGGTTTGAATGGAGCCTCGGATATGTGATCTAGACCGTCATTGAAGGCTTGATCGTACGGCTTGAATTTTGGCATCTACGGATGGCCCAAATCCCCGATGTTCTTGATCGTAGGGATCCTGTAGCACCTGGAAGGGGTGCCGTTCTTTGTCCTTATTGCTTGGCGGATGGTGAAGGTGGATGGTGCTTCATCGGGATGGAGGAAGAGGAGCAAGATGGTGAGGGGGCGTGGAGGGTTAGAAGGGAACTGGAGAGATTCTGAGATGTTGGTGATTGTGTTGAGAGAAGACGATTGAACACAAAGGGATGACGAAAATGGTTTTGGTGCGATGTGAACGATGGAAATAAAGAATGAAGAAAAAGAGGATGAAGAAGAAGATTCACCCGGAGGATTAAGGGTTCTGTAGCCTCTCTAGATTCTCGCCTCAGTAATGGCGTTACTGAAGAATCTTCATTTCATCACCTTTATTCTTTCATTTTGGCCTTTAAACCCAAGCGAAATGCATCTAAATATCATCATTTTGTACAAATTAACATTCATTATTTATTGCATAAATACTATACAAATTACAATATTTAAAGCCAAAATAAAAGAACAAAGCAAATAAAAGAAAAAGAAATAAAATATGAAAGGTATTTTATGACCCTAAACCCCAAGACCTAGGCATCTTGATGACTGGGTCGACAAGAAATAAAGTAAGGGGAGATAAGGGTCAAATACACAATAAAATCCTAATCTATATTTTTCAATATTGCATTTTTTGGGACTTATTTTTTCTTTATTATGTATGTCTCAAATAACAAAACTTTGTGCCTACAGTATCTTACGTTGGATCTAGTAAAATTAATAATTGTTAACTGATTAGACTTGAACCAACATGCTAAGAGATCCATCATACAGTGTTGGCAGAACCCGTTGTGGTGGGCACTGAGATATCTCGAAGACCGGACTCTCAGGTTCATTTTTGAATAGTTGACACAAGGTTCTTCATGACTAATAACAACTACTATTTAGGGTGATTTTGTCAATTGCACATCGCCATGTAGATAGGTTAAAAATTCTATTTTGCATACCACATGGAGAGAGCTGGGAAGCCCTGTAAGTCCTCTAACTCTACATGCATCATTAGATTCTATGGTGAGATTTTCATCATTGAATCAACTTGTACTCTATTATCTCCCTTTGATTTTGAGCACCTAGGGCTTAAATAAGAATTTACAAAATCGTTAGGCATTTGTATGCAAAATATCAAAAACAAGTGGAAACTAGAAATCTAAAACAAGAGGACTGATAAATAAACTTTGACCTTAATTAAAACCTGTAATGGATATCACTACTTAGGGTTCATAAAGCCCTCATTGTTTTTAGTACCTTCGGAGAGGACAAAACCCATTCCATGAGCGAGGCATGACCCGCTAAGGATAGAGCCAAAAATCCAATCCGTAACTACCTTGTGTGTCGCTTGGATTTCTGAAGTATTGGTGCTTCCATCAGACATGACAGAGTAGGGACCTGTCATCGATGATGTTCCTGCATTGTGTGGAACATCAACTAAAGTATATGGGATAATCCTCAAGCGCATCACGGAAGCGTGAGCATCGTATCAAATATGACGAAGAACGACTAGTCGGACTAGTTGTTCTATGCAGCAGAATTTTAAAAAAATTAAACGAAAAAACTACATGATCCATAAACCATTTATGAATCATTTCGTCTAACCACGTAGTAGATATATGAGTACATGTTGTAGCATGGTTGCGATCGAGCTTCTAAGAGAAGAAGCTTCCTGTCTCAAGTTCGTCCTTCGGAGGAGACACTTGCGAGCATGGGTATGAGTCGCAGTGATCTCACAATCCAAGTGGTTGTCCAAGTAAGGGAACTCCTGATCTTGTCACACGAGATCGTGTATCTTCTTCACAAGCGAGAAGCACTAAAGAAGATGGAGAGCTGAGAGTCGTCGAAACAGCGCAAGCCGATGAAGAGGGCCTTCTTCCTTCTGGAGTAAGGTGGACGGACACCCAAGAGAGAAGGAGAAGAGGACACGTGAGAATGAGAGAGAGAAAGTAGAGAGATTCTGTCAAGTCGGTGTGTTAGTCGAAGAGCAAGGCCTGCCTCTTCTTATATAGGGTTTCAGGAGTCCATGGATCCTAATACATGGACAAAATACAATCAAAGGATGAGATTGATTTGTGTTCCTTTCAACGGACAGGATGTTGTTGGTAAAACACACCAACAAGTGATTTAATTAAAATTAATTAACATTGATAAATCAATATAATTAATATCAAATTAAATCACATTTGACTAGAGATAGGATAATGAGAAGACCATGGTCCTCTCCTAAAAAGGGGGGATGGCAACTCTACTCCTCAAGGAGAGTTGTAGCCGTCCTCTCTTGTTAGATAAGACTTGGTCTATCTCCTCAATATATCATGAGATCTCACTATCTCATGATATCTCCTATAACTCTTGTCGAAATTAATTTTCACAAAAAATAATTCCAAATTATCTTTTGGAAAATAACTATCAAGCCATTAAAAAATAGTGAATCTCATTCACAACCCAAAACTAAATGTAATTACATTTTCAATGAATTATTCAATGTGAATTACATTCACATTAACAATTAATCAAAAATATAAATCACACAAGTCTCTCTCTAATGTATATTATAAATCATATTTATAATATACATGGATAATTGGATAGTGCTATCCACATTATTCATATCCACATTAATTATATCATATTTAATTACACTGGATACTCATTCTCATGCATTCAGATAATGTGAATCGAATTCACATTATTCATGATAATTAAATCACATTTAGTTATCCATTTCTCAATGCTAAGATATAATTCAACCTTGGAATTATTCTTGAACTCTTTCAAGAATAATGTGTATTCTCCGCAGATACTTGGAGATAAGGACATGGTGATTGTATTGTTCCACATATAGTGACTAGGATATTGAGATCACATCCCAAATCTAGATCTCACGGACCTCCCAGAGATGCTTGATTTAATCAAGGCTGCAAATCTAATCTTCTCATTGCATCTGAATCTTATTCAGATCAATGTCCAACACTTGGACCAAGATCAGATTGCTTCTCTACTGAGAGGAGTCACTAAAATCCAGACCTGTTTCATCACTCCCTCGGAATGGAAGCGTTATGGTTATACAATCAATTATTAATCACATCACCCTCAGGTATTCCTAGTACATGTACATCTTGCATACTGGGAGACCTATGATCAACCCAAAGATAAAGATCTATTTTATACTGTCATCTTCAGAGTTTCATCGACAAGTTTCTCAATCTTGGTCATTGGGATTTGATACTGATCATATGCTTTCCAAAAGCATATATCATACCTTCAAATTCGTGTCATGCTTCTAAAGCATGACGACCATGCATGGAATTCGATCGGTCCCAATACCTCACAAGTGAGACCATGTCTTCCTGTTCAGAAGTGAACCTGTATGATCCGTTTGAGAGATCATATTATTCATATGCCCTTATATGCACACCATCTCGCTGGTGTATAGACCTTGGTTAGGTCATCAACCTATTGGTCTGCCAAATGTACATACTCGGACATATAGCAACACATCTGTCTCTGGTCAGAGGATGTATGCCTATGTTGTGACAGTTTTCAACATAGATCTTTGGTTATCTCGATCTCGTTAAGTCAACCCATTGACTCAACTAATCTGACACCTCCGAGTCACTATTCCCATGCAGAGGACCTGCTTCAAGAGGTCAGTAAAATATCAACCAAATGAGAAAGGATTGCCATCTCCTACTCAGGCTAGTGATTATCACTTAATTATCATTTGATGATGCTTGATGAGTCCACTATCTAACTCCTTAGATATTCATCCAAGCATCAGCCTCTATGATTCAATCAATGATACAACAGTTGTATGACCATCAAGTTGGCCATGGTACATAAACTTTACTGTACAGAGAGACCTTATAGTGCATTCATTTAATCTCAGAAAGGGAGTGAAAAACAATCAATAACTTATATTAATAAATCATTTATTACAATAGTATTTATTGCATGAATGGTTCACCTCGCGCTCACATGGATAACAATCTCCCACTATCCCTCAGAACTGTTCGGGAACAATCCTTAAACCCATACTTATTACATGTTGGTCAAAAACCTTCTGTGCCAGTGGTTTGGTAAGAGTATCACCAACGTTGTCGGCAGAGACCAACATGGTGATGATGATATCACCATGCTTTTGAATCTCTCAAATGATGTGGTATTTCCTTTCCATGTGCTTGCTCTTTTGATGCCGTCTGGGTTCCTTCGCCTGGACAATGGCTCCCATGTTATTGCAGAGTAACGGGATGAGAGTACCAGAGGAAATTACGCCAAGCTCCAGGATGAACTTGCGCAACCACACCGCCTCCTTTGCAGCATCTGATGTGGCAATGTACTCAGCTTCTGTTGTTGAATCTGATGTAGTGTCTTGCTTCTTGCTTCTCCAGCTCACAACACCACCGTTCAACAGGAATACAAACCCTGATGTCGACTTTCGATCATCAATATCCGATTACAAGTCAGAATCTGTATATCCCAAGACTTGGAGATCACCATCTCCATAGACCAAGATGTAATCTTGCGTCCGTCTTAGATACTTGAATATGTTCTTTACTGCATTCTAGTGTTGCTCTCCATAGCACGATTGGTAACGACTTACCCCTCCCATTGCATGGCAGATATCTGGACTAGTACACATCATGGCATACATTAAGCTTCCTACAACAGATGCATTAGGGCATCCAACTATGGCTTTCTTTTCCTCAACAGTTTGAGGAGCCATCCCTTTATATAGGTGGATACCATGCCTTAAGGGAAGGAAACCCATCTTAGAACTATCCATACGGAATTGTTCGAGAATCTTCTTAATGTATCCATGTTGTGATAATACCAATATCCTTTATTCTTCGTTTCTGAACAACTTTAGGCCTAAGATGTAAGAGGCTTCTCCAAATCATCTCAAAGGTATGGGTTAGCTAAATTTTTACACTGGTCTTAATCCCTGTATTAATCCCAATGATAAGGATGTCATCTACGTAAAGCACGATGAACACAATGGCGCTCTCACTAAGCTTCTTGTACACACAGGGTTCATTAGGATTCTGCACAAAATCATAACTCTTTATGGTTTCGTCAAATTTGATGTTCCAGCTACGAGAAGCTTACTTGAGCTCATAGATGGATTTCTTCACCTTGCATACTTTGCCATCCTCAATGATGAAACCTTGGAGCTGCTCCATATAGATATCCTCCTCTAGGTATCCATTTAGGAAAGTCGTCTTGATGTCCATCTGCCAGATGTCGTAGTCAAGATATGCAACTATAGCTAGCAGTGTCCTGATGGATTTAAGCATAGCCACATGAGAGAACGTCTCATCGTAATCGATGCCTTCTCTCTGTGTGTAGCCTTTGGCCACGAGTCGTGCCTTGAAAGTCTCCACTTTCCCATCAGGTCCCCTTTTTCTCTTGAAGATCCATTTACACCTAATGGGTTTTACCCCTTTAGGTAGATCCTCTAGGGTTCATACACCATTCTTATGCATGGAGTCAATTTCTGACTTCATTGCTAGCATCCATCTATCCATGTCATGATCCCCGAGTGCTTCATCAAATGAAGTAGGATCATTTTCAGTCTCACTTGACACATGGAATCCATAACTTTTCAGGTGGTGCAACCACCCTCGAACTCCTTCGAAGTGGTATGTGTGTTTCATCTTTATTTATCTCTTCAGTTTCTGGTCCAGGAAACTCAGAATCCTCAGGGGATTCAATGAGTTTCTCTACTTCATTTTTGTCTTGACCTTTAAGGAAATCATCCTCCAGAAACTTCACATCTCTAGAGACAAAAACCTTTTGGATCTCAGGGTCATAGAGCTGGTATCCAATACCATCTTTAACATACCCAATGAAGTAACACTTACGAGTGCGAGATTCTATCTTACTTGCGTCCACATTCTTCACATGGACCAAGCAACCCCAAACCCTCAAGTGATTAACACTAGGTTTGGTTACATACTAGAGCTCATGAGGAGTCTTAGGTACAAATTTGCTAGGATCTTACTCATGATATATATTGCAGTCTCTACTGTATATCTCCAGAAACTAAGTGGTAAATGTGCTTTGCTCATCATTGATCGAACCATATCCATGATAGTCTTGTTGCGTCTTTCAGCAACACCATTAAGATGGGGAGTTCCAGGAGGAGTGAGATTGGAGACAATTCCATTTTCTTTAAGATATTCTTTCAATTCATCTGAGAGATACTCGCCACCTCAATCAGATCGAATCCTTTTAATCTTCCAGTTGGTTTGGTTCTCAACCAAAGCCTTGAATTCTTTGAACTTTTCAAAGGTTTCAGATTTATGACATAATAGGAAGATAAACCCCGTATCGCGAATGGTAAACAATAAACGTCAAATAATATCGATATTCATTTCGAGTCGCAGTACTGAAGGGACCACATACATCGGTATGTACTAGGTCAATAATACCTTCGCATCTAGTAACCTTGTTACGGAAAAACATCCTAGTCATTTTACCTCGAATACAATGTTCATAGGTAGGCAAAGATTGAACCTGTAGAAAATCTAAAGGTCCATCCTTTATCAATCTATTGATCCTATCAACAGATAAATGACCAAGCCTTTGATGCCAAATCATATTCGAATGATTTTTATTCTCCCTGGATCTTTTAGGGTTTTTATTAGTGGTAGTAACATTCATGACATGCTCATCAATGCACAATTCATAGAGTCCACCAGAAGTCAAAATACCATATGTAATATACTTATCATAATGATTTATGACTAATTTATTACAGAAAAGGAATGAATATCCACTTCTAACAAGTTTAGATATATATATATATATATATCAAATTCCTTCTGACTTCAGGGACATAAAGACACTCTTTAAGTACTAAGACTCTACCACTATATAATGATAGTCTACAAGTTCCGACGGCGATCGCTGCAACACTTGCATCAGATCCCATCTAGATGACTATCTCCCCTTCTTCCAGAAGTTCCCTGAAACAAATGCAACAAATTGCATACATGAATATAAGCACCAGAATCTACGACCCAACTTCCTTCTCGTACAACGAGAATTTTAGTTTCAATGATGAAAGTAGATTTCATACCTGCTGGGGCTTTACCTTTGTCGACTGACTTCAGGTATTCCGGGCAGTTATGCCTCCAGTGCCCCGGCTTCTTGCAGTGGTGACAAACGTCGGTTTTCTTCGACGCTATCAGTGTGGATGCATTGGAAGATGAGCCAACTCCTTGACTCTTCTTCTTTCTCTTCTGGGCTAGGCCCTTCCGAGAACCTTGCTTCTGACCGCGCTTCCTTTTGACCTGTGCAACAATTGCACTGCCAGAGGGACCATCTTTCTTCATTACATCTTTTGCATACTTTAATGCAGCAATAAGTCCAGCATTAGTCAAGTCCAACTTGTTCTTGTGGAATGAAACCACAAAATTATTGAAAGATTTAGGCAAAGACAACAGAATGAAATCAACTTGCATGTCTGCATCCATAATTTCCCCAAGAGTCTCCAGCTCAGACAAGTACCCAAACATTTTGAGTACATGCTCTCGGACTGAAGTTCCTTCCTGCATCTTGCAGCGAACGAGTTCTTTCATAATGTTATAACGCTGGGTGCAATTAATGTCACCAAACATATCTTTCAGATTATGTATTATCTCCTGGCATGTGCTCATCTCCACATGTTGCTTCTAAACAACAATGGAGAGTGAACCTAGGATATAACATCTAGCCAAGACATGATCTTCATCATACTTGTCATTGTATTGCTTTTCTTCCTTCGATTTAGGGTTTTCATGCTTGTCTTCTGTGAGCACATAACTTATGTGTTCAGTCGAGAGAACAAGCTCTAAATTACGGATCCAATCCGAATAATTCGGTCCGGTCAAATGGTTGACCTCCAGAAGCATGCTTAGTGGGTTCATGGACTTCATTTTCTGAAATTAAGAATGCACTATATCAGAACATATAATTATATATATTCATTTTAAGACATTTGATTAAGGCATTTTAAATCAAATTGGTCTTGCTTTGTAAACTTTGAAAGATTATTCCCTTAATCACTTTCAAAGCAAGAGATATATTTACCGCTATATCTCAAGTAAGAACTGGGATCTCCTCTTTACCTTTATCATATCCCAATAATATGAGAACCTATGACTCCAATAAAGAGAAGCAGGAACACATTCCGCCTTGCAAGTCCAACTTGCATTTCCCAATTCGGTCTTTAACACTCGGTCCCACCCCCCCTAAGGTGATGTTGACTCGTTGTTAATTGAACCAACCGTCAACAGGAATACAACTCGCTATGCACAATCCAATATCGCCCCAATAATACGAGGACCAATATTGTGGTCATTACGCATACGTCCTTACTCTTTCGAGAAGTGAAGAGCCCGATCCAAATGGATCGTATGCAAGAGCTATCACTTTGGACATGCATCTCCCACATACAATATATGGTGACGGAATCCTTCGCCTTGACGGGAGACCATGGATGTCACTTATGTGATCCTTCACCTTATATTCAAAATTTTAATTAATTATTATGAATCACATTTATATAATTAATTCTTCCAAGGGAAATACACATCTATTCATAATAGAGTGTTTTTAATTGGATATAATTAACTTAATCACATTAAATTAACTATCAATCCAATTCAATCAACAAACTTGATTTTACTTGAATATATGGTATTATCTCAAAGTACGTATTAATTCAAATTTTAATAATTAAAAAATACATCATGATCTCTCAGGCATCATTCGTTCCCTACCCACTGTCATGGCCAGTACCGGCGGGAGTGGGACAGACCGCACACGGTGCAACCAGCTACCCCAATGCTCCCCGACTAGACATCATATCCGCCTAGGAAAAAAATAATGCTGAGCCAATCACTTTGTACTTGAGATGATCATCGGTTCTTCAACCGAAAATATACCATATAGTAATAATCAAAACTATTTTGATTATAAGGAAATTTGCTAGACAAGTTCCCAAAGCCTATTCAAGTAACATGTTTGTTGAAAGTGTATCAAGCAACAAATTTGTGATCTAGATCTAATCTCATCATTGGTTGAGGCAATGTCATTTAAGGGAATAATTATTATTCTAATATTTCTAAAATATTATCCACAATTATTCTAGGAAATGAACTATTAATTTCGTAATTTTTCTTAAACGACAATCACAAGATTTCGGATAATGATGCAATTTCCAGCAGTGACCCTCACTAACAAAAAATAGCATATATCATTCATTTTAAATCCAAATTAAGCAAAATCAATTTATAGAGATTGATAACTTGGTTTAAAAATGAAACCAATGTATAAATACACATTTCCAGATGTTTTAAAATCGTAATTAACATCTTAATTACGTCTCTAATCGCCATCCCCGAAACAGTGGACATATGGTCAATAAAACGATCATATCTTGAGCAAACAGAATCCAAATTATGCAAACTCAAAATTCACATTTTCCTTATTTAAAGGGGAACATTATTTAAGTGATAAATTCATGTTTAAACATTTTAAACAAGGCCTAAAAATTATCACAAGACAGGGCTGCGAAAATTTAAATGCTAAAATCTTCACGAACCCAAACAAGCCCAAATTTTTGTAGGTTCTTGGATCATATCTAAAACCTCCATCAACCTGGATCTAATACCACTTGAAGGATATGGGATAATCCTCAAGCATATCACAGAAGCGTGAGCATCGTATCAAATACGACGAAGAATGACTAGTCGGACTAGTTGTTCTATGCAGCGGAATTTCAAAAAATTTAAACGACGAAACTACAGGATCCATAAACCATTTATGAATCGTTTCATCAACCCACTTAGTAGATATAGGAATACCTGTTGTAGCGTGGTTGCGATCGAGCTTCTAAGAGAAGAAGCCTCCTGTCTCAAGTCCGACCTTTAGAGGAGACGCTTGTGAGCGCGGGGATGAGTCGCAGTGATCTCGAATTCCAAGTAGTTGTCCAAGCAAGGGAACTCCTGACCTCATCACACGAGATTGTGTATCTTCTTCACGAGCGAGAAGCACCAAAGAAGATGGAGTGTCGAGAGTCGTCGAAGCATTGCAAGCTGACGAAGAGGGCCTTCTTCCTTCTGAAGTAGGGTGGACGGCCACCCAAGAGAGAAGGAGAAGAAGGCACATGAGAATGAGAGAGGGAAAGTAGAGAGACTCTGCCAAGTCGGTCTGTTAGTCGAAGATGAGGGTATGCCTCTTCTTATATAGGATTTCAGGAGTCTATGAATCCCGATTCATGGACAACACCCCATCAAAGGATGAGATTGATTTGTGTTCCTTTCAACGGCTAGGATGTTGTTGGTAAAATACAACAACAAGTGATTTAATTCAAATTAATTAACATTGATAAATCACTATAATTAATCTTAAATTAAATCAAATTTGACTAGAGATAGGATAATGAGAAGACCTTGGTCCTCTCCTAAAAAGAGGGGACGGCTACTCTACTCCTCAAGGAGAGTTGTAGCCATCCTCTCTAGTTAGATAGGACTTGGTCTATCTTAATATATCATGAGATCTCATTAACTCATTATATCTCCTATAACTCTTGTCAAAAATATTTTTCACAAAAATAATTCCAAATTATCTTTTGGAAAATATCAATCAAGCCATTGAAAAAATTGTGAATCTCCTTCACAACCCAAAACTAAATGTAATTACATTTTCAATTAATTATTCAGTGTGAATCCCATTCACATTAACAATTAATAAACAAATATAAATCACACAAGTCTCTCTCTAATGTATATTACAAATCGTATTTATAATATACATGGATAATTGGATAGTGCTATCCACATTATTAATATGCACATTAATTAAATCACATTTAATTACATTGGATACTCATTCTCATGCATTCAGATAATGTGAATCGAATTCACATTATTCATGATAATTAAATCAGATTTAATTATCTATTTCTCAATGCTCAGATATAATTCGACCTTGGAATTATTCTTGAACTCTTTCAAGAATAATGCGTATTCTCTATAGATACTTAGAGATAAGGACAGGGTGATTGTATTGTTCCATGTATAGTGACTTGGATATTGAGATCACTCCTCAAATCTAGATCTCACAGACCTCCCACAGATGCTTGATTTAATCAAGGCTGCAAATCTAATCTTCTCATTGCATCTGAATCTTATACAGATCTATGTCCAACACTTGGACCAAGATCAGATTGCTTCTCTACTGAGAGGAGTCACTAAAATCCTGAGCTGTTTCATCACTCCCTCAAAATGGAAGCGTCATGGTTATACAATCGATTATTGATCACTTCACCCTCAGGTATTCCTAATACCTTTACATCATGCATACTGGAAGACCTATGATCATCCCGAAGATATAGATCAATTTTATACCGTCATCTTCAGGGTTTCATCAACAAGTTTCTCAGTCTTGGTCATTGGGATTTGGTATTGATCATATGCTTTCCAAAAGCATATATCATACCTTCAAATTCGTGTCATGGTTCTATAGCATGATGACCATGCATGGAATTCGATTGGTCCCAATACCTCATGAGTGAGCTCATGTCTTCCAGTTCAGAAGTGAATCTGTATGATCCCTTTGAGAGATCATATTACTCATATGCCTTTATATGCACACCAGCTCGCCGGTGTATAGATCTTGGTTAGGTTATCAACCTATTGGTCTGCCAAATGTACATACTCTGACATATAGTAACACATATGTCTCTACTCTCTAGTTAGAGGATGTTTGCCTATGTTGTGACAATTTTCAATATAGGTCTTTGGTTATCTCGACCGCGTTCATTCAATCCATTGAATCAACTTATCTAACACCTCCAAATCACTATTCCCATGCAGAGGACCTGCATCAAGAGGTCGGTCAAATATCAACCAAATGAGAAAGGACTGCTATCTCCTACTCAGGCTGAAGATCATCACTTAATAATTATTTGATGATGCTTGATGAGTCCTCTATCTAACTCCTTAGATGTTCATCCAAGCATCCGCCTCTATGATTCAATCAATGAATCAACAACTGTATGATCATCAAGTTGGCCATGGTACATAACCCTTATTGTATAGAGGGGCCTTATAGTGAATTCATTTATTTATTTTCAGAAAGGGAGTGAAAAACAATCAATAACGTTTATTGATAAATCATTGATTACAATAACATTTATTACAGGAATGGTTCACCTCGTGCTCACATGGCTAACATCAACTTGGTATGAAGTATTGTGCTTAGGTCATGCCCTCATGGGTGTGTCTGTCTCATCGATTTACGTCCAAGTAGGTCCTTGCACGCTCACGAGTGTTTCTATTGCAAGCAAGGACCGAAGTAGTGGTTTCTCTTGTCAACTTCCTTCCACTTATTCTTTTGCTTAGTATGGATCCCAGAAGGGTTACAAAGACCTCAAAAAGTGAAGACTATAGGTTACAAAGGAGGAGGATAAGTACGAGATACTTTTTTGGCAGTATCTTGCTCCTATAGGGTTAGTGTTTAAGGACTTATTAAAAGATATGCCTGAAATAACAACTCAAAAAATGGAAAAAAATAAAAATAGCCGAACCCTTACGTCTTCACATGTGTTGAGTTGGTGAACCCAATTTTGTATTGTGTTTGTGTGGATATAGATTAAGAGCTAAAGATCAAGTCCCGTGCACCTGCATACATTTTGGGGTAAATTACAATTTAGGTCCTCATCTATGGGTCCGATCCCAGAATGGGTCCCGATCTTTAAATTGTAACGATTCGAGTCCTAAGATCATTTAGGAAATGGAAATTTTGGGGTACATGACGAATATGCCCTTGTTGATAAGGGAATGTGGGTTGGGTTCCAACTTTTAAACAAGGGCATACTTGTCATTAGCCCTGGGACCCAAATCGTTACAATTTAAAGATCGGAACCCATTCTGGGATCGGACCCATAGATGGGGACCCAAATTGTAATTTACCCTAAATTTTGTTATGTGTGTTTCCTCTTTGACCCTCTGCTCGATACGAGCCTTTCTACTATTTTACACTCCTTTTTATTCCTCATTAACCATCGTACCCTTCTTCCTGCATCGATCCTCTTTTGCTCCATGTATCAATCCATGGATGGTTTAGTTGGGACCCTGCTAGTAAACCCTAAACTCATCATCGGTCATGTGTTCCACATAAGGTGGGAACACCGTTGTCGATGCGATCGACGAGACCTTAGATTTAATCAGCAATTAACCCACAATATTCATAATTCAATTAATAGCAAAAATGTGGAATGAAAATTTATTTTCTCTATTATAAAATGCATAGCAAGCAAGCATGTAGAGGTCGAACCACAGAGAGCAAAATGGCAGCCTATGGTTATCTATGTACAACCAAGTCATTCATTTATATAGGTTTTTTTTGTAGGTTTTTGGGTTATATATATTTTTTTATAATTTTGGTTTTATAATTTTACATTATCTTTTTATTTATTTATTTATTTATTTAGATATTATATAAGTGTATATATATGTATATATATAAATACAATATAAGGTATATATATACAATGTATATATAAATATGTTAAAATAGTCAAAATATATTGAAATTAAATCTTTTGTGATTTTTTATATTTTTCTCATTTTTGTATTTTTTCTGGACTTTTTTCCTAATTTTTATATATTTTTAAAACCAAAATTATCCCAAATAAGGGATTAAATTAATAATCGAAATTGATTTGGATGTTAAAAATAATAAATCATTCTCAAAATCACCCAAACCAATTTTAAAATATAAATTTTTGAAATAAAATTATAAAATAGAAAATGATATTTTTGGGTTTTTTTAAAGAATTTTAAGATTTTTATAAAGGATTTTGGGGTTTTTCAATTTTTAAGGCTTTTATTTTTTCATTTTCATGATTTTTGGGCTATAAATAAAATAGGTCAAAATACACTGTATAAATTTTTTGGATTTTTTAAATATGTTTTTATATTTTTTGGTATCTTCTTAGTTTAATAGGGAAAGTATGGCTCCTATTTGATTTTTAATAAATCACTAAATGTTAAAAAATGCCAAACAAATATAGGGTGTGAAAATACATGGCAAAATGCATATAATACTATTTTTGCATATTTTTAGAAGCACACTAGTTATTTTTAATAATTAGAAAAATAACACAAAAATACATATCCTTAAAGGGGCATAAATGCAAATAAAATAAACTTCAGGGGTCACAGTGCAAATTTTCCAAAACTTTACAACTTTATTTAATTTTTAAAGACTAATGTAAATTACTAAACTCACCAGGATGCTCATGCAATTTACCCATCACGTGGGACAACATGTAACGCATGCTGGGAGGGACGTAAATGTAAATATAGAAAGTTTGGGGTCCTTCCATAAAATTTCACCAAAAATATACAACATGCTTTAAATTTTATTGGACTTTTTAAAAAATACAAAAACCCACAAGGGTTTACATGCAATATCTCCAATACACTTAGGACGACAAGTGAGGTGACGTGGACTAGAACAAAGTGTAATTACATAAAAGGTTAGGGGTCCATTGACAAAATATCCATTTATTTTTAACTAGTAACTTTTATTTATAACATAAAATAATAAATACAAAAAGTTGCGAGGCTAAATACGCAATTACCACAAAATAGGCACGCTATCGGACGGTCCTCCTCCTTTCACTTAGACATGTGGCGCGTTCTGGTGAGCCGATACCCCATCGGATATAAGTGCACTGGATCAGATTTGGGGTCTTCATCAACGACTGAGACTTGGCGAGGATGGACGGTGGAGATTAAAACTGGAGATGCGCCCTTGATCGGACGACTGCTACTTTGCTCGAAGAACAGGGAAGAAGGTCCTTGCCTCTGAGCATTGATCGTCAATTTCTCCGTCCTCCGGTGGTCTTCTTTCCTACGAGAGGCCTTACACGTCCGGGGATGTGCTCCGCAGCAGCAAGTGTGCACAAGAAGGTCCAGGACCCCATGGAGAGGCCTGGTGAGCTTGGGAAAGAAGAGGGGTCTGGACCTTCAAGTCAACTCGATAAGAGCCCAGGAGGGCTCCTTTGCGCGTAGGAAGAACAAGTGGCTCGAGGGGCTCCTCCTCGACCAAATGTGAAGCTGGATATGCAAAAAATGAGGGGGCATAGTGGATTCTGGCGAAGCGGTGGAGGTGATCCTCGATTCCTAGAACCCTGGTGGTCATTGTGGATTGGATGTACATGAAATGATCTGAAGGCAATGAAGATGAAGACAGAAGCAGATAAAGCTGTGGAGTAGTGATGATGACGCATGGAGGAGCTTGCCGGAGCTCTACTCCGGCGAAGTACGGGTGAAGCGATTATGACTAATTTACTTAACTAAAATCCTAAACTAGCAACAGGAAATAAAAACTACGACTAAGACAAACAAAAGGAATGAGAAAGGAATAGCTCTTATACCTGAGGAGTGGCAGGGAGCAGGATCGCCGGCGACGGCGGCCGTGGGTGCACCCCATCCTCCTGGAGCTCGGGTTGGGCTCAAGACCACTCCTATCACGAGGATCTCTCCAAGACGCTAACCCAACGCTTCCAGTTACGTAATGGTTACCAAATTTGAAGAAGGAGGTGGAGGATTTTATTTATTGACCTTATTGAGCAACCTTATTGACCGGGAAAAGCAAAGATTTGGGTGTATGTACACATGATTAGAGATCATGGTGTGTATGTACAATGATCAATGATCATTCCGTATGAAGGGAGCGAAGGCGATTGAGCGACGAGACACCCAGGAAAAATGGCGAAAATTGCGGGAAAACCAGTCTGTACATCAAATCCAGAGCAGAGGAGGCAGTTGACCATGGTCAACATTTGACGCGACCCTATTGGTCCACGTCAGCCGCTAAACGATAGAATAACATGTTTTATTCGAAAATATTTTTTTTAAAATAATAAATAATTTTATTAATTTTTGTATATAAAATAAAAAATGTTTATTATTTTATGTAGTATTTTATTATAATTTTTATTTATTTTTGGGGAATTTTATTAGTAGCTAATTTTTAATAGTGTATTTATAAGTATATTCATCTACGCTTAGTACATTTTTATTTTTATTTTTTATATTTTATTTTATTATTTTATTCTTTTATTGTATATATTTCTAACTTAATTTTGTGAATATAAATATATTTTTATTTTATTTTTATAATGTAATTTGTATATTTAAATAAATAGATATGTGAAATGTATAGGTATTTTACATATGTTTTATGTATACTATTTTATTTTAATGTATTTTATTGAGTTTTATTTTGGTTTTGTATTTTTAATAGAATATGAATAATATTTACAATATTATAAAAATATAAAGATTAAAAGAAGTTGTTTCCCCTTTTATTTATACACATGTATAACATAGGTATTTTTTCTTTGTTTTCACATAGATTTATTTTATTTTTCATTTTCTTTTTGGTTTCATTCTACTTTTAATATGCACATATGTTATAAATAATATTTACAAATATATAAAAATATTTTTTGTAAAAATAATAAGGGATAAATAAAATGTATATTTTAATCAGTAGAATGTACAATGAGGGCCCAAAACCTAACTTTCACACAATATCTCCAAAAAATATAAAACCACCACCATTAAATAGCTTGTGAAAAATTATATACAATTAGAGGTGATTTTGATAGGTTTTAAGTTTTAATTTGAAAGATAAGGGTCTATGAAGTTTGGTTTTTAGCTTTTTATTTTGTGTATAAAATGTACACTATGTATTATTGTTGGACAAACTCAATTTTGTATTTTTATTCACAATATTATCTACAACTTTTATGTACAAAATTTCTTCATTTGATGAATAAATAATAAAGAAGAAAATAGGTGTCAAAAATGCATAAGTAATGAATAAAAGAATAGGGTTTACATTCTATTCCTGGCCCTTATCTCCCCCTACTTTATTCCTTGTCGACGAACTCAATTCTTGAATTGGTCTCGAGGTTTAGGGTAATAAAATATTTTCAATATTTTATTCGTTTTTCTTTTCTTCTCTTTATTCTATAATTTTGGCATTAAAAACCTTGTTTTATATACAAATAATACAATAAATAATGAATGCTATTATGCACAAATTGACGTTGTTTACATGCATTAGCTAGGGATTTTGAGGCCAAAATGATAGAATAAAGGTGATGAAATGGAGATTCATCATCCCCCTATACTTGCCTTTGCTAGTCCCTAGCAAACACTTATGCAATAAGTACAAAAAGGAATAAAGAAGAAAAAAAAAGAAAGAATAAATAGAATTGCTTTCAGTTGTTAAACTTGTCTTTACAAAATCAAAGTTTGGAGATCAGATTAGACCTTGATGTGAGAATGTATGTGGAACCAGGTCGGGAACCAAGTTTGAAACACAAAAGCCTTGGAGAATCACAGAACTCGGTTCAAACCACCTCAATAGTCAGGGAAGAACTAGCCTACATCATATGCAAACCCTTATGACTATGAAGCTGACTTGTACAGTGTAAGTGATAGTGGCTCTCCCCAACTGAAATGACAAAGGAATTGACTTCTCCATAATGACAACCCAATAATTCCCCAATCCAGCACTCCGTCCTCGAGGAGTGGGGTATTCCCTTCTATGTTCAAGTGGCATCCAACTCAAGAGGAGGAGGTGAAGAAAAGAATGGATGGCAGCCAGTGTAGTTACCATCCTGGGATGTAAGACTAGTGTAGTCAAGTCATCCGGCTAGCTCACATGGTGTAACTTTGATGCTCAAGCTTGCTTATTTTCTATACAACATATATACATAATCCTACAAGCATTTTTATTTTATTTTCAGGCACGCCCACTTTTATTTTTGGAATACCATTTACAATAGCATTTTCATAAGGACTATTTCCTCCTGATCCAGAAGACTATCCCACTTTTGAAGCTTTATCGTAACCCAGACTCTCCTATCTATAGATTTCATTGTAACTGTACAAGGTTGGGGTGCACTTCCCTCCCTAGACGAGGACGAATGTTTCCACCCGTGTGTGTCTCAGACCGGCAAATCTAACCCCCTCACCACTCCAATTGAGTCGAGCCAAGTGAAAGGTGCAATTGTCCAAGTTAGGTCACGACCGACAAGAGTCATGCGTGCGTCTTGAAAAGTTCTAGTTAGTCAATTGAGATGACTTGAACCTAGCCCCGAATCTCAAAGAATTAAGTCCTACTAGACCTGAAGTACCTTAAACCTAGTTCTCATGAGGTTCCGGTGCAGTTAGGTGCAGTAAGGTCCAACCAAGCTCCAATCTTCACCTTTATTAGACTTGTTCAATCATCTAGCTCAATTGAAAAGAATATGAATGTTGTGTAAATGCTATGTACGATGATTCATAGAATGATGCAATTTTTCAAAAAGAATTTGAAAATAAAAAAAATCTTAAAGAATTTTGCAAAAAGAATTTTGGCACACAAAGTATATGTACATCTATTTACACGGGCATGCTTCTTTTTATTTGTTTACAAGACTTAAGAATTTACAATAATTTACATATTTAACATTTATATTTATAGGTATATATACAATTGATGAAGAATTTTATTTATTTTTATTTTAAATTATATACATATTTTATTGATGCATTGATTCCTCAAATTTGTGTGAAAACAGTTTGCAAACATTTACAAACATTTGAAAGCCATTTTGCAAAGATTTTTCAAACAATACATATACATTTTTCAGAAAAGTTTTACAAACATTTCCAAAATCATTTGCAAATAGTTTTCAAAACTTTTATTTCACACAAAGGAATGAATTTTTGCAAATCAAAATATTTTTACAAAGGTTGAAAATAGTTCACACCAAGTTTTCCAAACAGGTCACACCATTTTTCAAAACATTCTTAACCTGATTTATTAATCAGTATATACAAGAAGGATGAGTACATACAAAAATATTTTTGATATTTTTAATTTTGCATTTATTTTTGTGATTTTTGAAAATGGGTACATATCTTTACATGGAGATATATCTTATGTCTAAAAAAGAGTTCTGATTCTTACATGATTTACAAGGGTTGATTAAGCATTTTCATATATTTATACAAACTTTTGGTTATGGTGTGTACAATCCTCAGACTTATTGAAAATCATTTTTCAACAGTTTTGAAAACTGTCGTCCAATATAATTTTCACAAATGGTCTTTACAAACATTTACACATATTTGAAAATCATTTTGCAAAGGTTTTTCAAACAGTATATATAGATTTTTCAAATTATTTTTGCAACCATTTTTCCAACCATTTGCACATTACTTTTCAAACATTTTATTTTATGCAAAGAAAAATATTTTTTACAAACAACAAGATTTTTACAAAGGTTGAATACTTTCTACAAAATATTTTCCAAAAAACTTTCAAAAGATTTTTCAAAAAAAAGTTTAAAACTATTTTTCAAACATTTTGCAAAAGTATTTTTACCTGATTTATTAATCAGAATGTACAAAAAGAGTTTGGGGAGCTATAAACATCCTTTATTAGAATAATGTGATGAATTTAACATTAGGTATTATTTAAAATACAAAAGTATGAGTTATGGCTTAAAGTATATACATAGTATATACGTCCCCCCTATACTTAGCTCGAGCTATGTCCTCATAGATCAAAGAGAAAAAGAGAAGACATAACTTGGACTGAGTATAGAAAAGTATGAAGAATAAAGGAATGAGGAGATAAATAAACGAACATGAAGTTGACCTTCCCCCCTATACTTAGGATCAAATAATCATAGGTATAGCAGACTATACACAAGGTAGGGACGGTCAAGGGTGAGAATGAACAGATCGTACTCAGACTGTCTCCCGCTTACTTAGAGTAAGATATCCCTAAGTATAGACAAGAACACGAGACAATGGAGAGGATCAAAGTGAAAGGGCTTGGGGTGCGCACCCCCTATACTTAGGACAAAGTACGTCCTAAGTATAGAAGACTGACAACAAGGGGCGATACCTTTTCGGTAGAAAAAGAAAATAAAAAATGAAAAGAAGAAAAGATCTGAGGAAAAGTTTTTAAGGTACATTGTCTGAATCTCTTGATGCTGCCAGTGTTGTGGGTGTATCTTCAGAGCGCAGTACCTGGATTGAGTCCACAATAGCCAAGAAAGTATCATGCTCAAGGTAGGGCTTCAATAGTTGACCGTTGACGAAAAATGGCTATGCGTTAGGGAACAATTCTGATATTGCAATACTTCCATTGTCACACACTTCTCGAACTCGAAATGGACCTGTCCATTTGCTATATAGTTTTCCTGAGAAGATCTTTAACTTTGCATAAAAAACCACACTTTCTGCCAAGATTCAAGGTCTTTCGTCTGATGTGTCGGTCATGCCAACGTTTCACGTTCTCCTTATACATCAATGTGTTATCGTATGCATAGTCTCGGAATTCTAGGAGTCTGTTCAGATCAGCTTTTCTTTTCTGACCACTACTCTGTGAGTCTAAATTACACATATTGATTGCCCACAAGGATTTATGAATTAATTCGACAAGCAGATGGCACAGTTTCCCATATACAAGACGATAGGGCGACATGCCTGATGAATCCACATTTCATCATCTTTATTCTATCATTTTGGCACCAAAAACCCTAGCAAATACCTGTAAATAGCCTTAAATCAAGCATCTTAGCATTCATGCATGTGCATCCAGACAGTGTATAAATTACTGTAATTAAGGCCAAAATTATAGGATAAATAAAGAAAAGAAAAAGAATAAAATATTGTAAATATTTTATGATCCAAAACCCCTGAGACCTAGGCATCTTGATGAATAGGTCGACAAGGAATAAAGTAGGGGGAGATAAGGTCAGAAACACAGATATAATACCTATACTTCCTGTTCATTCTTTATTCATTTTGGGACCTATTTTTGGTTCCACTTTTTGTACATCAAATAAAGAAACTTTGTGCATGAGAGTTATAGCTAATTTTATAAAGAAAAATACAAAATTGATTTCACTGAAAAATAATGTACAGATAAACAGTTATGGTCTGAATAAAAATCCAGAAGCCCAACTTCCCAGACCCGTATCTCACAAACGACAACTCCAAATGCATCAAACTCACCTTTAATTGTATATAGAATAAAGAAATCTATCCAATGGCGGTGGTTTTGCACTTGGCGGAGCTACGGTTTGAAAGTTGAGTTTTGGACCCTCATTGTATACTTGTACATATTAAAATATTCAATTTATTATTTATTTATTATTTTTACAATTTTATATTTTTATAATGTTGTAAATAATAGTTATAATAATAATGTACATTAAAATGAGAATAAAAACCTAAATAAAAACAAAAATAAAATACTTAGAAATAAAAGATATGGATACATTACCTACACATATACCTATACAAAACATACTTGTATTTTATTAAATATACATAATAAATCAGAAAAATAAAATAAAAATATATTTGTGTAAATAAAAGTATTCCATAATTTTATAAAATACTAAATAAAAATAATAAAATTAAAATATACAAAATAAAAATAAAAGACTAAAATACATAGGTATTATACCTATATAGGGTTAAAAAGGTAACCTGTAAAAATAAATTTCCTAAAAATAAATAAAAATCAGAATAAAATACTACATAAAATTTAGAGCATTTTTTATTTTATAACTTTTATTTAATTCGGCCATTTAGTATTTTAAATAGAATTAATAAAATATTTTTTTTAGGGTTTTTCCTGGTTGGTCCACGTGGACCAACCAGGAGGCCAGGACTGTTGACCTAGGTCAACAGTCTGACCTACCCCCTGTAGCCCGTGTCAGGCTCGGTTTTTGAGCCATCTTTGTGGCTTTTTCCCAGCCGATTCTTTCATGATTTCGTGTTGCATCCTTCTGCAACATTGTTCACCCACCATCTATCTCACTCGCCCAAGCTTAATCTTGGTCTTTGGACCCAAGATTTGCAAGATATTCATTGATCCTTGGACCCCGGTCACCTTAGGTCAAACCGCATAAAACCAACCTCCCTACTTTGAATTCAAATCGAGTCCCCTTGGTCCACCCTTCAGCGCCATCATCATGCTCCTGAGCTCCCTGGAGGTGACAGCTCCATCGCCAGCTCCTCAGCCAAGGCGTGCGAAGTCGAGGGAAGCTCCACCACCTCCGCCAACAGCCGGCGTCGAGGTACCCTTTCTCCTCTGGCTCCGGCCATCGAGGGCATCCCCCCGCTTATTTCTTTCTTGCATTTAGTTCCTGTTAGCTGTAGCTTCAAAAACCCCCAAAAAATTCGAAGTTTCATCAACCATCTCGCCAAATCACGCACCTTGGCCGGAGCGCACCTCCGGCCGTGCACCCATATCGCGAACCACGCCGCTCCCCGACCACCCAAGGGTCCAGGCAGTTTGCCCTGGACCCGTTGACCATTCTTGCAGGTCAAAGCACGAACGAAGATATCTGGAGGCGAGTTTTGGAGCTCGCCGGAGCAGACGTAGCCCACCAGCTCCGCCCGTCACCAGCGAGCACCACGGCCTTCGCCGTGGCTTTTTGACGCCCCCAGAAGATAGACGAAGATCTGAGGAGCCTCCAGCCCCTTTTTGAAGCCAAAAAGCTCGCCGGAGACGGAGCTTGACCTCGGCGAACCTCGGTTCGCCGGAGTTCATTGCTGTTCTTGCTCCGGGCTTCAGCACCGTTGGATCGAGGCGGGGCTCCAGTTCGCGTGACGACCGTCCGATCTTCCAAGCCCATCCACCGTCAGATCTCGTTCTGAGATCTAATCTCAAACGTCGACGCCAACCGTCATCGGCCGTTCTCGTGCTGCCACGTGGATAAGTGGCCCGCTCCCCGCCGCTGGATCGCCCATCGCCGCCAGCCGTTGGATGCGCGCCACGCGTCACCTGCGGAGCACCCGAGCTAGGGTATTTTGCATCCCAGCCCTCGTAATTTTTGTATTTATTTAATAGTATTTAAACTTGTGTCTGTAGTGTAAAAATTTTGTAATATTTGCAGAGAGACCCCCGACCTTTGCTTATTTGCACTTAGGTCCTTCGCCACGTCACCTCACGTGACCTGTACACGTGAGGGGGTGGGCATTTTGCAAGGATACCCTCGGTCTTTTGTGTATTTCGTTTTAGTCCTGAAACCTTCGTATTAAGTGTAAACTTTTTGGTATTTTTGCAAGTAGGCCCCCTGGGTTTTGAAATATTGCATTTTAGTCCTCGCTAGGCGCGTGCAAGTCACGCGCCCTGTTGGGTAAATTGCTTGCGTGCCCAGGCGGTTTTTGTAATTAATATTTAGTGCGATAAATTGAATATTCAGTGTATATTTTTGTGGAAAATTGCATGTTTGCCCCTAGATGTTTTAGATATTGCACATATACCCCTGCCAGCACTGTTTAATGTTTGGATGTTTGCTCTAATTAATTGATCTATCATTTTAACTCCAAAAACTCCACAAAATTAGGCTTAAGTATCTGGACATGTGTACTTTGACGCCACATATTTAGTTTTTGATTTTACTTTATTTTCATATTTATTAAAAATCAAAAACTTGCTATTTGTGCACTGTCTAGCTTAGAAAATACCAAAAAAATATTAAAACACCTCCAAAAATTCCAAAAAAAAATCACCTAGTGTCTATTTTATTCTATTTTAGTGTCAGTCCAAAAATCATTAAAAATCTCAAAAGAAAAACACTAAAAATTTAAAAACACTCAAAAACTTCAAAAAAATATATAAAATAGTAGAAAACTCCAAAAATCAAAATCTCAGTTCCTGTTTGTTCCTTATTTTATCATTTTTATTTGAAAAATAGTGTGAAAATTTTGAGCTACTGGTTGTTATTTTTAATTCCCATTTTTATCACAGCCAGCTTTATTTCCACTGTTTTCCTTTATTTCAGTAATTAAAAATATCAAAAACACCTTGAAAAATCCCCAAAAATCACAAAAACAGTAAAAAATCACAAAAATATCAAAAATATTTTATTCCTGAATTTTTGGTTATTTTTGCACCATTTTATAAATATTTTAGCTTGCCTTTTATTATATTGTCTTTATTCTCCAATATTGAAAAAAAATAATATAAAATATAAAAATCAGAAAAATTAAAAATCAAATACAAAATTAAAAATTAAATAAAAAAAATATTTAAAAATTAAAAACCCACAAAAATTCATTTGCCTGTTTGCTTAGTGTAGACACTCCACACATCACACACACACTTTAGCATTTTTGCTTGAACTACCCTGCTTGTTCCCTGTGTTCGAACTCTCTACATACTTGCACCTATACATCTTTTATGTAGAGTTAAAAATAAATTTTAACTCCGCATTAGTTCTAATTCATTGATCTTAGTGTGGGTTAATTGTTGATTAAATACGGATTTTGATTGGTCGACACTTCGACTGAGTTCACGCTTTGTGTTGAACTTAAGACCATCGATTTTCGCGTTTATCAAATGGCGCCGTTGCCGGGGAGCAACAGCGAGTAGTTCATATTTTGTTTGATTGATTGTGTGATTGTTTACCATAGCATCATTTTCCATCTCTTACATTTTGATATATCTTGTTGAGCTAACTGACCACTCTTCTTTGTCTTCTTGCGAGGGGGGACCGCGGAGCGAGGCGGATCGCCTAGGTGACCCGACGCATCTTTGGGAAGCGGAGCCGGCAGGAGAGAGCAAGGAGTGAGAGAGAGAGTGACTAGATTAGTTTTCATTTATTTTTGGTTAGAGAGTGATTCATTAATTTGTAATAATACAGGTACCCTTGGACTTGGACACTCAGACTATCGGGCCTAATTTCCGGGTGTTTGTTCACCCGGGGGCTCACCGCGGATTTTATCGTGTTTTCATCGCTGTCATTTTCCGGTTTTGTTTTCATTTTTCACTTTCTTTTGTGGATTGAGCTCTTAGTCCTAGGTCCTGCTTGACTCGATTAGAATAGGTCCAAACACCTAATTATATTTGCATGCTCCTATAGATTCGTATTTGGACTTAGACTAATCAAACAGTTAGCTAGTAGCTTCCAAATCCACGCGCCGCGAGCTCACACCCGAACAAGCGCTTTCTCCTACCCCAAATGTGTTGGGCAGAGGAGGGGTGAGCCTAGACCGGACACTCGGATTAGGAGTTACTAGTTAGCTTGTGGTTCTTCACTCTAGCAGCTGCCTGTTCTAGGACGATTTCCGCTTGCATATCGCCATATAGCTTAGGTTTAAAAATTCTGCTTTGCATCCCGCATGGAGAGAGCTGGGATTCGCTGTAAGTCTTCTTACTTTGCACGCATCATCTAGGCACAAAGGTGAGATTTCCACCTTGGTGTCGACTTGCATGGCTTTTCCGACTCTATTCTCCCTCTGTTTTTGGAACAAAGTAGGATAAAGGAAAAATACAAAAACCGTTAGGCGCTTGTTTGAATTGACTCAAAAGAAGCGATAACACCAAAAAAATTAAAAAAAGGGACTGCTAAAGAAAACTTGACCAAAATAAAATTGGTAATTGGATTCATTGCTTGGGGAGAGTAACACCCTCACTTGTCTTCAGGTTGCATGGGAAGGTCTCCTTCCAAGTGAGGTGAGCGCTTCGTAAGGATTAGAGCCCAAAACCCAACTTGTGGCTGCCTTGTGTATCGCCTGGATTTCTGAAGTATTGGCGCTACTATCGTACGTAGTCGAGTAGGACTTGGTCGCCATTGGTGACTCGCTATTGTGTGAGCACCGACCTTGTCCGAAGTACCGAGCTTAGGCCACGCCTTCACGGGTGTGTCTGTCTCACCGGCTGCGTCCGAGTAGGATCTTGCACGCTCACGGGTGATTCCGTTGCGAGCGAGGTCCGAAGTATCGGTTTCGCCTATCGGCTTCCTCCCTCTATTTCTTTGGCTGAGTAGGGATCCAGGAAGGGTTACAAGGACCTCAAAAAGCGCAAGTTACAGGTTACACAGGAGGAGGACAAGTACGGGGACACTTTCCTGGCAGTACTCTCGCTCCTATAGGCGTAGCGCTCTAAGGACTCGTGAAAAGATAAATACCTGAAAACAAGCTAAAACTGACAAGATAAAAGCCGATCCTTCACGGCTTCACGAGTTGAGTTGGTGAACTTACCCTTGCTTTGCGTTTGATTGGTAGATTTATTTAGGTCAAGATCAAAAACACCGCACAATTGTGCACAATTTTGTTGCATCTCATCTTCTTCTTCTCTTGCATTTATCCTGCTCTTCCCGAATAATCAAGATGATGGGACGGAGATCTCTTAGGCCGACCTTGTCGGCACCGCTATCTAGCACTCCTCCTTACTCATCTAGGAATGCCTCGGAGAGTCCGCTCTCCGAGCCCGAGTTTACATCCACCCTGTTCCCCCTCGACCACCCTTCCCATTCTCCTTCCCTCAATCCAATTGTGTCAGAATTCAGTGCATCACAGAGTTCAGCTCATTCAACAGCACCTGAAATGGCCTCTTTTGCATTTTCAGAGAATCCAGCAATGGCAGACAGAGGCGAGCACCCAGATGACCACGACCATCCTCCGTTCATTATTGACCAAGTGGCCATCAACAATTCCTTGTTAGCGTCCCTGGAGACTATGCAGAGGCAGATCCGAGACCAAGGCACATTCATGGGTGACCTTATGAGAGAGATCGCACAGCTGAGAGAGAACAGACCTGGAAGAGGCGGTGGCGGAGAAGGAGGAGGACCTGATGCAGGAGGAGGCGATCCAGACGGTGAGCGACCGCCACAAACCATCATGAGGGAACTGCACAACCCAGCTTCGTCCCTCACTCACCGGTGGATCAGACTCCCGCCAATCCACGGAGACTTCGAGCTTCGGCACCACACGATTCAGTTGCTACCCAAGTTTCACGGGCTGCCGACCGAAGAGCCGCACCTCCATCTCCAAGAATTCGAAATGATTTGTAGCACTATCCATGATCGGTTGATGACCGAGGACACCATCAAGATGATCGCCTTCCCGTTCTCATTGGTTGACAGAGCCGCCTACTGGCTCAAACATCTAGGGCGATTCGTCGATACTTGGGCAGATCTCCGTCCGCATATTTGAAGAAATACTATCCTCTCGGCCGGACCAACGCAGCTCGAGCCATGATCAGCAACTTCGTCATGATCCCAAATGAACAGTTTCATGAAGCATGGGATCGATTCAGAGAGCTCATTGACCGGTGTCCACATCACGATATCTCCAAGCCCAACCTGGTGCAGAGTTTCTTCTGTGGGCTGACACCGGAGCTGCAGGGGCTAGTGAACGCCTCTTGCGGTGGGTCCTATTTCTCCAAGGGAGAAGACGACATCTGGGCCATCTACGAAGGCATGGCAGAGAACTCTACAGTGATGACCCAAGCCAGAGTCTACACTCAACAGAAGCCCCCGCAAGGAGCGGGAACATTTCAAAGGATCGCCCGCATCGATGCCGGTCCCAGCACAACGTCGGCAGCCACAGCCCAAGCCGAATCAGCCGCAGCCGACATGGGCATCATCAGTGAAAAGTTGGACCGCATGGAGATCCTCGAAAAGAAGCAGAAACAAGGTCTAGCCCAGATGGACCTTCTCACCAAAACCATGAGTGACCTGAAGACTCAAATTCTATGTATTCAGGAGGCACAAGCCCATTCCCAACAGCCTCCCAGGTCACAGGTTGCTTCCAACAGCAGCAATCCTAACCAGGCCTCCACCTCATACCGCCAGGTGAACCATATCCAGGCGGAGCCGGTTCCATTGCTGCAGTACCATCCAGAGCAACCGCCATCTCAGGAGACGCAGATGGTGGTGTATCAGCCGGAGCAGCCACTGGCAGTTCTCCCTCCATCCTCCTTTGAGCAGGAACCATTGATGGAAGTCAATGGGATCTGGTATGACCGATACCCTCAGCCCGCAATTTGTAGGGATCACCCTGGATTCCGTTGGGGTAATGGTGGATCCTCATCCCAACAACATCCTCCTGCTCAGGGACAACAGAACAGCCAGCCACAACAGTACAACCAGCAGCCCCAGTATGCTCAGACATCACAGTATCAGAATGGTCCTCGTCCCGCCTATCAGGGACAACAGTGGAGGCAGCGTCAGCAGCCTCAGCAGTCTTATCACCAGCCTTCCCCCCAGTTTTAGCAACAACACCAGCAGCAGCAGCCCCATTTCCAGCAGGGACAGACGTCCGGTTCTCAGGGTCCAGCCTTCGAGAACCCTGCTCTTGATGATCTTGCCCGCTTGCTATCTGAACAGCGAGCATCTTTCAGGCAAGAAATGGATGAGTTCCGGCAGGAGATGCGGGATTTCATCAAAGGCAAGGCCGCCATACCCGCTCAGATCGAACCTAATCCTAATAATTTAAAAAGAAAATCTGAGCAGGTAGAGTTCATAGAGGATGCCTCTCCTAGTGACAATTTGAATGATATGTCTTATTCTGTGAATGATGCTGATTTTGTGACTACTAGGAGCGGTAGGATGCCAGCCGGCGGCGCCTCTTCTGAGCGACAACCAGATGCTGAACCAGGAGCGCCAGAGGAGCAGACTAGCGGTGCTGATGCCGCTAATGATGATGTTGAAGACGGTGGTGCTGATGCCACCAATGATGGAGACCAGGACGACGGTGCTGATGCCGTCATGATACCAGATGCAGACGGTGGTGCTGATGCCACCATTTTGGATGCTGAACCAGAGCGCGGTGCTGATGCCGCGAAGATAGGTGCTAGAGGTGGTACTGAGGCCACCACATCCACTTTTGTTGAGCCATCTGTGATGTTGCCACATTTTGTATCTAGAGACTGTGGGAACAAAAACAAAAACAAAAATATGAATAAAGGAAAGGTTTCTGTTCAAATTACGGATCCATATGTGGTGAATGATGATTATCGTATGGATTCTCCGTCTTCACAGGCACAGGGACCGATTCCTAGTCCTCCATCTGAGGAGGCCCCTACAATCCCCTTCCCTGAGGCACTCCGCCGAGCGAAAGGGAATAAAAAAGAAAATCCAAAAAAGAGCCAACAGGTAGAGTTCGGCAACGAGATGATTGACAGATTTCATATTCAGCTGACTCTACAAGAATCATTTGAGCATATCCCCTTCTTCAAGAAGAATTTGAAAGAAACAACTACTGTCCGAAGGAAGAAGAGGCACAGAGATCAAATCCATATGCTCACTCATATCACTTGCTGCGCCATTCAGAACACATTGCCAGCCAAGCGACCAGACGCAGGAGCTCCCTATGTCAGATGCGAGATTCAGGAGCAACAGTTTGATCGTACTCTATTAGACAGCGGCTCTTCAATTAACCTTCTTCCGGCAGCCTTACTCAAGCAATTCGAGTTTGGTCCTCTTCTTCGAAGCAGAACCGTCCTTCAGTTTGCTGATAGGTCGATTAAGAGGCCGAAGGGGTTATTGAAAGACGTGGTCGTTACCATTCAGGGCCTGAAATTCCCCGTGGACTTCGTTGTGTTGGACATGGAGATCCCTGAGGCGGTAACTGATGCCCCCATCATTCTCGGACGTCCATTCTTGGCCACAGCCAAGGCGGTGACCGACCATGATAGTGGGAAGGTATGCTTTCGCGTAGAGGGCAAAACCATACAAATAGAGACGATCGAAGAAATCAAAGCTAGAGAGTTAGAGTGCTCCGAGCAGTCCAGCAAAGCCGAGCAGATGACAGAAGAAGAGCTAGACATCCACCAGGTTTGTGATTTTGAGATGACTGATGATGAATCCAACTGGAAAGATCCTGTAGCACCGACCCTCGCCTTGCCTACAAATTCACTGTATATCAAGCTCATGGCAGTCGAGAGCCGGGAGAGCACATCCCTGGATGAGGATATCTCTGAGGCTGACAGTGTTGTGATGAGTGGTGCTGAGGAATTTCAATCTAGCTCATCTTCTTCTGATCCCTCGGATTCAGACATTTACTAGGATGACTTTGATGATTATTTGCCTTGTCTGATTCCTACTGAGCCAACAACCATGACAGAATGCGAGCCAGTGCAGTTTATCGATGATACATCAGGCCGCCCTTCGTCAGCGATTCATGCAGAGCGAGAGTTCTCCCATGCATACCTGGTAGCATTTACACAGACGTATCAGAAACCAGATCTGCCACCTCCCAGTTGTCCAGAACGGAAACCTCTGCCGCAGTCAATGAAGTACAGATTCCTTGCTGGAGAGCCAGAAATGCACCCAGTCATTATCTCAGCAGATTTGACTGGAGAACAAGAATCTCGTCTGATGGAGGTTCTTGAAAGAAACCGCAAGGCAATCGGTTGGAGTATAGCTGATCTCTAGGGGCTGAGCCCAAATCTTTGCTCTCACCACATTTATCTTGAGGATAACGCTAAGCCGTCGTGTGAGTTCCAACGACGGCTGAACCCGAATCTTCGAGACGTAGTCATGAAAGAAATTTCCAAGTGGTGGAGCGCCGATTTTATCTATCCCATCTCCGACTCCAAATGGGTAAGTCCGCTACATGTGGTACCCAAGAAGACGGGTATCACTACAGTTGTTAACGAGTCTGGAGAGGAGATCGCTACCAGAGTACCAACTTCTTGGAGGGTCTGTGTGGACTACAGACGATTGAATGAGGCCACCAAGAAGGATCACTTCCCGCTTCCCTTCATTGATCAGATTATCGAGCGGTTAGCCGGGAAGAGTCATTACTGCTTTCTTGATGGGTACTCTGGATATAATCAAGTGGCCATTGCGCCCGAAGACCAGGAGAAAACGACATTCACCTGTCCGTTTGGGACGTATGCTTTCAGACGGATGCCCTTTGGTCTATGTAACGCTTCGGCGACATTCCAAAGGTGCATGTTGTCCATCTTCTCGGACATGGTGGGTGACTGTTTAGAGGTCTTCATGGATGACTTCTCGGTCTATGGCGACGGGTTCGACGCTTGTCTTGACTGCCTAGACCGTGTGCTGAAGCGCTGCATTGAGGTCAACCTTGTCTTATCCTGGGAGAAGAGTCATTTCATGATGACTCAAGGGACGGTCCTTGGTCATATCGTCTCCAACAGGGGCATGGAGGTCGATCCGGCTAAGGTGGATATCATCAGAAAACTCAATCCGCCGTCCAACTTGCGTTAGTTACGGTCTTTTCTGGGGCATGTCGGTTTCTACCGACGGTTCATTCAGGACTTCAGTCGAATTGCCCGACCGCTCACTGACTTGCTCACCAAAGACACCGAGTTTATTGTTAATGATAAGTGTCTTGAATCATTTGAGACTCTCAAGAATATGGTTGTCTCAGCTCCTGTCCTTCAGCCACCCGATTGGTCTCTCCCATTCGAGATCATGACGGATGCTTCAGATTTTGCCGTTGGGGCTGTGCTTGGACAGAGGAGGGATGGTTTACCGTTCGCCATTCACTACGCCAGCCGGACTTTGGATGCCGCGCAGCGGAATTACACTGTGACTGAGAAAGAGATGCTGGCTGTAGTCTTTGCTCTTGATAAGTATAGATCATATATTCTCGGAGCTAGAGTGACCATTTACACAGATCATACCGCCATCCGGTACTTAATGGCTAAGAAGGATGCCAAAGCACGTCTCACCAGATGGATCCTTCTACTCCAGGAATTTGATATTGAAATTAAGGACAAGCCTGGAGTCAAGAATGTGGTGGCGGATCATCTCTCCAGATTGGAGAATCTTGAGGAATCTGAGCCCAGCGCACCTATCACTGAGACATTCCCAGATGAGGCGATCTTGGCCGTCACCTCACTCCCGTGGTATGCTGACTTTGTAAACTATCTTGTTGCCAAGACAGTCCCTCAGGGTTGGCCCAGGCAGAAACTTGAGACCTTCCTAGCTAAGGCCAAGTTTTACCATTGGGAGGATCCCATCCTTTATCATGAAGGAGGGGATAGTATCTGGAGGAGGTGCATTCCTCAAGAAGAGCAGCATAGCGTCCTCACATACTGCCACAAGCTTGAGGCAGGAGGACATCATTCTGGAAAAAGAACAGCACAAAAGGTGCTTCAATCCGGCCTATGGTGGCCTACTCTCTTCAAGGATTCTGATGAGTTCGTGAAGAGATGTACTGACTGTCAGAAAATGGGAACCTGCGGACAGAGAGACATGATGCCCATGCAACCCATTCACTTCTGTGAGGTTTTTGATGCATGGGGGATTGATTTCATGGGCCCATTTCCTAAGAGTCAGGGATTCGAGCATATTTTGCTTGCTGTAGATTATGTCAGCCGATGGGTTGAGGCCATCCCCGCCCGAGCCGCAGATGCTAAAACCGTTTGCAAATTTTTGAGGAAAAATATCATTTCACGGTTCGGAGTACCTAGAGTCTTGATTTCAGACGGGGGGTCTCACTTCATCAATGACAAAGTCAGGGCCCTTGCAGACGAGTTCGGCATTGACCATCGGGTTGCCACTCCTTATCACCCTCAGACTAATGGTCTTGCCGAAGTATCGAATAGGGAGATAAAGACTATCTTGCAGAAAGTTGTCCGCCCAGACCGAAAGGATTGGTCACAGCTTTTGGACTCGGTCTTGTGGGCTTATCGGACTTCTTTCAAGAATCCATTGGGAACATCTCCCTTTCGTCTCGTCTATGGCAAGCCGTGCCATTTGCCAGTGGAGATCAAGCATAAATCTTTTTGGGCAGTTACTGAGTTGCTTCTAGAGCCCGAGAGTATAGGAGAACAGAGAAGAGATGAATTGACAGCCCTGGAGGAACTTAGAGATACAGCCTTTTCCAACAGCCTACAATACAAGGAAAAAGTAAAGACATGGCACAATTCACATATCAGCCATAAACAGTTTGAGCCAGATCAGAGAGTATGGTTGTTTGATTCCAGGCTGAAATTATTCCCAGGGAAATTGCAGAGCAAGTGGAAAGGACCATATGTGGTCAGGAAGGTACATGACAATGGCAGCATCGACATATCAGAACCGTCATCTTCCGCTACCTTCCGCGTCAATGGTCAACGCTTGAAACTATATCTTGATCATGATCCACCGACCATTGACGTTGCCCCCATTCTTCTGGTATGAGATGTGTCCTTTGACTCTCATCATCTACATTTCATACATGGTGATCAATTCTATCTTCCGCTGTACAGATCCATCTGTTTATATATCACTTTGTTGTCTGTCGATTTATTTTCTTATTTTCTTCTTTTCTTCTTTTCCTTTTCTATCTTCTTTATCTATCAAAAAGGTGTCGCCCTTGTAGACAGTTTTCCATACTTAGGACGTACTTTGTCCTAAGTATAGGGGGGTTGGCACCCCGAGTTGTTCTATCCTTTTCGATCCTCTCCATTGTCTCCTCTTCTTGTCTACACTTAGGGATATCTTACCCTAAGTATAGGGGGAGAAAATCTGAGTACGGTCTGTTCATTCCCACCCTTGACCCTCCCTGCGTTGTGTACAGTCTGCTATACTTAGGATTATTTGATCCTAAGTATAGGGGGGACGGTCAACTTCTCATTGATTCATTCATTTATTCTTTAGACTTATCTATACTTAGTACGAGTTATGTCTTCTCTTTTCTCTCCGATCTATGAGGACATAGCTCAAGCTAAGTATAGGGGGGTCGTATATACTGCATATATACTTTAGCCATAACTCGTACTTTCATATTTTTTTAATAATATGGCTAACAATTCTTTAAAAACCATTAAAATCCTTAATAAAAAGATGTGGTTATTCCTCAAATTCTTTTTGTAATTACTGATTAATAAATCAGGTGAAAATGTTTTTTGCAAAATGTTTGAAAAATAGTTTGAAAATCTTTGTGAACATCTATTGAAAACTATTTCGAAAATATTTTGTTTCGTGTTTTCAACCTGTGTAAAAATGTGTGGTTTGTAAAACTTCTTTTCTTTGTGTGAAATAAAATGTTTGGAAAATGATTTGCAAATGGTTTGAAAAATGGTTGCAAAAATGATTTGAAAAACCTATATATACTGTTTTGAAGACCTTTGCAAAATGATTTTCAAATATGTGTAAAATGTTTGTAAAAACTATTTTGGACTATAGTTTTCAAAAATTGCGTGTAAATTGTTTTCAAATCAGTTTGAGGAATATACACATCACACCAAAATCCACTATATATATGTATAAAATTGATCACTTACCCTTGTAAATTCTTAAAATTCACTTCTTGTATATATAAGAAGAAGCACTCCCGTGTACATAGTTTTCACCTAGTTTTTAGCCAAAAGCTTTTTGTTTTCAAAAATTCCCAAAAACATTTGCAAAATTAAAATCCAAAAACATTTGAAAAATCTTTTTGAAAAATACAAAAAAATGCATCTGCATATGCATGCATCATATTTTCAAAAACCCATAAAAAGTTCAAAATCCTTGAAAATTGCATCACAAAAATATTTTCTGCATCGCATTTCATAGCATGAGCATTTTTCGGATTGAGTTTGAAAGTTGAACGAGTCTAAGTAAAATCCGGAGATTGGAGCTTGATTGGACCTTATAATCTACCTAATAACAGGAACCTTATAGGAACTGAGTTTGAGGTACTTCAGGTCTAGTTGACTTAATTCTGTGAGGATCACGGGACTTGGTTCAATGGATTCTTGACTGCCTAAGTAGAGTATTTCAGAGCACACGCACGACTCTTGTTGATAATGACCTAACTTGGACACCTGCACCTTTCACATGGCTCAACTCAGTTGGAGTGGTGAGGGGATTGGATTTGCCGGTATGAGACGCACACAAGTGGAAACATTTGTCCTCCTCTAGGGAGGGAAGTGCACCCCAATCCGTCCAGTGATTAGGAAGTCTAAAGACAGGAGGCTGTGGGTTGCGATAAAGCTTCAAAAGAGGGATAGTCTACTGGCTCGAGAGGAAAAACTCCTTATGTAAATGCTGCTGTATATAGTATTCAAAAAAAAAAGTGTTCATGCATGTACAAAAATAAAAAGCCTGCAAGTATGTATAAAGTCAATAAGCAAGCTTGAGTTCCAAAGTCAAATATGTGAGCCTGCAGCAGGATGACTTGACTACACTGGTCTTGCATCCCGGGATAGGTAGCTACACTGGCTACCGTCCATTCTTCTCTTCACCCCATCCTCTTGAGTTGGTTGCCACTTGAACTTAGAAGGGAATACCCCGCTCCTCGAGGATGGAGTTGCTGGATTGGGGAATCATTGGGTAGTCGTACTGGAGAAGTCAGTTTCTTTGTCATTCTAGTTGGGGAGAGCCACCATCACTTACACTGTACAAGTCAGATTCATAGTCATAAGAGTTTGCGTATGAATTGAGATATTTCTGACCTGGCTATTGAGGAGACTTGAGCAGAGTTTTGGGATTCTCAGGGACTGTTGGACTTCAAACACGGTTCTCAATAAGGTTCCGCCCGCACTAAAATTTCAAAGGTCCGACTTAAGCTCCAAACTTTGATTTTGCAAAGACAAGTCTGATAATCAAATAAAATCCAAGTTTTTCTTTTTCTTTTCTTTCTTTTTCTTTCTGCACTTATTGCATAAGTGTTTGCTAGGGACTAGCAAAGGTAAAGTATAGGGGGATGATGAATCCACATTTCATCATCTTTATTCTATCATTTTGGCACCAAAAACCCTAGCAAATACCTGTAAATAGCCTTAAATCAAGCATCTTAGCATTCATGCATGTGCATCCAGACAGTGTATAAATTACTGTAATTAAGGCCAAAATTATAGGATAAATAAAGAAAAGAAAAAGAATAAAATATTGTAAATATTTTATGATCCAAAACCCCCGAGACCTAGGCATCTTGATGAATAGGTCGACAAGGAATAAAGTAGGGGGAGATAAGGTCAGAAACACAGATATAATACCTATACTTCCTGTTCATTCTTTATTCATTTTGGGACCTATTTTTGGTTCCACTTTTTGTACATCAAATAAAGAAACTTTGTGCATGAAAGTTATAGCTAATTTTATAAAGAAAAATACAAAATTGATTTCACTGAAAAATAATGTACAGATAAACAGTTATGGTCTGAATAAAAATCCAGAAGCCCAACTTCCCAGACCCGTATCTCACAAACGACAACTCCAAATGCATCAAACTCACCTTTAATTGTATATAGAATAAAATAATCTATCCAATGGCGGTGGTTTCGCACTTGGCGGAGCTACGGTTTGAAAGTTGAGTTTTGGACCCTCATTGTATACTTGTACATATTAAAATATTCAATTTATTATTTATTTATTATTTTTACAATTTTATATTTTTATAATGTTGTAAATAATAGTTATAATAATAATGTACATTAAAATGAGAATAAAAACCTAAATAAAAACAAAAATAAAATACTTAGAAATAAAAGATATAGATACATTACCTACACATATACCTATACAAAACATACTTGTATTTTATTAAATATACATAATAATTCAGAAAAATAAAATAAAAATATATTTGTGTAAATAAAAGTATTCCATAATTTTATAAAATACTAAATAAAAATAATAAAATTAAAATATACAAAATAAAAATAAAAGACTAAAATACATAGGTATTATACCTATATAGGGTTAAAAAGGTAACTTGTAAAAATAAATTTCCTAAAAATAAATAAAAATCAGAATAAAATACTACATAAAATTTTGAGCATTTTTTATTTTATAACTTTTATTTAATTCGGCCATTTAGTATTTTAAATAGAATTAATAAAATATTTTTTTTAGGGTTTTTCCTGGTTGGTCCACGTGGACCAACCAGGAGGCCAGGACTGTTGACCTAGGTCAACAGTCTGACCTACCCCCTGTAGCCCGTGTCAGGCTCAGTTTTTGAGCCATCTTTGTGGCTTTTTCCCAGCCGATTCTTTCATGATTTCGTGTTGCATCCTTCTGCAACATTGTTTACCCACCATCTATCTCACTCGCCCAAGCTTAATCTTGGTCTTTGGACCCAAGATTTGCAAGATATTCATTGATCCTTGGACCCCTGTCACCTTAGGTCAAACCGCATAAAACCAACCCCCCTACTTTGAATTCAAATCGAGTCCCCTTGGTCCACCCTTCAACGCCATCATCGTGCTCCTGAGCTCCCTGGAGGTGACAGCTCCATCGCCAGCTCCTCAGCCAAGGCGTGCGAAGTCGAGGGAAGCTCCACCACCTCCGCCAACAGCCGGCGTCGAGGTACCCTTTCTCCTCTGGCTCCGGCCATCGAGGGCATCCCCCCGCTTATTTCTTTCTTGCATTTAGTTCCTGTTAGCTGTAGCTTCAAAAACCCCAAAAAAATTCGAAGTTTCATCAACCATCTCGCCAAATCACGCACCTTGGCCGGAGCGCACCTCCGGCCGTGCACCCATATCGCGAACCACGCCGCTCCCCGACCACCCAAGGGTCCAGGCAGTTTGCCCTGGACCCGTTGACCATTCTTGCAGGTCAAAGCACGAACGAAGATATCTGGAGGCGAGTTTTGGAGCTCGCCGGAGCAGACGTAGCCCACCAGCTCCGCCCGTCACCAGCGAGCACCACGGCCTTCGCCGTGCCTTTTGGATGCCCCCAGGAGATAGACGAAGATCTGAGGAGCCTCCAGCCCCTTTTTGAAGCCAAAAAGCTCGCCGGAGACGGAGCTTGACCTCGGCGAACCTCGGTTCGCCGGAGTTCGTTGCTGTTCTTGCTCCGGGCTTCAGCACCGTTGGATCGAGGCGGAGCTCCAGTTCGCGTGACGACCGTCCGATCTTCCAAGCCCATCCACCGTCAGATCTCGTTCTGAGATCTAATCTCAGACGTCGACGCCAACCGTCATCGGCCGTTCTCGTGCTGCCACGTGGATAAGTGGCCCGCTCCCCGCCGCTGGATCGCCCATCGCCGCCAGCCGTTGGATGCGCGCCACACGTCACCTGCGGAGCGCCCGAGCTAGGGTATTTTGCATCCCAGCCCTCGTAATTTTTGTATTTATTTAATAGTATTTAAACTTGTGTCTGTAGTGTAAAAATTTTGTAATATTTGTAGAGAGACCCCCGACCTTTGCTTATTTGCACTTAGGTCCTTCGCCACGTCACCTCACGTGACCTGTACACGTGAGGGGGTGGGCATTTTGCAAGGATACCCTCGGTCTTTTGTGTATTTCGTTTTAGTCCTGAAACCTTCGTATTAAGTGTAAACTTTTTGGTAATTTTGCAAGTAGGCCCCCTGGGTTTTGAAATATTGCATTTTAGTCCTCGCCAGGCGCGTGCAAGTCACGCGCCCTGTTGGGTAAATTGCTTGCGTGCCCAGGCGGTTTTTGTAATTAATATTTAGTGCGATAAATTGAATATTCAGTGTATATTACTGTGGAAAATTGCATGTTTGCCCCTGGATGTTTTAGATATTGCACATATACCCCTGCCAGCACTGTTTAATGTTTGGATGTTTGCTCTAATTAATTGATCTATCATTTTAACTCCAAAAACTCCACAAAATTAGGCTTAAGTATCTGGACATGTGTACTTTGACGCCACATATTTAGTTTTTGATTTTACTTTATTTTCATATTTATTAAAAATCAAAAACTTGCTATTTGTGCACTGTCTAGCTTAGAAAATACCAAAAAAATATTAAAACACCTCCAAAAATTCCAAAAAAAAAAATCACCTAGTGTCTATTTTATTCTATTTTAGTGTCAGTCCAAAAATCATTAAAAATCTCAAAAGAAAAACACTAAAAATTTAAAAACACTCAAAAACTTCAAAAAAATATATAAAATAGTAGAAAACTCCAAAAATCAAAATCTCAGTTCCTGTTTGTTCCTTATTTTTTTCTTTTTATTTGAAAAATAGTGTGAAAATTTTGAGCTACTGGTTGTTATTTTTAATTCCCATTTTTATCACAGCCAGCTTTATTTCCACTGTTTTCCTTTATTTCAGTAATTAAAAATATCAAAAGCACCTTGAAAAATCCCCAAAAATAACAAAAACAGTAAAAAATCACAAAAATATCAAAAATATTTTATTCCTGAATTTTTGGTTATTTTTGCACCATTTTATAAATATTTTAGCTTGCCTTTTATTATATTGTCTTCATTCTCCAATATTGAAAAAAAATATAATATAAAATATAAAAATCAGAAAAATTAAAAATCAAATACAAAATTAAAAATTAAATAAAAAAATATTTAAAAATTAAAAACCCACAAAAATTCATTTGCCTGTTTGCTTAGTGTAGACACTCCACACATCACACACACACTTTAGCATTTTTGCTTGAACTACCCTGCTTGTTCCCTGTGTTCGAACTCTCTACATACTTGCACCTATACATCTTTTATGTAGAGTTAAAAATAAATTTTAACTCCGCATTAGTTCTAATTCATTGATCTTAGTGTGGGTTAATTGTTGATTAAATACGGATTTTGATTGGTCGACACTTCGACTGAGTTCACGCTTTGTGTTGAACTTAAGACCATCGATTTTCGCGTTTATCAATGCCCAAGGGGGACTTGTAAGAGGTTCTGTATGCCCATAAAGTAGAGTCCAAGAGTTGGGATCAATTCTTTCTGTCCATCCTTACAAGTTTCTGAAGGATCGTCTTGATTTCTCTATTCGATAATTCTACCATGCCATCGGTCTGTGGATGATAAGGAGAAGCGACTCAATGGTCGATGCTGTATTCCTTCATTAATTTCTTGACCTCTTTATTTACGAAGTGGCTACCCCCATCTGATATCAGAATCTTCAGAATCCTAGACCATGAAATGATATTCTCTCTTAGAAATCAGCATACTGTCCAGTTGTTTGTGGCTCGCGTGGGGATAGCTTCAACCCATTGACTCACATAGTCGGTGACAAGAAGGATGTGCTCATATACCTGATTGTTAGGGAAAGGTCGCATGAAATCGATGCCCCAAGCATCGAAGACGTCTTCTATATGAATGATCTTCAGGGGCATGGAGTCTTTCGTTGTGAGTGTGCCTTTCAATCTCTGACAGTCAGTGCATCGTTTGACGAAAATTGCTCCATTCTTGAAAAGTGTGGGCCACCAAAAGCCACACTGAAGTACTTTTGTTGCCATTCGATCTCTAGAGTGGTGTCCACCAGATTCGAGCGAGTGACAATGCTCGAGGACACTATGATGTTCTTCCTGAGGGATACACCTGCACCAAATGCAATATGCTCCTTCCCTGTAAGAGAGGATCTTCCCATTGGTAGAAATGGATTGTCGACAAGAATTTGTTCTTCTAGATCTTCGTCCAATCCTGCAGTACTACCCCCAAAACAAGGTAGTTGATAATATCAGCATACCAAGGGAGTGAATCCACGACCAAAATCGACTCGTCAGGAAAGGTCTCTGTGATGGGTGCATTGCTTAGTGGAGGCTCTGTCTACTTTATTCTGGAGAGGTGATCTGCTACCACATTCTGAACTCCAGGCTCGTCCTTGATTTCCAAATCAAATTCCTGGAGGAGAAGGATCCATATGATCAGTCTGGGCTTGTCATCCTTCTTCTGCTGCATATATCAGATATCAGAGTGGTCGGTAAAGATGGTGACTTTTGATCCAAGAAGATTTGTTCTGAACTTCTCGAGGGTGAATACCACAACCAACAACTCTTTATCTGTCATAATGTAATTCTCTGAGCTTCATCTAATGTTTTACCGACGTAATGAATGGCATAGAGCACCTTCTCTTTCCTCTGTCCTAACACAACCCCAACTGTAAAGTCTAACGCATCCGTCATGAAGAGACCAATCTGGCAGTTGTAGGACTGGAGCTTGAGTGATAAGCTCCTTCAACTGATTGAATGAAAGGAGAACCTGCTGATCAACATTAAACTCAGTCTCCTTGCAAAGTAATTCAGTAAGAGGTTGGGCAATATGATTGAAATCTCAGATGAATCTTCTGTAAAATCCCACATGCCCTAGGAATGACCTCACATTCTTAATTGTTTAAGGTGGCTCAAGATTGGCTATCACATCCACCTTTGCTAGGTCAACTTCCATGCCACATTTGGAAACGATGTGACCTAACACGATCCCTTCAGTGAATATGAAGTGGCTCTTTTCCCATGATTACACTATATTGACTTCACAACATTTCTGAAGTACTCTGTCCATGTGCTCAACGCAAGAATCAAAACTGTCACCATAGACGGAGAAGTTGTCCATAAACACCTCAAGAAAACTGCCAACCATCTCAACGAAGACTGCAAGCATGCATCTCTGGAATGTTGCTGGTGCATTGCACAATCCAAAAGGCATCCTTCTGAAAGCATAGGTACCGAAAGGGCAGGTGAAGTTAGTCTTCTCTTGGTCCTCAGGGTGATTGCCACTTGGTTGTACCCGGAGTAACCATCCAGAAAGCATAAGAACTCCTTGCCAGCTAGTCTTTCCAAAACCTGATCAATAAATGGAAAGGGGAAGTGGTCCTTCTTTATTGCTGCATTGAGACGGCGGTAGTCAATACATACACTCCAGGATGTCGGTACCCACGTAGATATCTCCTCTCCTCTGTCATTTGTAACCACGGTAAGCCCTAACCTTTTTGGAACCACACGCAAAGGGTTCACCCATTTCAAATCAGAGATGGTATAAATGTAGCCTACGTCACACCATTTAGTGATTTCTTTCATGATGACATCCTTGAGATTTTGATCCAGTCTTCTTTGGAATTTATGGGATAGCTTGGCATCTTCTTCCAGGTAAATGTGGTGTGAACACAGTGCAGGGTTTATCCTGCGGAGATTTGATACATGCCAACCAAGCACCTTGCGGTTCTTCTCTAGAACCTCGAGAAGTCAAGATTCTTGCTATGGAGTTAGTCTACTACTGATGATTACCAGATACATGTTTTCTTCACCCGCAAGGAATGCATACTTCAGGCCTGCTGGAAGTGTCTTCAGTTTTGGTTCTGATCTGCCCGACTTGTTAGTCACTTTGGAAACTGTACTGGTGGTAGGATGTGCGGCTTGAACTTTGGCAGAGCTACTGACCTCAGTATTCTGTTGAGATTATAATAATGTGACGAATAGTTTTGCACTAGGCTCATCGTGTTCGGGCTGGAGTGAATCGTTGGAGTCAAAAATATGCATCAACATATTGGAATCAGTCTCCCAAGTATCATCAGAGCATGTGTCAACTATCCTTTCCAAGTCCTCCTCTAGGGAGAGGATTTTTTGGGTCCATGGATCGTCCAAAGAGAGTGGTGTATCTCTGATTTTCATAATAAAGTCACAGTCTGCTTCTGATGCTGCACGATTCTCATCAGTCATGACTTTCAGCTCACTGATCATGTCTATATGATTCTCCTACTGCCCGAGCTGAATGTAATCTTGCTAGGCCCACATTCAACCACTGCTTCTGAGGTGCGCAGAAATAGCCAACAAAGGATGATAGGAGTCTGGAGTAAGGGTGTGAAGGAGTCCATATCACGGACTACAAAATCAACTGGGAACTGCATTTCCCGCACCTTTACCAGAACGTCTTCCAAAAGACCTCTAGGTCGCTTGATAGATTGGTCAATGAACTGAAGGATCATACATGTCTGCTTCAGCGGACCTATCCCAAATTCTTGCAGTAATGATGAGGGCAGAAGTTTGATGAAAGTACTGCTGTCAAGCAAAGTGTGCTTGAAGACTTGATCAAAAATCTCGCAACTGATAAGAGGTGCTCCTTTGTCCCGCTTTTTCCGTGGGTGGTTGTTGATGGATGCTACAGTGGCCATGATGAGAACATGATTCTCTACCTGTCTGCGTCTGTTTTTTCGTATTGGGCGACACTTTCTTGTACATGCCTCTTTCAAACCTTTCTTCATAGTTGGCATGTACTCCATGGCCTTCATCAGAGGAATCTCAACAGTCAAGTTATTAATGATATGCACAACTCCAGGATCAGATAATGCACTTTTTCTTTTTGCAGTTTTTTTTAGATTTTTCTATTACATAAGGAAAAGGAATATGTACATTGCTGAAATCTGAATTAGAGTTCTTAATTACAACAAAATCATCATCCATAAATGTTGTACATCCGGGTTACAAAAAGGTGTACAATCTGGAAGCTAAGGTGTTGGTTCTAGTTGATGGGCAAAATGTTGGGCCTCTGCTATATTGGTTGGCATGGGATCAGCTATTGCTGGCGGCTCCTCCATGGCTGGCACGACTTAAGTTTGGCGATGATGTTGTTTTTGTTCATTTTTCTTTTGTTGATTTTTTTGTTCTTTTTGATGATGGTGGCGAGTGGTAACTGGAATGGCTCCTCCTTATTCTTCTTCCTCACCCGTCCTTGTAGCTGGCATGGTTGATGCAGAAGACGATGATTCACCTAATGCTTTATTCTTCCCTTTGTTGATGGCAGGCGGAGGCAAATCCCTACCACTCCTGAGAGTGACAGCACTAGACAAAACAATAGCACAATTATCTGACTCTACAGGCATAGATGGGATGTCACATTCTACCTGCTCCTTCTTCTTGAAGCTGTTGGGGTTGGCTTCGACCTGCGCTGGAATGGTGGTTTTAGTAGCGGTAAGGTCATCTAGCTTCCTAGTCATATCTGCTAGCCCTTTGACAAGATGGGCTAAGCAATCGAGGGTTGGGTTCACATGATTTTCCTCGATTGGTTCAGCATGTGGGCCACGCTGTTGGTGAGTGTTCGGGAATTGAGGCATCGACTGCTGATGGTTCTACAGAGGTGGGGGAAGCTGATACTGATTGTAGGAGGGAGACGGGTACTGCTGATACTGTGGAGGTAGGGCAACTGCATACTGGTGATATGGCTACTGATGGTGGTATTGAGGTTGCTGGTAATGTTGGTTCTGCCTCCATTGATTGGAATATTAGGGAGGCTGATGATACCGTGGCGGAGGTTGGGAGGACTGACCAAATCAACCACCCTGTGGTTGGTGGTATTGCCTGTTGTCTTATTGCTGGCCCTAGGGGTGTCCGGTAGGACGAGCCAAATGCGCATCATTGCTCCATACCCCATTAACTTCTTGGATCAAGGTTGATGGTGGGAATGCTGGATCCGATGGATTGAGGAAATCAGACTGGTAAACAACCATCTGCTGCTGTTGTGGTTGGCCCTGATCAGGCGTCTGCACGTAGTATACATGTTGGACGGCCGACGGCTACTGGCTCGGCTGAGCCTGGTGTGGCATTGATGGCTCATCCTTCTTCTCAGCTGGAGCTTCTGCGAATGGTGTTGCCGACTGGACCGAACTGATAGTGCCCACTAGTATTTCCAACTGCTTGGTGATCTGGTCCAGCTTGTCAAGATTCTGTGTCCTCTTTTCGATCACAACGAGTTTCTCGAGGTCTTGTGATCTCTTTTCGATGATATCTATCTTCAAGAGATGGTCCTCGATGATGCTAAGGTTGGAGCTCTCATCTCTCCTTGCCTCACGAGATGCTGCCATGTAGACTTGCTTCTAGAGGATCTGAGGTTGCTTCTGATAGGCCTTGGATGAAGATAAGGTGGCCCCCCCTTCGACAATTTCCTCAAAGATCTGCCATACAATGTCTTCATCCTTGTTGAAATGTGATCCCCCATAGGATGTGTCAACGAGCCATTGGCTTTCTATGTTTAAGCCCCTGAAGAAATGTTGGACAAAGCTGGTCCTTGAGTCATGATGGGGGCATTTCTCCAGCAGATCTGTGAATCTCTCCCAGGCTTCGTTGATACTCTCATGTGCACCCTGAGAGAAATAGCTGATTCGAGCTCACATTTGATTGAGCCGACCGAGAGGGTATAACTTGCGTAAGAATGCTAACTTCAGCTCCTCTCAAGTCATCACAACCTTCCTCAGATGGTTGACCTAGTAGAGGGCCTTTTCCTATAGATTGAATGGGAATGCCATCATCTTCACTATGTCCAATGGTACATTGGGGTAGTGGATCATACGATAGATGCGTGAAAACTGCTGGAGATGAATATACAGCTCTTCACTGGTGTTCCCATGGAAAGAAGGGAGAAGAGTGAGGAACTGAGGCTTTTGCTCAAAGTGAGCGTGCACCGATGGTATGCGGATCCACTCGGTCTTCTAGCTGTCTCCCGGGTTGTAGGTCTCTTTCAGTGTCGGTTTCAGCCTTCCTTGTTGCTGTGCATGTTTTCTTCGAGGATCGGAAATTAATGAATAAATAAAGTTGTTATCCCCAAAAATCCCACGACAAACAAATTTTTTTCTACTTATTAACCTGTATATCAGATAGGGTCGAACTCAGGGAGGCTACGAATCCTGAGGGTTATTCAATTAATCAAAAATCAATTAAGAGAAAAACATGAATCTCAAAGGATAACTATTCATGGTTTTTGTGATTTTTTATCTTTTATAAATTTGTTATTTTTTTATTTCTAATTTATTTGTATTTTCTGATTTTCAAATTTTTAGGGATTATGATTTTTGTAAATATTTTTTAATAACAAACAATATGCACAAACACAAGAAATATGTAGACCAACTCTTTTTGTATTTTTCAGAAATGCTCAGAAAAATGCAGAGAAAATGTTTTTGGGTTTTGAAAGTTTTGAAATGTTTTTGGGAGCTTTTTTTTATAGAATTTTTAGATGTTTTGTATTATTTAAAAATCAAACAGTGGAAAAATGTGAAATTGTACACAACCTTGAGTAATTTGCAACTTAAAAATATTTTAAGTACCCAAAACTCCTGGCAATTTTTTATGACAAAATAGAAACAATTATCTACAAATAGAAACTAAAATCGCTATTTTTGGATTTCTTAGATTTTTATGTGATTTTTATAAGATTCTAAGTATTTTCAATTTTTAGGGGTTTTATAAATAATTAATGAACGAAAATTGAACAGAAATTAAAAGAAAATGAAATAAAACTATATTTTTTTAGAATTTTAAGCAATTTTTCGAATTTTATGAATTTTCAAATTTTAGGGAAATAAAATGAAAATATTTTTGATTTTTTAATAATAAATGAAATTAAAATGCAATGAAAAATTTATGCTAGGAAGATAATCACATCAGGAGCATAGCATAATTTTTGCAAAGTTTTTAGATCACAAATAACATTTATTTCAATAGAGAATTAATGCAAATTAAAGAGTTTAAGAAACAGGGACTGAAATGCAATTAAGTTTTGTTTTTGCATCAAATAAATAACAAAAAAAATACAGAGAGAATTTTGAAATTTACCCACGAAATGCTTGCAGAGCACGTGTCTTGAGGAGCATAGCAAGGGCATTTTTGGAATTTTAGAACTCTTCAGGGGTGCAAATGTAATTTTCCCCAAGTTGTGCTCTGAACTAACGGGGCCTTTTGTGAATTAGAGAACTTCAAGGTAGAAGATGAAATTTTCTCAATTTTTTTATACAAAAGCTAGGGTTCTCTTGTATTCTTTGTTCTTCAAGCCAAGGGGCATGGGTCGCCGCCCCTTGTTATTCTCCAATACCAAAGGGGAACGGTGGCTGCGGATGCTGGCCGAGAGGAGCGAGGCACGGGCTTCAGAGGAGGAGGAGCTCGGGGGTCGGCAGGGTAGCGTGGGGGGTTGCAGGGCCGCCCCTCAAGCGACACACGATCGAGGGTGGCGAAGGGAGGCGACAGCGGAGGGGCGATGAGACTGCTGGAGCACGGGCCTAGAGCGGGTGGCTTGCATGTGCGTGAACGCGGCCAGGCGCAACCGCGGAGGGAGGCCGATGCATAGGGGGGCCGCGCGCACTGGGAGCGGGCGGCACGCTCAGGGCATTGCGCGCGTGGCTGCTTCGGGAAGAAGGCCGGCGATCTTGGCGGAGGGATGTGCCTGGAGGGCGCTGCATTGGTGGGGCGGCACCGCCTGTCGTGATGACGAGGTGGAGCGGGAGCCGCCCACAGACCTGCTCTATTTTTTTTTGTTTTTTTATTTTTTTAAAATGTAATCAGTAATAAAAGACTTTTTTTTATTTTTTTATTTGTAAATCTGAAATAGAGGAATTGAAAGTAGAAAAAAATGTTTTTTTAAATATTAATATTTTTTATTATTGTTTTAGATTATCTTACAAAACAAATATTAGAGAGAACAAGAAAACAAATAATTTTTTTGTATTATTATTGTTTTTATTTATTTAAAAAATAGAAAAGTGAATGAGGATCTGACATAAATGAAAGGATCGAATCCGATTCTCGACCACCGTACGTCGTCGGAGTTAATAGATTGTGGAAGATAGAAATTGAATGCGGAGAGATCAAGATTGCGAGATGAGAAATGGAGTCGAAGCGGATAATTCGTGATGAATTTTTTTCTAGAGAAACAAAATTTGATAGAATTAAAATGCAAAATTCAAACTATGATTATCCTATTATAAAAATGAGAAAAGTGATGGATCTCACCTTAGGAGCGGAAATGGACCGTGATCGCCTCGACGAAGGCCGACTCGCTGTCACCGGATGGCTCGGAGGCTAGGCACTTTTCTCGATGAAATTTTCTCTTGGAGATCAAGCTCCTCTCTCTAAAGATTGATCAAGTTGGAATGAGGGAGAAGGACCCATATAAATAAAAAAGATAGAGATGAAATTTAAATTTTTGAATTTTGTGGTGGAAGAGATAAGAGAGATGAAAATTAAAATGAGATAAAGAGAAGAAGAGATAAAACTATTCACAAAATTATCTATTTTTTTGAAATTTCATCACTTTTTTTATTTGAATTAAAAAATGTTATTTTTTATGGTGGTTTATTAAAAATAGCAACTATATACATATACTATATACATATATGACATTATTTACAAGGGTAAATAGGAAAAATAGCTTTTTTATTTTAAAAATTTTAATTAATTTATTTTTTATTTTAAATAATTAGTAAAAATATTTACAAATATATAAAAAAACAATATGTACAAAATACATGGGAAAATTGCACAAACCACTGCGGAAAACCAACTTTTTACTCGTAACTCCAGAAAATATGAAATCACAACCATTTTAAAGATAATTTAATTTAGAATCCACTGGAAGTGAGATTGTTCAATTTGAGTTCATATGGAGCTGGAATTGGTCTTTCAATTAGTGCTTAGTGGCCTTTTCCTAGTGTGGTTACTTTTATTCTGTACATGATTTAATTGTGCAATTATTTTTATTAATTAGAACACATTTTTATTTACAACTTTGATTTTGAAAGTTTTTGATTTGAGGTCAATTAAGGCACAAAAAAATTAATGTCAGTTTTATACATATAAACACAGAATAAGTGAGAAGTATTTACAACGACACATACACATTTTTTTGGATTTTCTGCTTAAAGACCCTATCTCCCCTACTTTATTCCTGGTTGATCAGGTCAAGTCTTGACCTTCTCTCAAGGTTTGGGTCAACCTGTATACAGTCTTCCTTTTTTTTCTTTTCTTTATTTTTCTTTTCTTTCTTTATTTATTTATTTTGGTTAAAATTAGTAAGAAGAGTACAATATTTATACATAGATGCAAGTTAGTAAGAATATGGAGTTAGTGTTATATGCAGGTGTTTTATAGGGATTTTAAGCTAAAATAAATGAATAAAGATGACGGACGCAGATTCATCACTTGTTCAGGCTCTTCCTCATCTAGATTATCACGTGGTCCACCACCTCCTCCTCCTCTTGGTCTGTCTCCTCCTCCTTCTAGTCTGTTCATAACATCGTTCAACATTTCCTGAAAGGTAGTCTGTGCTAGGGCTTGCTCTATCAGCTGCTGCTAGATAGCCTAGATAGATGCTAACAATTGTGCATTGAACTGGTTCTGATCAGGCATCTGTCCTTGCTCTGGCTGAGGGGGCTACTGACCCTTGCCCTTTACTTGAGGAGCCATCTCAGGGTATGAATCTGAGGAGATGAACTCTGGATTGGGATCCAGGGCTTGGTATGGCTTCTATCTACAAAATGAGAGAATCCCAATCAGACCACTTGTAATTAAATCCCGGTTGCCATGATGAATCTGGAATCAAGGTCAATTCCAGAGTATTGTGAATGAAAAGGATATGGACCATAATCAACTTTCATTCACAACGACGAAGGTGGGACAAGAGTGGTCCCGGTTTATTTGGTGATCAAAAGGAAGGGTATAAGATGAGGAGTTTGGAGATCGACCCGCAAGGTCCGGATCGGGTTCTTGAGAATCGTCTCGAATTATTGGTGAGATCGAGTCCATGGAATCGATGTAGGTGCTGGCGGGATCCCGACTAAACCATCCATGGATCGTCATCACGAAGCAAGAGGAGGGTAGATGTAGGAAGAAGGAAGCGATGATCAACAAGGAATAAATTAGAATGTAAAACAGTAGAAAGGCTCAAACTGAGCGGTGGTTAACGGGAGAAATACATGATAAAATTTGCGCAAGTGCAAGGACTTGATCTTTGAACCTTAATCTAGATCCATACAAACACAATACAAAATTGGGTTCACCAACTCATGCCATGTGAAGCCGTAAAGGTTCGGCTACTTATTATCTTTTCAGTTTTAGAGTTGTTATTTCAGGCATATCTTATAACAAGTCCTTAGCACGCTAACTCTATAGGAGAGAGAGTATTGCCAGAAAAGTATCTCGTACTTGTCCTCCTCCTTTGTAACATGTAGTCTGCACTTTTAGAGGTCCTTGTAATCCTTCCTGAATCCCTACTCAGTCAAAGAAATAGAGAGAGGAAGACGATAAGCGAAACCAATACTTCAGTTCTCGCTCAGAACGGAATCACCCGTGAGCTTGCAAGAACATACTCGGACGCAAACCGATGAGACAGGTACCCCCGTGAAGGGGTAGCCTATGATCAGTACTTCAGACCATGTCGATGTTCCACTCAAGGTGGGGACACCATCATTTACAAGGCCCTACTCGGTCACATACGATAGTAGTACCATTACTTCGGAAATCCATGCGATACATAATGCAGTTACAGATTGGGATTTTGGCTCTATTCCTTAGTCGGATGCGCCTCGCTCATAGGAGGAGTTTTGATCCCTTCTGAAGGTACCTGAAAACAATGAGGGCTTTATGAACTTAGAACAATGATAGTCCATTACGAAATTTAATTAAGGTCAAAGTTTATTTAGCAGTCCCCTTGTTTTAATTTTTTGATTTTCACTTTTTTTTTCAGTCTGTTTTCATACGAGCGCCTAATGTTTTTGTAGATTTTCCTTTAAATCCTAGGTGCTAAAAATCAGAGAGAGATTGTGGAAAAGCCGTGCAAGTCGATTCAATGATGGAAATCTCACCATTGAATCTAATGACGCATGCTGAGTTAGAAGACTTACAGTGCATCCGAGCTCTCTTCATGCGGTATGCAAAACATAAATTTTAAACCTATCTACATGGCGGTGTGCAATAGACAAAATTGCCCTAAATAGTGGTTGCTATTAATGTGTGAAGAACCAATTGTTAGTTATTCAAAAATGAGACCAAGGTCTGGTCTCTGATGCTGATCGGTGCCCGCCAAAACGGGTCCTGCACGTGTTGTATATGACCTCTAACGGTACGCTATCTTAGATCTGAATTACTTAATATTATTAATTTGACTAGATCCATTCCTAAGAGATTATAGGAACATGCATTCTTATTAAGGTGTGGACCTACTTACTGAGTCAAGCAACTTAAATCTAGGGGATCCATGCACACAAAACAAAGTAAAATAAGGCGGGAAGCTCAAAACAACGGGAAACAAAATAAAAGAAGGCAAAAAAATGTGGAAAACTCTGACGAGGACCCTAGGTGAGAACAAACACCCTAGAACTGGACCTCGCTGTGAAGAGTAGAGTCCAAGTTATATTACATGCCAAAATTATCGCTCCCTCTCACCATAAATTACAAAATCGATTTTTTCTAAAGCTAATTCCTCCTCCTTGCTTCCTTGGTGCTCTCTCCAGCTGTTCATAAAGAGAAGACTAAAGGATATGGGAAAATCCTCAAGCGCATCACGGAAGCGTGATCGTCGTATCGAATACGACGAAGAACGACTAGTCATACTAGTTGTTCGGTGCATCGGAATTTAAAAAAATTTCATGCGATGAAATCACATGATCCAAGAACGATTCTCGGATCGTTTCATCTATAACCAAAACAAGTATAATGCAATACCTCTTGAAGCATGGTTGATCAAGTCTCTACGAAAAAAAGAGACCTCCTGTCTCAAGTCCTATCGTCGGAGAAGAAGCTTGCGAGCGCGGGGATGAGTCACGTTGTCCTCACAATCCAACGAGTTGATCCACGCACGGTGAACTCCTGATCTCGTCGCATGGGATCGAACATCTCCTTCGTGAGCGTAGCACTCCAAGAAGACGGAGAACTGCAGAACGTCGAAACGGTAGTGCGGTGGCGTAGGCGATGACAGCTATCTCCCTTAGGGTTTGGTGGATGGCCACCAAGGAGAGGGAGAGAGGGTTGGCGTGTGAGGAGAAAAGAGAGATAGAGATGTGCTACCAAAATCATGTACTAGATAGCATAGCATGCCTCTCTATTTATAGGGTTTTAGGATCCATGGATCTCAATCCATGGGACACATAAAATCAATGGATGAGATTGATTTATGTCAATCCAATGGTCAAGATTGTTGTTGGTAAAAACCAACAACTTATGATTTAGTTTATATCAAATCTATTTTATAAATCAAATATACATAAATCCTAAAATTAAACCAATCAAATAAGGAGATGATTTCAATGGACATCATGTCTCCCCAAGTAATAGGTGGACGACCACCAATTCCATATAGGAATTGGTAGCCGTCCACCACTTACCAAGTGGGGGCAATCTCATGGATTTCCATGAGATTGCATATCTCCTTGAAATTCTCCATTATTTAATCCATCAACTTTTGTTGGGATTTATTCTCCAAAAATAATTCACAATTAATTTTGGGAATATTGCAATCTTGCCATTGAAAAATTGTGAATCATGTTCACAACCCAAAACAAAATATAATTTGCATTTTCAATTCATTAGACAATGTGTATCCAATACACATTAATAATTAATCAATAAATATAAATTATAACTAGCTCTCTCTAATACATTATAAATCACCTTTATAATATATTATGAATAATTGGATATTTCTATCCACATTATTCTTATCCATAATAATTAAATCACATTTAATTATATTGGATAATTCCTCATACATCATGATAATTAAATCACATTTAATTATCAATGTCTCAATGCTTAGACCTTATGGAATTATTCTTGAACCATTCAAGAACAATGCTATTTCTCCTCAGATACTTGGAGATAAGGATAGGGTGATTGTATTGTTCCACGTATAGTGACTTAGATATTGAGATCACATCTCAAATCCAGATCCCATGGACCTCTCATAGATGCTTGATTAAATCAAGGCCGTAAACCTAATTTTCTCATTGCATCTGAATCTCATTCAGATCAATGTCCATCACATGGACTAAGATTAGGTCACTTCTCTACTGAGAGGAGTCACTAAAATCCAGACCTGTTTCATTACTCCCTCGGAATGGAAGCATCATGGTTATACAATCATTTTTGATCAAATCACCCTTAGGTATTACCAATACCTGTACATCCTGCATACTGGAAGACTCATGATCATCCTGAAGATATAGATCACTTTTACCCTATCATCTTCATGGTTTGATCACTAAGTTTCTCAATCTTGGTCCTTGGGATTTGGAATAGATCATATACTTTCGCAAAGCATATATCTCACCTTCAAATTCATGTCATGCTTCTAAAGCATGACGACCATGCATGGAATTCGATCAGTCCCAATACCTCATGAGTGAGCTCATGTCTCCCTGTTCATACGTGAACATGTATGATCCCTTTGAGAGATCGTTTTACTCATATGCCCTTGCATGCACACTAGCTCGCCGATGTATAGACCTTGGTTAGGTCATCAACCTAATGGTCTGCCAAATGTACATACTCAAACATATATCAATACATCTGTCTCTGGTCAGAGGATGTTTGCCTATGATGTGACAGTATTCATCATAGGTCTTTGGTTATCTCGATCTCGTTAAGTCAACCCATTGACTCAACTAATCTGATACCTCCGAATCACTATTCCCATGCAGAGGACCTGTATCAAGAGGTCGATCAGATATCAACCTAATGAAAAAGGATTGCCATCTCCTACTCAGGCTGGAGATCATCACTTGACAATCATCCGATGATGCTTGATGAGTCCTCTATCTAACTCCTTAGATATTCATATAAGCATTAGCCTCTATGATTTAATTAATGAATCAACAGCTGTATGATTATCAAGTTGTCCTTGGTACATAACCCTTATTGTACAGAGGGACCTTATAGTGCATTCATTCATTCAATATCAGAAAGGGAGTGAAACATAATCAATAACTTTTATTGATAAATCATTTATTACAATAACATTTATTGCAGGAATGGTTTGCCTCGGGCTCACATTGCTAACAAAGACCAGCCTCCTCCAAGCTTGGCCGCATCGGCCTCCTAAGAAGTCGTCCTTGCGTGGCGATCTCTCTTAACAAAGTCACAAAAAGATGGCATTAGCATATATAATCAAATAATCAAATTAATGAATATTTACAAAATCAATGTATATTTACACTATAATCAAATAATTAATTGCAAATAAATTAATGAATATTTACAACAATGAATTAGTAAATCAGATAAATGACTATACAAAAATGACAGGTGAAAATAGGCTACGCTCATTGCTCCCCAGCAACAGTGCCATCTGATAAAACCTAAACTCATCATGGGTCATGTGTTCCACATAAGGCAGGAACACCGTCATCGATGTGACCGACGAGACCTTGGATTTAATTAGCAATTAACCAACAATATTCATAATTCAATTTATAGAAAAAGTATGGAATTAAAATTTATTTTCTCTACCATAAAATGCATAGAAAGCAAGCGTGTAGAGGTCGAACCACAAAGAGCAAAATGGTAGTCTATGTTTATCTATGTACAACCAAGTCATTCATTTGTATAGTTCTTTTTGTGGGTTTTTGGATTTTATATGTTTTTTGTATTTTTGGTTTTATAATTTTATATTCTCTTTTTATGGGAGCCTTTCAAATAGGACGCAGTCCTTCCTGAGTTCAGGAAGGCCGCCCCGTTTTTGTATAAAAACGAGCACTTTAGTAGAATCGGTATACAATTTGTATTATAGGTGCACGTTATAAATACAAAGCCGCATACAAAACTGTGTATTATAATTCAAACATTAAAACTGCACATTATAATACAAAACTGTATATGTATTCTACCAAAGTCATTCTTTTTTATACAAAAAAGGGGCTGGCCTTCCTGAACTATGGAAGGACTGCGTCCTATTTGAAAGAAATCCCTCTTTTTATATATATTTTTTATTTTTTTATATTTTTTATTTAGATATTATATATATGTGTGTATATATGTATATATAAATACAATATAAGGTATATATAGATACTATGTATATATTAATATGTAAAAATAGTCAAAATACATTGAAAATAAAGCTTTTGTGATTTTTATATTTTTCTAATTTTTTGTTATTTTTCTATACTTTTTGCTAATTCTTGTATATTTTTAAAGTGAAAAATATCCCAAATAAGGGATTAAATAAATAAATGAAATTGATTTGGATGTTAAAAATAATAAATCATTCATAAAATCACCCAACCAATTTTAATATATAAATTTTTATATAAACAAAATTACAAAACAGAAAAAGATATTTTTTGGTTTTTTAAGAACTTTTAAGATTTTTATAAAGGATTTTGGGGTTTTTCGATTTTTAGGGTTTCTATTTTTCCATTTTTCGTGATTTTTGGTCTGTAAATAAAATAGGTCAAAATACACTATATATATTTTTTTTGGAATTCTTAGTATGTTTTTATATTTTTTGGTATTTTCTAAGTTAAACAAGGAGAATGTGGATCCTATTTGATTTTTAATATATCATTAAATGTCAAAAATGCCAAACAAATATAGAGCCTGAAAATACATGAAAAAATGCATCTAATCCTATTTTTGTGAAATTTTTAGGAGCACAATAACTATTTTAAATATTTAAATAAATAACATAAAAATACATGTCTTGGCAGGGGCATAAATGCAAATAAAATCAACTTTGGGGGTCACAGTGCAAATTTGCCAAAAGTTTACAATTTTATAAAGGCTAATTTAACATTACAAAACTCGCCAGGGTACTCATGCTATTTACCCATCATGTGGGACAACACATGAGGTACACTGCGAGGGGCCTAAATGTAAATACATATTGTTTGAGGGCTTTCCAGCAACTTTCACCAAAAATATACAACGTGCTTTAAATTTTATTGGACTTTTTAGAAATACAAAACCCCGTAGGGGTTTACATGCAATTTCACAATCTCACGTGGGACGACACATGAGGTGACGTGGACTAGACCATAATATAATTACATAAAAGATCATGGGTCCATTTACAAAATATCCATTTATTTTTAAACGCTAACTTTTATTTATAGCATCAAGTAATAAATACAAAAAGATACGAGGCTAAATATGTAATTACCCCAAAAAAGGTGCTCTATCATACGGTCCTCCTCCCTTCACTTAGACACGTGGCGCGTTCTGGTGAGCCGATACCCCTTCGGAGATAAGCGCTCTGGATTAGATCTTGCGTCTTCAGCAACGACCAAGACTTGGCGAGGATGGACGGTGGAGTTTGAAACTGGAGATGCGCCCTTGATCAGACGGTTGCTGCTTTGCTCGAAGAACTTGGAAGAAGGTCCCTGCCTCTGAGCTTCAATCGTCGATTTCTCCGTCCTCCGGTAGTCTTCATTGCTAGCGAAAGGCTCTACACATCTGGGGAGGTGCTCCGCAGCTGCAAATGTGCACAAGAAGGTCCAGGACCTCATGGAGAGGCCTGGCGAGGTTAGGAAAGAAGAAGGGCCTAGGGACCTTCAAGTCAACTCGATAAGAGCCCAGGATGGCTCCTTTGCATGCGAGACCTGCTCAGGAACAACGAGTGGCTCGAGGGGCTCCTCCTCGACCAAATGTGAAGCTAGATACATAAAAAATGAGGGGGAGGAGAGGATTCCGGCAAAGCAACGGAGGTGATCCTCGATTCCCAGAACTGGGGTAGTCCTGGTGGATTGGATGTACGTGAAATGATCAGGAGGCAATGAAGATGAAGACAGAAGCGGATAAAGCGGTGGAGAAGTGATGGTGATGCACGGAGGAGCTCGCTGGAGCTCAATTTCGGCGAAGTACGAGTGAAGCGATTATGACTAATTTACTTAACTAAATCCTAAAGTAGCAACAGGAAATTAAGCCTATGACTAAGACAAACAAAAGGAACGAGAAAGGAGTAACTCTTATACCTGGGGAGTGCCCAGGGAGTAGGGTCGCTGGCGACGGCGGCCGTGGGTGCACCCCGTCCTCGTGGAGCTCGGGTTGGACTCGAGACCACTCCTCCTGTCACGAGGATCTCTCCTAGACATTAACCCAAGGCTTCCAGATATGTAATGGTTACCGAATTTGAAGAAGGAGGTGGATGATTTTATTTATAGACCTTATTGAGTACCCTTATTGACTGGGGAAAAACACAGATTTGGGCGTATGTACATGTGATTAGAGATCAAGACGTGTATGTACAATGATCAATGTTCATTTCATTTGAAGGGAGCGAAGGCGATTGGGCGACGAGACGCCATGGAAAAAGGGAGGAAATTGTGGGAAAACCAGTCTGTGTGTCAAATCCAGAGCAGAGGAGGAAGTTGACCATGGTAAACGTTTGACGTGATCTTAATGGTCCACGTCAGCCGCTAAACGACAGAATAACATGTTTTATTGGAAATAATTATTTTAAAATAGTAAATGATTTTATTAATTTTTGTATATAAATAAAAAATATTTATTATTTTATGTAGTATTTTATTATGATTTTTATTTATTGTTTGGTGTATTTTATTAGTAGTTATTTTTAATAATGTATTTATAAGTATATTCATATATGTTTTGTACATTTTTATATTTATTATGTATATTTTATTTTAATAATTTATTCTTTTATTTTATATATTTATAACATAATTTTGTGAGTACAAATATATTTTTATTTTTTATGATGTAATTTGTATATTTAAATAAATATATATGTGAATTGTATAGGTATTTTACCTATGTGTTATGTATACTATTTTTTATGTTTTTTATTGAGTTTTATTTAGATTTTTAATAGAATATGAATAATATTTACAATATTATAAAAATATAAATATTAAAAGAATATGGTTCCCCTTTTATTTATACACATGTATAACATAGGTAATTTATCTATATTTTCACATAGATATATTTTATTTTTCATTTTATTTTTGGTTTCATTCTACTTTTAATATACATATATGTTACAAATAATATTTACAAAAAAATATAAAAATATGATTTTGTAAAAAAAATAAGGGATAAATAAAATGAATATTTTAATCGATAGAATGTACAACGAGGGCCCAAAATCTAACTTTCACACAGTAACTCCATAAAATATAAAACCACCACGATTAAATAGCTTGTGAAAAATTATATACAATTAGAGTTGATTTTGATATGTTTTGAGTTTGTATTTGAAAGATATGGGTCTGTGAAGTTTAGTTTTTTTCTTTTTATTTTGTGTATAAAATGCACACTGTGTATTATTTTTTTACAAACTCAATTTTGTATTTTTATTCACACTATTATCTACAACTTTTATGTACAAAATTTATTCATTTGATGAATAAATAATAAAGAATAAAATAGGTGTCAAAAATGCAAAAATAATGAATAAAAGAATAGGCTTTTTCTATTTCTGGCCCTTATCTCCCCCTACTTTATTCCTTGTCGACCAACTCCATTCTTGAATTGGTCTCGGGGTTTAGGGTCATAAAATATTTCTAATATTTTATTTCCTTTTCTTTTCTTCTCTTTATTCTGTAATTTTGGCATTTAAAACCTTGTTTTATATACAAATAATACAATAAATAATGAATGCTATTATGCACAAACTGATGTTATTTACATGCATTAGGTAGGGTTTTTAAGGCCAAAATGATAGAATAAAGGTGATGAAATGGAGACTCATCACCTGCCGGCACCAACATCGATTCCATGGACTCGGTATCATCAATAATTCGAGGTGATTCTTAAGAACTCGGTTTGGACCTTATGAACCAATCTCCAAACTCCTTGTCTTCTTTCCATTCTCCTCTGTCTCCTAATAAATTGAGACCACTCTTGTCCCACATCCGCCCGTTGCGAATGGAGGTCGATTTAACTCAACATTTTTTCACTCCATTCACAACCATATGGGATTTATCGTAATCTTAGATTCATCATTATAGGTGGCATTCAAATTCACAGTGGTCTGATTGGGATCCTCTTACATTGCAGATAGAAGCCAGTCCCAGTCCTGGATCCTAGTACGAAATTCATTTCTTCAGACTGTGATCCAAATATGGATTCTAAGGGAAAAGGAAAAGGATGACAACCGCCCCAACCGGAGTAGGGCACTTCTTGATTAGAATCAGGTCAACGCTTAGTTGTTGGCTTCCATCAAAGTCATCCCGTAGCAGCTGATGGAATAAGCCCTTGCATGGACTGCATTTCAAGATATGATGAATGACTTGAGGAATATACCTAGAGGAGGAGGAGGAAGAAATGAGCGGCCACCCCATGATGATCAAGAAGAAGAAGAGCCAAGGAATTATAACCCTAAACCGTTGTTGAAGGAGACATATAATCCTCGAGACAACTAGATGACTGAGTGGATTTGCATCCCACCGGTGCATGCTCACTTTGAGCTAAAACCTTAGTTCCTTAGGCTTTTCTCCTTTTTGTACGGGAATACCAATGAGGAACCCTCCATTTACCTACAACAGTTCTCTCGCATCTGCAGAACTACGCACTACCCTCACATCCCGTTAGGTGTAGTCAAGATGACCGCATTCTCCTCCAGTCTCCAAGACAAGGACCTATATTGGGTCAACCATTTGGTAAAGGTCGTGACAACCTGGGAGGAACTTAAATCTGTGTTCCATCACAAGTTTTACCCTCTCGGGCGGCTCAACCTAATGCGAGCCAAAACTAACAACTTCTCTCAGGCTATCCACGAATCCAATCATGAAGCCTAGGAACGATTCACTAATCTACAGGAGAAGTGGCCCACCATGAGATACTGAAGACAAGTTTGGTCCAGCATTTCTCTTGGGGCCTGAATGTAGAGAGACAGAGATTAGTTGACACTGCATGTAGGGGATCCTACTGTAACAAGGATGAAGATGTAGTCTAGCAGATCTTTGAACAAATGGCCGAGGGAGAGGCCACCCTGTCTTCATCTCGTGCATATCAAAGACAACCCTAGGTCCTCCAGAAGCCAGTGCACATGGCATCATCTTGCGAGGCAGAGAGAGATGAGATCTCCAACCTCAACATCATTGGGGGAAATCTCTAAAATGTCGATATTATAGAGAAATGAACACATGATCTGGAGAAATTATATGTGATCGAACAAAGAACCCAGAACCTGGACAAATTGGAACACATTACTAAGCAACTAGAGTTGCTAGTAAGTACCATATGTGCTTTCCAATCTATGACTCCACCGCCCGAGACTCCCATAAAGAAGAAGGATGAGCCAGCACCGCCACATCATGCTTAGTCGAATTAGTAGCATCCAACGGTTCAATATGTGTATTACGTGCAGACTCCCGACAAGGCACCGCAACAGTTGGTGGTTTACCAACCAAAGCCCCTATCTTCCTATGATCTGTTCTCTCCTCCAATGCCTCTAAATCAAGATGTTAATGGAGTATAGTTGAATGACATACAGATGGCCTGTCAGGCAGACCTCAACAGGGCTAGCCCTGTCAACTCTCGCGCATTCCCTCAATATCAAGGAGGGAGATTTGTGTAGTCCCAGCCTCAACCTTAGTATCAACATTACTAGTCTCCATAGTACCAGAATAATTAGAGACAGTTGCAACAATCCCTACAGCCGGTGTACCGTTAGCACTAGATGTAACAACAATTCGTGGCTGCACCTCAGCAATAGTATCCGCCTCCTCCACACCAATAGTATTGGATTCCACCTCAGCAACAATATCAGCAACTTCAGCCTCTCCATCAGCAGCCACAGTGTGGTCAACACAGTGAGCTTTCCGAGATGGTTCTAGTGAACTCGAGCCTTGATTGCTTGGCCTAGTTAGTAAAGGGCATCATAGAGATGACAAAGAAGTTGGACGACCTTATGGACATGAAAACTCCAATTTTAGCCCAAGTTAAAGCTAACCCATATAATACTAAGAGAAAAGACTAGGTAGTATTCAATGTCTTGTCTATGTATGTAGAGTCAGATGATTGTGATTTTGATTTATTTAATGTTGTTACTAAGAGAAGTGGTAGCACCTTGCCTTCGTCTGCAACAATCAAGGGGATGAATATAGCTTCATTAGGTGGATCACCGTCTTCTGCATCAACTGTGCCAGCTACAAGTTCGGGTGAGGAGGAAGAAGAAGGAGGATCCATACCATCTATCAACCACCGCCATTTCCATCAGAAAAAGAACAAAAATCAAATCAAAAAGACCAAAAAGATGTTCACAGTCGAAGTATTGTCATGCCAGCCCTGGAGGAGCCAACTCCAACAACCGATCCAACGCCAACCTGCAGAGTAGAGACCATATCTTTTGGATATCCACCCCATGCTAGTGATTGTACAACTTTTTATAGTCCAGATGTAAATGCTATTGTGAACAAGAATTTTGTGTAAATAAGAATAATTCATCTGATTTCAGTTCTGTAAAATTCCTTTTCCAGATGCAATAGAAAAATCCAAAAAAGTTATAAAAAGAAAAAGTGCATTGTCTTATCCAGGTGTTGTGGATATTCTAAAAAATTTGACTGTTGAATTGCCATTGATGTAAGCCATGGAATACATGCACGTTGTGAAGAAGGGCTTGAAGGAAGCATGTACAAATAAGCGTCGGTCGGATAGAAACAATAGATGCCGGCAAGTTGAGAAGAACGTTCTCACCATGGCTACAGTTGCAACCATCAGCAAACTCCCTCACAAGAAGCCAGGCAAAGGACCACCATTGATAACATGTGAGATTTTTGATAAGTCTTCGAGCAAACCCTACTTGACAGTGGTTCTTCCATCAACCTCCTTCCCTCATCATCACTGTAAGAATTTGGGTTGGGTCCACTCAAGAAGACACACATGATCCTTCAACTTGCTGATCGATCCATCAAGCAACCCCGATGTCCTATTGGAATACGGTGTCGTACAGGTTCAGTACATGCAGTTGTCTGTTGGTTTTGTAGTCCTTGATATGGACTCCCCTACACCATTACATCATACATCAAATATTCTTGGACAACCATTCTTGTGAACTATAGAGGTTGTGGTTGACTATGGGTCTGGGAAGATTACGTTTAGCTCAAGCAGCAATAGAGTTGTCATGGACATGGTCAATGAGTCGAAACTTGTATATGATGAAAGTCATGCTATACCACCTAAAGCGGACTATGACTTTATTGCAGAAATCAGAGATACAAAACTCTCTTTGAATGACACATGTACCCTAGAAATCCTCTCTCTTGAGGAAAACCTAGAAAGCACAGTCGACCAAAGCTCCAATATCACTTGGGAGACAGACTACCAATTGTTGATGCATCTATTTGATTCAGAAGATTCATGCCAGTCCAAACATGACAAATTCAGCAGATTTGTTCAGAACGTTATCAATTAAACAATAAGTCACTGAGGTGAGCAGAACCTCCAAAGTCATGGCAGATTATCCACCTACCAACACAGTTTCAGAAGTGACTGAGAAGCAGGCCAGATAGGAACAAAAATTAAAGCATCTTTCGACGAGCCTCAAGTATGCCTTCCTTGCAGTTCCAAAGAATATGTATCTTGGCATCATCAGCAGCAGGCTGACCCCGGATCAAGAATCTCAACTTCTCGAGGTTGTAGAGAAAAATAGCAAGGCACTTGTTAGGCACGTATCAGACCTTCACAAGTAAAATCCTACTCCGTGCTCACACCATATTTACTTGGAAGAGGATGCCAAGCCGTCTCGAGAGTTTCAAAGAAGACTGAACCCAAATTGGCAGGATTTAGTCATGAAAGAAATCATAAAATGGTGTGACGTAGGCTTCATTTCCCAATGTTTGATTCAAAACGGGTGAGCCCTTTGCATGTAGTTCCTAAGAAAGCAGGGCTCACTGTGGTTACAAATGAAAGGGGAGTGGAGGTTTCTAATCGAGTATCGAAACCTTGTCGTGTATGTGTTGATTACCACCGCCTTAATGCCGTAACAAAGAAGGACCACTTTCCCTTGCCATTTATTGATCAAGTATTGGAAAGATTGGCTGGCAAGGAGTTCTTCTACTTTCTAGATGGGTACTCCGGGTACATCCTAGTGTCAATCATCCTTGAAGACCAAGATATGACTACCTTTACTTGCCCGCTCAACACCTATGATTTTAGTAGAATGCCCTTCGGTCTGTGCAATGCAACTGCCACATTCCAAAGATGCATGCTTGTAGTTTTCGTTGATATGGTTGATAGTTTTCTCGAGGTTTTCATGGATGACTTCTCCGTCTATGGTGACAGCTTTGATTCTTGTCTTCAACACCTAAACAGAGTCCTTAAGAAATGCCATGAAGTTAATGTCGTACTATCTCGGGAAAATAGCCAGTTCATGGTCACAGAAGGGATTGTGTTGGGTCCCCTCGTTTCCAAACGTGTTAGGGAAGTTGACCCAAGAAAGGTGGATGTGAATGCCAATCTATATCCACATTAGACTACCATAACTGTGAGGTCATTCTTGGGGCATGCGGGTTTCTACGGGAGATTCAACAAAGATTCTAGGTACATCACCCGACCTCTCACTGAATTGATGTGCAAGGAGACTGAGTTTCATGGTCATCAGTAGGTTCTACGTTCATTCAATCAACTGAAGGAGCTAATCACTCAATCTCCAGTCCTATAGCCCCCTGATTGGTCTCTGCCCTTTGAGATCATGACAGATGCGTCAGATTTTGTATCTGGGTCGTGTTAGGATAGAGAAAGGATAAGGCACCCTACAACTTTCACTACGCCAACAAGACATTAGACGAAGCTCATTGTAACTACATTGTTACAGAAAAAGAACTGCTAGCCATGGTTTTCTCCCTTGAGAAATTCTGATCCTATCTGCTTGGATCTAACGCCACCATCTATACTGACCACTCTCCTATCTGGTACTTACAATAGAAGAAGGATGCCAAGCTCAGACTAATCAGGCGGACCCTTCTCCTCTAGGAGTTCGATTTGGAAATCAAAGAAAGGCCTGACGTTCAGAATGTGGTAGAAGATCACCTCTCCAGATTTGAACAACATGATCATCCTCTAAGCGGTGCACCCATCACAGACAACTTTCCTTACGATTCGATTCCGACCGTGGATTCACTCCCTTGGTATGCCGATATTGTGAACTACCTCGTTTCCAGTGTAGTCCCACAAGATTGGATGAAGATCAAGAAGGACAAATTCTTATACCAAACCCATTTCAATCAATGTGAGGATCTGTTATTATTTAGGGAAGGAGCAAACTGCATTTGGCACCATGTATTCTACAGGAGGAGCATCAAAGTGTCCTCAAGAATTGTCACTTGCTCGAATCTGGTGGACACCACTATGGAGATAGAACGACAATTAAAGTACTTTAGTGTGTCCTGTGGCGACCGACACTATTTAAGGATGCCGTAACATATGTGAAGCATTGCACTAACTGTCAAAGATTGGGAGGCACCCTTACAACAAAGGACTCAATGCCCCTGAAATTTATTCAGATTTCAGATGTGTTCAATGTGTGAGGCATTGATTTCATTAGAACCATTCCCAACAGTCTGGGATTCGAGCACATCCTTCTTGCCGTTGATTGAAGGATATGGGAAAAATCCTTAAGCGCATCACAGAAGTGTGAGGATCGCATCGTATGCGATTGGGAGCGACTAGTCGCACTCATCGCTCGAGGAAGGGGAATTTAAACGATGAAACCACATGATCCAAGAACACTTCTCGGAAGTTTTCATCTAATCCACAAAATAGTATTAGGTTTGCCTCTTGAAGCATGGTGGTGATCGAGTCTCTAACGAAGAGTCCTCCTGTCTCAAGTTTGATCCAACAGAGGAGACACTTGAGAGCGCTTTGATGAGACAAATGCTCCTCACGATCCGTGTTGATGATCCAAGTTGCGAATGTCCTGATCTTGTGATACGAGATCCAACATCTTCTTCACATGTGAGGTGCACTGAACGAGACAGAGATCCATGAGTAAATAATCCGATAACATAACGATGATGCTGCGGAGATGCTGACTCTCTCTAGGAATCCATGGTGGATGGCCACAATGAGAGAGAGGGAGGGATATTTGGTGTGTAGAGACAGAGAGAGGGAGAGAGAAATTATTTTGATGTAACTCGAAGAGCAAGGGGTGCCTATTCTTATATAGTATTTTGGGGTCCATGGATCTCAATCCATGGACAATACAAAACCAATGGATGAGATTGATTTGTGTTTCTTTCAATGGCCATGATTTTGTTGTAAAAACACAACAATTAATTTGATTAAATCAAATATATATTGAATAATTAATATAAATTAATTTCAAATCAAATCAATTAACTTGGAGATAATTGAAAGGAGATAATTATTTTCCAATCAAGGGGGGGGGGGGGGCGAGCACCCAATCCCATTGGGACTTGGTGGTTGTCCATCACCTTTCATGGATGGCAATCTTTTCCAATGAGATTGCATTATCTCATTCCAACATTATCTCACAATAATAATTATCAATTATCATGAGAATATTGCAATCATTACACTGAAAATTTGTGAATCACATTCACAATCCAAAATAAAATGTAAATTATATTTCAATTTATTATTCAATGTGAATCTAATTCACATCAATAAGTAATCAACAAATATAAATCACAACAGGCTCTCTCTAATATAATCATCTTGGATCTCTATTCTCTTGTGCCCAAATAATGAATCACATTCACATTATTCACATCTTTTATAATTAAATCACATTTAATCATCCTAGATAACTCTCCTTATAATACGAATCAAATTCATATTATTCATCATAATTAAATTACATTTAATTATCAATATCTCAATGCTTGTATACAAATATCAGCAGTGAAGTTATCCTTAAACTCTTTCAAAGATAATGTGCTTTTCCTGCCGATACATGGAGATAAGGACCAGGCGATTGTATTGTTCCACATATAGTGACTTGGATATTGAGATCACATCTCACATCCAGATCTTACGGACCTCTCATAGATACTTGATTAAATCAAGACCACAAATCTAATTTTCTCATTCATTTGAATCACATTCAGATCAATGTCCAACATTTGGACTAAGATCAGATTACTTCTCTATGAGAGGAGCAACTAAATCCAGTCTAGTTTCATCACTCCCTCAGAATGGAAGCCTCGTGGTTATACAATCGTTGATGATCACATCACGCTCAGGTATTCCTGATATACATACGTCCTGCATACTGGAAGACCTAGAGTAAACCCAAAGTATGATATCAATTTTACATTGTCTACTTCAAGATTTAATCATTAAGCTTCTCATTCGATCATTGGGAGTCGGTATGAATCATATACTTTCCAAAGGCATATATCGTACCTAGGTGTTGATCATATATTTTCCAAAAGCATATATCAAACCTTACAAATCCAATCAATCTTCCAAAGCGAGACGATTGTGTATGGAATTTGATTCTTCGAAAATATCTCATGAGTTAGCTCATGTCTTCCGGTTCAACAATGAACATGTATGATCCCTTTGAGAGATCGTATTACCCATATGGCCTTGCAAGCACACCAGCGTGCCGGTTTATAGACCTTGGTTAGGTCATCAACCTATTGGCCTGCCAAATGTACATACTCTGACGTATAGTAATACACCTATCTCTTGTCAGAGGATGCGTGCCTATATCATGACGGCATGCGACATAGGTCTTTGGTTATCTCGATCTCATTAAGTCAACTCTTTGACCTAATTTATCTATGACCTTTTAATCCCTATTACTATGCAGAGAACCTGCATCAAGAGGTCGGTTAGATATCAATCATTAGAGAAAGGATTGACATCTCCTTCTCAGGATGGATACCATCTCTTAATAACCATTTAACAGTAGTTGATGAATCCTCAATCTAACTCTTTATATATACATCCAAGCACCAACCTCTTTGATTCAATAATTGAATCAACAATTGTATGGTAATTAAGATGGCCATGGTACACCATAATTTTACTAAGGGACCTATTATGCAAATTTGTTACTCTTCATTTAGACCATGGAATGATATTTGCAATAATATTTATTGCATAATGGCTCACGGTGGGCTTGCATGTCCAACAATCTCCCACTAGCCCAAAGTGCCATTAATGGGCTAATATTTAAACCCACACTCATGTGACAATCATAGGCTATTTAGAAAAATGGCTAGGTAAGCTGATCAGTCACTCTGTTCCTGAGAGACTATGCCAAGTCCTTTTACGACACTTGCATTTCTTGCAGTAAAAGTGCTCGCATCCACTGTGAATGTTGCACCTTATGCAACCAATACTCAATATTGTTAGTTATAGTGTCCTTGACACTACAACTCAATAATTATTATAATAAGTATTTCCATTATCCTTATCAGAATACCCTTATTCTTGGATATCTCTATCTCCTAAGGTATCCATAGTTAAGACCTTTTAGATCTCTATCTATAAAGTCTTAATTTCTTGAAGATAAGACTTTGAGATCACTATCTCTAATGTCTTGTCCTCTTTGAAGATATTGTTGTTACTACAATCAAGTGGTTTATATTCCATAGTAGGATTACTAACAGTTTACTACTCCCACTGCATGGCAGACATATGGCTTTTGTCTACATTTAGCATACACTCGGCTTCTTGTAACTAATACACAAGGTCAAGCAGTTCTAGCATTCACTTCCTCAACTCTTTGAGGTGCTATCCCTTCAAATAGGTCAGTACCATATCTTAAGGGAAGGGAACCTTCCTTGGGGTTTTCCAAGAATGGAATATGTCCCTAATGTACCGCTAATATGACAGTCCCAACACCCTCTTCTCTTTGCTTCTGAACAACTTCAGAACTAAGATCTAAGATGTATCCTTGAGATCATATCTCAAGGTATGGAATAGCCAAACTATAAAGCACTTATTATCATACTTATATCATTCCAAATGTTTAGGATATTATCTACATATAGCACGATGAATACAATGGCACTCCCATTAAGCTTCACATGATTCATCAAGATTCTATCTGAAATCATAACATTTATGATTTCATAAATTCCATTGTTCCAACTACAAGAAGTTTATTTGAGTCCATAGATGGAATTACTTAGCTTGCACACCTTGCTTTCCTCAAGTATGAATCCTTGGGACTACTTCTTATGAATAACCTCAGAGAGGTAATCATAAAAGGAATGCAATATAGACTTCCATCATGCAGATGTCAAAGTCAAGTTGTAGCTATAGTTAGAAATATTTCGATGGGTTTAAGCAAGGTCATTGAAGAGCATGTCTCATTGTAAGCGATGTCTTCTCTCCGGTGTGTAGCTCATGGCTACGAGCTGCACTTTGAAGGTCCCTACCTTCTCATAAGGTTCCCTCTTTCTCTTGAAGACCCATTTACATCTTAACGAGTCTTACCCATATAGATGGATCCTTGAGAATCCATATACAACATTTGTATATGAAGTGTACTTTAAACATTACTGCTAACATCCATATTTCCATGTCATGATCTTCAGAAGTTTCATCATATGGAGTAAGATCATTTGTCAGACTTTACTAACACATGGAATCCATCCTCAAACTCATTTGAAGAGGTGTGAGTTTCATCTTTAATTGTCCTTTAAGTTTCCGATTTCAGGAGCATCAATATCTTCCCAAGATTAAATGAGTTCCTTCATTTCATTTTCATCTTAATTCTCAAGAGAGTCATCTTCTAAGAATCATTTCTTTACAGATGAAATCTTTTGAGAATATCAAGGTCATAAAGGAGGTATCCAATACAATCAATTATTTTCGGGGTGCTAGATTCCGGCATACTTGCATGAAACCTAATTAAGGTCATATATTGTAGTCTCTACTACAGGTATGACTGAAAACTAAGAGGTAATTATGCTAAGATTCATCATTGATCAAATCATGTCACACATGATCCAATTGCATCTCCCTACAACTCTATTAAGTTTAGGTGTATTAGGAGGATTTAGATAGGAATGATATTCCTTTCTCTGTAAGGTATTCTTTGAATTCATCTAATAGGTACTCGCTACCTAGGTTAGATCAAATTCACATCTTCCTTCAAACTTTGGTTCTAAACCAAAATCGTGAAATCTTTGAACAAAGCTTTATAAGATGAAGGGAAGAAATCTCATATAATCATCAATGGATATCACATATAATTAATCTTCATTACGATGTATACGATCCACATACATCAATATGTATGAGATCTTGAATACCTTGACATCTTACACCATTCCCAAAGAAGGGTGCATTGGATATTTTTTACTTTTAATACAATATTAACAAGTATGTAAGATTTGAAATTTCAGACATTCTAAAGTTTTATCTCTTACTAGTCTATTGATATCATCAAGAGACTTATATCCAAGGATTTATGCTAGATCGTTGTAAAATGATCTTCATCCACCTATTGACCTTTAAAGGTTTAATTTTCAGTATTAGAAATGTTAATGAACCACTTATTAATTTTCTAATTTGGTAGAGTCCTCCAAATGTCAGATTACTATTAGAAATATATCCATCATAACTCCTTATGATAGGTCTATTCCATAGTTCATGTTTATTTCTAACATTTAGAAATAAACAAAGAGTGCATTCTAATATCTGGGTCATAGAGACATTATCTACGACTAAGGGCTCTCCCACTGGAAATATGAAGTCTATTTATCCAATAGAGATTGTTGCAAGAGTTGCATCAATATCTATGTAGATGACTATTAAACCATAAGATCAAATTTTCTAGTCTTTTAAAGTACATGCATCCAATCGCAAGTGTTATTAGAAGAATGGGTTACAATTATCAGACTTTGATCTTATCAAATAAGAAAGTCAATTTCAATGATTATATTGTAGATTATTCTGATGCACTATCCGAGTCCTTCTCTAAGGATTTTAGATAGTTTTGATAGTCATACCATCAACACATCAGCTAGTTGCACTATTCGCATTCATCCAACTCTTTGGATGTCATATGGAAGTCAGAGAAGTACGGGTCTAACCCATGCTTCCACTGTGCTCCCTTCATCTATAAACAACCATTGCTTTAGACAAAGGATCTTATGTTGAATTCAAAAGATTTCGTATAAGATTATTTCAACATTTATACATGCTTCATTCAATTCATACAATATGACATGAATGAATTGAGTATAGATAGTAGAATGATGACACTCATCATATCTACATACATCTTAACTGTAAAAGACTTAGGTTCAGGTAGGTAGTCAAACATTTTGAATACAACATCTCTTATCGAGCCATCATTCTCCAGAATGTAGAGACCCATGTCATTCATGATTGAATGTCAAGAGCACATATGTATGCCAAAACATTTTCTTAGCTTTTTATTTTACAATTGTGATCGTCATCAATATGTCACTTACAAAGTACATTCGATGAGAGATCAAGACTACAGAAACATACAAGCCCTAGGGTTGTAGTCCTATTGTCTATTTAATTGTCATTCCTCATTATTATGAGGAAACTTACACATTGAAACCAGATACATTATGTGTCCAACTGCAAGTACAATATCTTAATCATGGATCCAATCCATGATATTTTACTGGTTATTATATAGTATAGTATTGAGTGGGTTTCATGAAGGATTATTTGAAATAAGAAATTTGCATAAAATTACATATTTTACTTTGATTTAGGAATTTTATATTAAAGTTGTCTTGCCTTGTCAACACTGAAAGTTCATTCCCTTATTCACTTTCAATGTAAAAGATATACTTACCATTATATCTCAAGAAAGATATGGGATCTCCTTTCTTATCTTTATCACATCCCAATAATATGAGAACCTGTATCTCGGATAAAAATATGTGGGAACACATTCTGCCTTGAAAGTCTAACTTGCATTTTCAATTCGATCTTTAACACCCGAGTCCACCACACCTAAGGTGATGTTGACCCATCGTTAATTGAACCAACAGTCAACAGGAATAGAACTCGCTATACGCAATCCAATATCACCCCAATAATAAGAGGTCCTGATATTGGGGTCCCTATGCATACGACCTTACTCTTTCGAGAAGCAAAGAGCCTGGTCTAGATGCGCTTGTATGCAGGAGTTGTCACTTCGGACTTGCATCTCTTACATACAATCACTGATGATGGAACCCTTTGTCTTGACGGGAGATCATGGATGTTACTTATGTGATCTTCCACATTATTTTCATATTTTAATTAATTATTATGAATTATATTCACATAATTAATTCTTCCTAGGTAAATACCACTCTATTCATAATAGAGAGTTTAATTTTTAATTGGATCTAATTTTTCATCATATTAAAGTAATTATCAATCATCAATCAACCAATAAATAATTTTTAATTGTTACTTGAAGGATGGTATACTTTCAAAAATACGTATTACTCGAATTTTAATAATTAGAAAAATACATCATGATTGCTCCAAACATTATCCCTTCCTTACCCGTTGTCATGGCCAGTTCCGATGGGAGTGGGACATACCGCTCACGGAGCAACCTGCTACCAAATGCTCTACGACTAGACACCATATCCGCCTCAGGTAAAGATAATGCCAATTGATCACTTTGCACTTGAGATGATAATCGGTCTTTCAACTGAAGTTATACCATATAATAATAATCAAAACATTTTTTATTAACATTATTGGAAGATTTCCTAAACAAATCCCCATTCCTATTCAAGCATCAATGTTTGTTGGAAGGTTCATGTAACCAAATGTTATCTAGATCATATCTAATCAAGTTGGTTATGGTCAATGTCATTAAAGGAAATAATAATCATATTTAAATATTTCAAAATATTCAATAATAATTATCTTAGGAAATTAACCATTAAATTCCATTAGTCTATTTGAATGACAATCAGAAGGTTCATGATCATGTATGTAATTTCCAGTAGTGACCCCTACTTACTAAAAGTAGCATATCTCAATCAATTTAAATCCAAATCAAGCAAAATAAGTTTCCAGAGTTTGCTAATTTGATTTACAACAGAATCCAAGTGATATTAACACATTTATAGGCGTTAAAAACAACAACTAACTCTATAACTACGTCTAGATTCGCCATCCCCGAAACGGTGGATATATGTTCATTAAAACGATCATAACTTGAGCAATCAGATTTCAAATCATGCAAACTCTAATATCACTATTTCATTAATTTTTGGGGAACGTAATACTAGTGATAACTTCGTGTTTCATTTTAAACAGAGCTGAGAATACTCACAAAACAAGGCTACGTGAATGAAATGCGATAAAATTTTCACAAGCCCTAATGAGCCCAAGTCTTGATAAGTTTATGGATTGTATCCAAAAACTCCAACCTAGCTCTGATACCACTTGAAGGATATGGGAAAAATACTTAAGCACATCACAAAAGCGTGAGGATCGCATCGTATGCGATCAGGAATGACTGGTCGCACTAGTTGCTCGAGGTAGCGAAATTTAAAAAATTTAAACGATGAAACCACATGATCCAAGAACACTTCTCGGATTGTTTCATCTAAACCACTTACAAGTATTAGGTTTACCTCTTGAAGCATGGTTGTGATTGAGTCTCTAAATGAGGAGACCTCCTATCTCAAGTCTGATCCAATGGAGGAGACGCTTACAATCACGTTGATGAGATGCGTACTCCTCGCAATCCATTTGATGATCCAAGTGTCGAATCTCCAGATCTCATGACACGAGATCCAAAGTCTTCTTCACATGAGAGGCACATCAAAGGAGATGGATATCCATGAGCTAACAATCCGACATCATAACGACGATGATGCGGCGATGGCGACTCTCTTTAGAGCTTCATGGTGGACGACCACAATGAGAGAGAGGGAGAGAGACTTGGTGTGTAGATAGAGAGAGAGAGGGTGATAGAAATTATTTTGATGTAACTTGAAGAGCAAGGTGACTCTTCTTTATAATATTTTGGGATCCGTGGATCTCAATCCACGGAAACACAAAAGCAATGGATGAGATTGATTTGTGTTTCTTTCAATGGCATGATTTTGTTGTAAAAATACAACAACAATTAATTTGATTAAATCAAATATATATTGAATAATAAATATAAATTAACTTCAAATCAAATCAATTATCTTGGAGATAATTGGAAGGAGATAATTATCTACCAACCAAGGGGGACGACCACCCAATCCCATTGGGACTTGGTGGCCATCCACAAACTTTGGTGGATGGAAATCCTTTCCAATGAGATTAAATTATCTCATTCATACATTATCTCACAATAATAATTCTCAATTATCTTAAGAACATTGCAATCATACCATTTGAAATTTGTGAATCACATTTACAACCCAAAATACAATGTAAATTATATTTTCAATTAATTATTAAATGTGAATCCAATTCACATCAATAATTAATCAACAAATATAAATCACAATAGGCTCTCTCTAATCTATTATAAATCACATTAATAAAATACATGATTAATTTGGATAGTGCTATCCACATTATTCATATCAATGGTAATTTAATCACATTTAGTCATCTTAGATCTCTATTCTCATGTGCCCAAATAATATGAATCACGTTCACATTTTTCACATCTTTGATAATTAAATCATATTTAATATTCTTAAATAACTCTCCTTATAATACGAATCAAATTTAAATTATTCATAATAATTAAATCATATTTAATTATAAATATCTCAAAACATGGATACATATATCAATAGTGAATTTATCCTTGAACTCTTTCAAAGATATTGCGCTTTCTCCATAGATACTTGGATATAAGGACATGACGATTGTATTGTTCCACATATATTGACTTGGATATTGATATCACATCTCAAATCCATATCTTGCGGACCTCTCATAGCTGCTTAATTAAATGAAGACCTTAAATCTAATCTTCTCATTACATCTGAATTACATCCAGATCATTGTTCAACATTTGGACTAAGATCAGATTACTTCTCTATGAGAGTGGTCAAAAAATCTAGACATGTTTCATCACTCCCTCAAAATAGAAGCGTCATGGTTATACATTCGTTTATGATTACATCACCATCATGTATTCCTAATACCTGTATGTCCCGCGTACTGGAAGACCTAGAGTAAACTCAAAGAATGAGATCAATTTTACAATGTCCACTTCAAGATTTTATCATTAAGTTTTTCATTCGATCATTGGGAGTAAGTATCGATCATATACTTTCCAAAATCATATATCATACCTAGGTGTTGAACATATACTTTTCAAAAGCATATATCAAACCTTATAAATTCAATCAAGCTTCCAAAGCGACACGACCGTGCACAGAATTTGATTCTTCCCAATATCTCATGAGTGAGATCACGTCTTCTGATTTGGTAATGAACCTGTATAATCCCTTTGAGAGATCTTATTACTCATATGCCCTTGCATGCACACCAGCACGTCAGTGTATAGACCTTGGTTAGGTCATTAACCTATTTGTCTGCCAAAAGTACATACTCAGACATATAGTAAAGCACTTGTCTCTTGTCAAAGGATATATGCCTATATCGTGACATCATACGACATAGGTCTTTGGTTATCTCTATCTCGTTAGGTCAACTCTTTGACATAAATTATCTAGCACCTCTGAATCTCTATTCCTATGTAGAGGACCTACATCAAGTGGTCAGTTAAATAACAACCTTTAGAGAAAGGATTGACATCTCCTTCTCAAGATGGAGATCATCTCCTAATAATAATTTGACAGTACTTGATGAGTCCTCAATCTAACTCTTTAGATATTCATCCACGCACCATCCTCTATGATTCAATAATTTAATCAACAACTGTATGATCATTAAGATGACCATGGCACATAACCCTAATTGTTACAAGGGACCTATTATGCAAATTAGTTATTCTTCGTTTCAGATCAAGGATTGATATTTGCAATAATATTTATTGCATAGTGGCTCGTCGTGGGCTCGCATGTCCAACATTGACTACGTGAGTCGTTGGGTTGAAGCTATTCCCCTCGATCTACTGACAACTGTAGTGTGTGTGATTTCTGAGATAGCGCATCATCTCGCGGATCAGGATTCCGAAGATTCTGACATCAAACGGGGGTAGTCACTTCATCAAGAAATTAACGAAGGAATACAAGATCGAGTACTGAGTCGCGTTTCCTTATCATCCCCAGACCAATGACATTGTAGAATTATCAAACAAAGACAATCTTGTAGAAGCTTGTGAAGCTGGACAGAAATAATTGATCCCAACTCTTAGACTCTGTCCTTTGGGCATACAAAACCACTTACAAGTCTACCTTGGGCATGGCACCTTATCGTTTCGTGTATCGAAAGCTGTGTCATCTGCTCATAGAACTGATCTACAAATCATTATGGGCAATCAATTTATGCAACTTGGACTCATGCAAAGGTGGTCATCAAAGAAAAGAGGATCTGAACAAGCTCCAGGAATTCCGAGACTATGCTTATGATAACACCTTGATGTACAAGGAGAAGATTAAATACTGGCATGACCAACACATCAGACAAAAGATCTTCGAGATTGGACAAAAAGCGTATCTATTTGATGAAAATTCATGATATTCTTGGGCAAATTAAAGAGTAAATGGACAAGACCATTCAGAGTAAAAGAAGTGCATGAAAATGGAAGCATTTTGATATCAGATTTGTCACAAGATGCATAACCATTCACCATCAACATTTAATTACTGAAGCAGTACCTTGAGCATGACACTTTCCTGATCGTTGTCAATGCAATTCAAATAATCATTAACGAAGCCTCCACAACCAACACAACAACAAAAAATTTAGATAGCATCCCTCAAAACCTCTTCCTTTAGTTTCCTTCTTTTCTTCTTTTCGGTTGTATTTTCTATTTTCTATTTTTTCCTCATTCATTGCTTCCATGCATAGGATATTCTTCATCCTAAGTATAGGGGGGATGAGTGACTTCATATGTTCATTATTTGAAACATCTCCTATCTCCTCACCTGTTGATATTTTCTATCTGTACTTAGGGATATCTTACCCGAAGTGTAGGGGGAGATAATCTGAATCGTTGAGTTGTTCATTCCCATCCTCGATCCTCCCTGCATGTAGATACAATCTTCTATACTTAGGATTTATTGATCCTAAGTATAGCGGGACAGCTGACTTCCCATTCATTCATTACTTATTCTTTAGTCATTGTAGTGTATGCTTGCTTATACTTACTGCGAGTTATGTTAATTCTTTTATCTTCAGTCTATGAGGAAATAACTCAATCTAAGTATGTGGGTTCGTTGATAAATAGAAAATTTGGCCGAAGTCGTTTCAATTTACAAGGTGTACAAATAGTTGTTGATGTGGCCTTAGGCAAAATCTCTGTTTAATCAACAATTAACCCACAACAAGAATAAAACAATAAATATAAAAAACGTGTGTGGAGTTAAAATTTATCATAACTCTACAACAATGTGTATAGCGTGCAAGTATGTGTAGAGGTCGAACACTGGGAGCAAATGAGAGTAGGCAGAAAGATGCTCAAAACTTTGTCTTTTATCTCTTATCCATGTTATTGTTTTTGTGGGTTTCTAATTTTATATATTTTTTATTTTTTATTTTTTTTATTTTTGTATTTGACTTTTAATTTTCCAAATTTTATATTTTCTTTTTATATATATTTTTTATTTTTATATTAATTTTTCTTTTATAAACAACATAACATATATAAGGCTTTATATAAATAATATATAGTATTAAATTTATAAATACTAATAAAAATAGATAAAATACAAATAATAAATTGTTTTTTTAATATTTCTCTAATTTCTTAATCATTTTTCTGGAATTTTGCTTAATTTTTAGGTATTTTTAAAGTAAAAAATATCCCAAATAAGGGATTAAAGATATACAAAAATTGAATTGGATTTTAAAAATAGTAAATAAAACTCCAAAATTATCCAAATAAAGTTTAATATTTAAATAATTAAAATTATAGATTAGAAAAGATATTTTTGGATTTTTTTAAGAATTTTTAAGATTTTTATAAAAGTTTTTTTTGGGTTTTTTTTTATTTTTAAGCTTTTTATTTTTCTATTTTTAGTAATTTTTTGGCTGTAAATAAAATAGGATAAAATATACTATATATATATTTTGTAATTTCTAGATGTATTTTTATATTTTTGGTATTTTCTAAATTAGATAGGGAATAAATAGTCTCCATTATATTTTTAATAAATAATTAAATACTTAAAAATGCATAGTAAACACGTGGTGTGATAGTATAAGGCACGAGGTATTTTTCCCAATTTTTGTGTATTTTTAGGAGCACCATAGATATTATTAAAAAATAGATAAAATCAAACAAAAATCAATGTCCTAACATGGGCATTTTTACAAATAAAATAAACTATAGTGCTCTTATGCAATTTTGTCAACATAATAGAACATTTATTTACTTTTAAAGATTAATTTAAAATATACAAAAATGCCAGGGTGTATATTGCAATTTTGCCACCTCACATGGCCCGCCACGTGAGGTGATGTGGAATGAACCATAGTGTAATTAGAGAAAGCTCGGGGTCCTTATTGCAAAATTTCCAATTTATTTATAACACTAACTTTTATTTACAAGATCAAAGAATAAAATACAAAAAGTATGGGGCTGGATTTGCAATTTATATCTTTATTGCATAGATCCGATGACTGATGGGCTTCCACTTAACACACGTCGCACATCCAACGGCCTGTACCACTTCACCGATGATCGGTCATGATTAGATCACTTGAGTTGATCAGACGTTGATGGCATGGCTCCATCCAACGATTGACGATCAAATTATCACATGCATTTGATCCGACAACGGAGAAGCACAATCGAAGAATAGGGAAGAACTTTGGGGAAGCCAAACTTCGATCCCTCCTCCTCCGCATCTCCAACATCCTTTGAAGCTCCAAGGTGGCCCAAAAGTTTCCTGGCAAGATCCTCTTCGTGCTAGGGGCATCAGAAAGGGCAGAGGTTCACTGGAGCGCCACCATGGGGTGGATGAACAGGTGGCGGCCCAGATACCTCCGATAGACTTCGAACTTGGCTCATGGTGCTTATTTGCGCCTCTATCCTGCATAGGATGATGAAGGGACTGAGGGCAAAATGCATCGGCCCCATTAAACGGAAAGATGAGGCATAGGGGGGTCTTGGCGGTGAGATCCGACGAGGTGGACCTCGTAATCCAGATTCGAGGGGGGTCTGGGGAAGCGAAGGTGTAGGGGATGGAGTAGAAATGAATGGGAAGTTGATGAGGTGGAAAGGGGGGGTCGGAAAACAAGCGAGGTCACAATGGAACGTTCGGCGGAGCGGAGCTCCAGCGAACTGCGAATCCTCGATTCTACGCTAAAATGCTATACCAAGGAATAATCTACTTGCAAAATTAAAAAGCTAGAATTAAAATCTACCAAAAGAAATAAAAGGCGCGGCTCTAATCTGGCATGGGGCCAAGTGATGAATTTACGTTTCATCATCTTTATTCTATCATTTTGGCCTTAAAAACCCTAGTAAATGCGTGTAAATAGGCTTAATTTAGGCATTTTAGCATCCGTGCATATTTGTGTAAATAGTGTACAAAATACGATTTTTTAAGCCAAAATTATAGAATAAAGAAAAGAAAAGAATAAGAATAAAATATTGCAAATATTTTATGACCCGAAACCCCGAAACCTAGGCATCTCGATGACTAGGTCGACAAGGAATAAAGTAGAGGAGATAAGGGCCAATATACAATAAAAATCCCTTTTATTTCATTCATTCCTTATTCATCTTCAGACCTATTTTTGATTCCACTTTTTATACCTCAAATAAAGAAACTTTGTACATGAAAGTTGTAGATAATTAAATAAAGAAAAATACAAAATTGATTTCACACAAAAATAATATACAAATAAAAAGTTATGATCTAAATAAAATTCCAGAATCCTAACTTCCCAGACCTGTATCTCTTAAATAAAAGCCCCAAACGCATAAAAATCACATTAATTGTATATAATTTTAAATAAGCTATTTAATGAAGGTGGTTTCGTATTTGGCAGAGCTACGGTTTGAAAGTTGAGTTTTGGACCCCTATTGTATACTTGTACATATTAAATTATTCATTTTATTAATTATTCAATTTTTTATATTTTTATAATTTTGTAAATATTATTTATAATATATGTGTACATTAAAATCAGAATAAAATACTAAATAAAACATAGAAATAAAAACACTTTTATATAATACATAGGTAAAATACTTGTACACATACCTATGTAATTATTACTTCTATTTTATTAAGTGTACAAAACACTTCAGAAAATAAAATCAAAATATATTTAAGTATATAAAAATATTTTATAAGTTTATAAAAATAATAAACTAAATATATAAATTAAATTTACAAAATAAAAATAAAATATTAAAATATATAGATATGTATACCCATATAGCCTATAAATGGAAACTTGTTATTTTTAATCTCGAAAAAATAAATAAAAATTGTAATAAAATACTTTATAAAATAATAAACATTTTTCATTTTATAATCTAAAATTAATAAAATTGTGTATTATTTTTTTTTTATCAATTTTCTAATTATTTTTTCCAACGATTTTTCTAGTTGGTCCACGTGGACCAACCAGATTCAACCGTTGGTTTACCTCGGCAAACTCCCTAACCGAGGTCTGCTAGTGCGTCAGACCTTTTTTTTGTCTGTTTTTGCGGATTTTTCTAGGTCGCATCTTTCCTCCTTTCATGATACTTCCTTCATGATTTTTTATGCCCGAATATCCATGATTCACGCCTAGATGTTTTCTTGGGCATTGGATCATCGATGCATCTGATTCGCCTCGTTCTTCGCATGCCCATCAACCACCTGTACATAGCCTACCCGACCCTTCCTTCTCTATTTGAACCCTCTTCCACCCGTGTTTTGACCTTTGTTCACCGTGCTCTGGACCGGAAGGGTGACAACCTTCCTCCAGCACGCGCGCGGAGCTCATGCGAGGTCTGAGGCAGCGCTTCCACCCATCTCCGGCCAACTGGCCGTGAGGTACCTATCTCGGGCATCCTTGCATTTGCGGTCTGTTTTACTTGCTTTTCTAGCATTTTCTTTACATGCCGTAGCCTTAGGAATCATCTAGAACTCTCCAGTTCGCTTGAAATCCATCGAACCACCTTAGCCACCAACTCACCGGAGCTTGCTCCGGCGAGTACTCATTTCGCCACTCCACGCTCCCAACACGCCCTTACAGGGTCGGGGCAATTTACCCCCGACCCTATCACTTTTCCTTGCAGGTACCAGACGTCATACACGTGTCTAGAGGCGATTTTGCTCTTTGCCGAAGGTGCCTGGGACCCCCCCTCTTCTCCGACATCATGGGGGAATTCCAGTGGCCGTCGCCGTCTTTTGAAGCCTCCAGCGTCAGGAGGGCACATGCAGGAAGCATCTGGACCTTTTGAAGCTTCAGAGCATGCTTGAGGGGGGCGCTATCATCGAAGGAAGGTCGCCGTGGCGTGCCTTCTTCCATGTTCGTCTACCGCCAGTCCCCGCCGTCAGATCAAGAACCAGCGGCCAGGTGCACAGGAGCCATCCGATCTCACAGCCCAGCACCGTCAGATCTCCATTGTCCTTCTAATCGTGGCTGTCGGGTGTGAATCGGCATCGGACGTCCAGGTGCCGACATGTGGCTTTAGTGGATACATCTGCACCGTCGGATAGCATGAGCCCCGGGTATTTTGCAAAGTTTCACCCATCGTTTTTTGTATTTAATTAGCAGTATTTAAACTTTCCTATGCCGTTGTTTTATTTTTTAATATTTGCACAATGCCCCCTGGTTTTTGTAATATTCCATTTTGGTCCCTGCCAGGTCACGTGCTCTGCGCACGTGACTTGGCAATTTTGCAGTGATACCCCGGGGAATTTTCATATTTATTTTTAGTCCAAAAACTTTTATTTGCAGTAATATATTTCTGGATACTTTGCACAATAGCCCCGAGGTTTTTGTTATTTGCATTCATCCTTGCCCGGTTACCTGTCCCGTGCACGTGACCCTAGCAATTTTGCGGCGATAACCTCATGGCTTTAGGTATTTAGAGTTGGTCCAGAAAATTTTATATTACGTTTATATATTTTCTGGACAAATCACATTTTGGCCCTTAAACTTTTGCATAATTCCAAAAATACCCCTACTAGTATGTATTTTCTATTTGTTTTCTCTATTTATTTTGTGCTTCTATAAATACCTAAAAAATCCACAAAATGTACCATACATTCCTGTTGCATTCCTCTATCACGTCATATTTTTGTTTTGCATTTTTATTGCATTTTAATATTTATAAAAATTCCAAAACAAGTATTTTCTCTACTGTTTGCATTAGAAAATACATAAAAATTATCAAAACCCCTTGACAAATTCCAAACAATATATATATTGTGTGTTTCTATGTGTTTTAACTTCAATCCAATAATCACTAATAAATTAAAAAGAAAACTCTCAAAAATTATAAAAATCCTAAAAACTTCATAAAAATCTCAAAAACTCCAGAAAAATCCTAAAATATAATTTTGGTCTCTGAATTTTCTCTGATATATTATCTTCAATAGTTTGAGGAAATTTTGATTCTGTTTGATATTTTTCATCCTCATTTTCATTTCGGCCAACAACTTTGTTCATTGTTTTTCAGTATTTTTGCCTTCAAAAATAACAAAAAATTAGGAAAAATCTAGAAAAATCACCAAAACATCAGAAAAATATAAAAAATACAAAAATATTTTTATTTCCTGAATTTTGACTATTTTTACTTCTTTTTATAAATATACTATCTCGCTTTCCTTGTATTGTATATATATTCTATTTAATGAAAAAGAAAATGAAAAAATATAAAATATAGAAAGAAAATATAAAATTAGAAAATTAAAAATCAAATATAAAAATATAAATTAAAATAAAATTAAGAAAATATAAAATTAAAAACACACTTAAAATAGCATTTATAGACGAATCATCACATTCACATTTTGTGCATTATTGCCCCGTTCTACCTGTCTGCTCCCTGTGTTCGACCTCTACACTGCTTGCACACTATACACATCCTTTGTAGAGTTATAATAAATTTTAAGTCCACACTACTTTTCATTGTTTGATTTCTGTTGTGGGTTAATTGTTGTTCGAAGATCTGATTTCTTGCGGGTCGCCTCAGTGACATTGTGATCCCGCCTTGTGTGGATTACTTTAGACCCATGAAAAATTGTTTTCAACTCTAAGGAGAAGGACAGTCTCCGGAGCACCACCGTGGGTGCATCTCCTTCCTCCATGAGCGTCCACGACCTTCAGGGATGCACTACCAATCACGTAGAGACCTGCTTGGCCGAAGCCGCGAGCTCTAGGGCTAGGGAAATGGCCAAAAAATCGTGGAGGAGGAGATGGAGTTTTTTAAATAACATAATGAACACCCTTAGCATGAAATCGGGGATTTGATAATTCAAACACGCCACGTGCTTGGATGGGATAGTTGACCAGTGGTCAACTGTCAAAGCTCTATCGTTGGTCCATGTAAGCATGCTACTGGACAAAACAACAGGGTTATTTGAAAATAAGCATTTAAAAATAGATTTTGATTTTAACAATTTTTGTGTATAAAAGAAAAAATGTTTATTATTTATTTAGTATTTTATTATAATATTTTTTATTTTTTGGTGTATTTTATTGGTAGTTAGTTTTTAATAGTGTATTTATAGGTATATTTGCCTAAATTTTGTACATTTTTTTATTTTGTATATTTTATTTTATCATTTTATTCTTTTATTTTATATATTTATAACTTATTTTTTGAGTATAAATATATTTTTGTTATATTTTATGATACTATGTGTACACATAAATAAATTGATATGTATATTTTATATGTATACTTATATGTATTTTGCCTATGTTTTATATACATCTTTTTATTTTAATATATTTTATTGAGCTTTATTTTGGTTTTATAATTTTAATAAAATATAGATAGTATTTACAATATTATAAAAATATAAAAGAATGAGAATAAAAGAATAGGGCCCCTTTTATTTATATACATGTATAACGTAGGTATTTTGTTTATGTATTTATAGACTTGTTTTATTTTACATTTACATTTTGGTTTCATTTTAGTTTTAATATGTACATGTGTTATAAACAATATTCACTAAATTACAAAAATATGAATTTGTAAAAGTAATGAAGGATGAATAAATTGAATATTTTAATCGTTATAATGTACAATAGGGGTCAAAAACCTAACTTTCACACAGTAACTTCGAAAAATATGAAACCACCACAATTCAATAGCTTGTGAAAAGTTATATATAATTAGAGTGATTTTGATATGTTTTGAGTTTTTATTTGAAAGTTATGTTCTGTGAAGTTGGGTTTTTGACTTTTTATTTTGTGTATAAAATAAACATTGTATGTTATTCTTGTACAACTCAATTCTGTAATTTTATTTACATTATTATATACAACTTTCATTACAAAGTTTCTTCATTTGATGAACAAATAATAAAGAATAAAATAGGTGTCAAAAAATGCATAAATAATGAATACAAGAATTGGGTTTTATTATATTTTTGGCCCTTATCTCCCCCTACTTTATTCCTTATCGACAAATTCAATTCTTGACTTGGTCTCGGGGTTCAGGGTCATAAAATATCTTCAATATTTTATTCTTTTTCTTTTGTTATCTTTATTTAATAATTTTGGCATTAAAAACCATATAATAAATACAACAAATAATGAATGCTATTTTGTATAAATAAATGCTATTAACAGTCATCAGCTAGGGTTTTAAGGCCAAAATAATAGAATAAAGGTGATGAAATGGAGATTCAACACCCCCCTATACTTGCCTTTGCTAGTCCCTAGTAAACACTTATGCAATAAGTAAAAAAAGATTAAAGAAGAAAAGAAAGAATAAATAGAATTAATTTCAATAATTAAACTTGTTTTCATAAAATCAAAGTTTGGAGCTCAGGTTAGACCTTGATGTGAAAATGTGTGTGGAACTGGTTGGGAATCAAATTTAAAACACAACAGCCTTCGAGATTCAGAGAAATTGGTTTAAACCACCTCAATAGCCATGTCAGAACTAGCTTACGTCGTACGCAAACCCTTATGACTATGAAGCTGACTTGTACATTGTAAGTTATAGTGGCTCTCCCCAACTAAAATGACAAAGGAACTGACTTCTCCAGAATGATAACCTAATGATTCCCCAATCCAACACTCTGTCCTCGAGGAGCGGGGTATTCCCTTCTAATTTCAAGTGGCATCCAACTCAAGAGGAGGAGGTGAAGAAAAGAATGGATGGTAGCCAGTGTAGCTACCTATCCTGCGATGCATGGCCGGTGTAGTCAAGTCATCCAGCTGCAGGCTCACAAGGTATAACTTTGATGCTCAAGCTTGCTTATTTGCTATACAACATATATACATACTCCGCCAGCCATTTTATTATATTTTCAGGCCTGTCCACTTTTTTGGAGTTTTTTTCTACATACTATTTACAACAGCATTTACATAAGGAGTTTTTCCTCTCCAGCCAGAAGACTATCCCTCTTTTGAAGCATTATTACAACCCGCACTCTCTTGTCTTTAAACTTCATGGTAACCGGATCAGGTTGGGGTGCACTTCCCTCCCTAGACGAGGACGAAAGTTTCCACTCATGTGCGTCTCAAATCAGAAAATCCCTTCCCCTCACCACTCCAACTGAGTTGAGCCAAGTGTAAGGTGCAATTGTCCAAGTTACGTCACGACCGATAAGAGTCATGTGTGCGTCTCAAAAAGTTCTAGTTAGTCGGTTGAGGTGACTTGAACCCAGCCCTAAGTCTCAAAGAATTAAGTCCCCATGGACCTGAAGTACCTTAAACCTAGTTCCCATAAGGTTCCAGTGCAGTTAGGTGCAGTAAAGTCCAACCAAGCTCCAATCTTGACTTTATTGGACTAATTCAATCATCAAGCTCAATTCGAAAGAATGTGAATGATATGCAATTGCTATACATAATGCAGGAAGAATGATGCATTTTTCAAAAAAAAAAGAATTTTTACACAAAGAATTTTGCAAAAAGGAATTTTGGCTCAAGAAGTATAAAATGTGCACAGTTATTTACATGGGTGTGCTGCTTTTTATTTATTTACAAGGGTTCAAAATTTAAAGAATTTAAATGTTTTCACAAGTTATTTTTATAGGTATATATACTATTGGTAAAGAATTTTATTTATTTATATATAAATTTTATTTGTATTTAATGATGCATCTATTCCTCAAATTTATTTGAAAACAATTTTAAAACTATAGTACACAATAATTTTTGCAAACATATACAAACATTTGAAAGCCATTTTTCAAAGTTTTTTCATACAATATATAATCTTTTTACAACCTTTTTCAAAATCAATTGCAAATAGGTTTTCAAAGATTTTATTTCACACAAAGAAAATGATTTTTGTAAATCAAAATATTTTTACAAAGGTTGAAAAGCATTTCATAAAAAGTTTTCCAAACGAGTCACACCATTTTTCAAATCATTTTGCAAAATATTTCTAACCTGATTTATTAATCAGTATATACAAAAAGAATTTGAGGAATGAATGTTGTTATTAATTGATTTTTAATGAATTATAGATGTAACTATAGTATATTTAGCCATATTTATTATTATCAATATGAAAGTACGTGTTATGGCTAAAGTATATACATAGTATATGCGACCCCCCATACTTAGCATGAGTTATGTACTCATAGATCGAAGAAGAGAAATAGAAGACATAACTCATACTGAGTATAGAAACGCCTATAGTACAACGACTGAGTGAGAAAAGAATGAATAGATGTATCAATAAGAATGTGACCGTCCCCCTATACTTAGGATCAAATAATCCTAAGTGTAGCAGACTGTACACAATGCAGGAAGGGCCAAGGGTGGGAGTAAATGGATCACAACTCAGTCTGTCCCCCTATACTTAGGGTGAGATATCCCTAAGTATAGAAGAACAAATCAACAAGAGAGGAGACAGTGGAGGGGATCAACGAATGAAAGAATCTTGGGTGCACACCCCCTATGCTTAGGAGAAAGTACGTCCTATGTACAGAAAACTGATAAAAAGTGGCGACACCTTGTTTTCAGAAATAAAAAAAGAAAAGAGGAAAAGAAAAACATATATAGATAGATGACAAGATCATAGAGAGTGTACATATCACTCCTCCTATACCGAGAGTGAAAGATCCTAAGTATAAGCAACAACAAGAGTAATGAAACAGAACAGAGAAAGAACAACACGTTGTATACCCCCTATACTTAGGACAAGGTACATCCTAAGTATAGACATAAAGATATAGCGCATGATCTGGGTACACGTGACATACGGGAGAAAGAAGGAATGCAAGACAAAATGCATATATATGACAAGGTAGACTGGTGAAGTGCAGGACGGTATCTGACAAGTGAATACCATACTCTCGTCTTCGTCTCCCTATGAGTGAAGTAGATCATCGGCTCATAAGGAAGTAATGAGTGAGTGGAGCCGATACCGTAAGACTTGGAGAAAGAAGGAACAATACAAATTACTCCAAGTCAATCATGGTCTCAAAGATGTAAAGACAGTGAGAAATAGGAGACTCTCAATGCAGTGGTGTGGTATCTGATGGTCGTAATGTCAGAAAGATAACAAGAACACACTTTAACACCACGAGACATGGCTCAACCCTGTGAGTGTCGTCAAGGTGAGCATAATCTGCTGAGTCAAAGATATCAGAAGACTCGGCTCCGTGCTCCTATAGACAGGAGACACAACCAGGGAGGAGACCAAGTACACAATTCATAAGACCCGACTTTGTGCTCCACCAGAAAGGAGGCACCAGAAGTGAAGCCGAGTACCTACAAACTGAAGTACCTTCCCGCAGATAACCCTCGGGGAGTAGTACTTGCTAGTCAATGAATAATCATAAGAGTGCTCACCCTTACGAGGGTTGTCAAGGTGAGAAGACTAAAAAGGAGTCAGATCCATCAGACGGATCATCAGAAATGGTCTCGGTAGGCGACAGATCGGCTACTAGAAGAAGAGACCGACAGGTCAAGAAAATGTGACAGTGTCCCACAGACGACCCTCAAGGAACTTACTACCAACTAGCAAAGGAATAATCAGAGGAAGAAAGCTCATCCTTGTGGGGACCGATAAGGAGAGCAGACTCAAAGGAGTCTAGTCAGATAGGTCCCAAAATCCAACAGATTTGATAAATAACCAAGGTAGTGGGACCTGAAGCATATCATATGACCCGATTCCGTGCCCAAACATATAGAAGACACAATCAGCAAGGGGAAGCGAGCGTAAATAATATGTTGCATTTTCTCACAAACAGTCCTGGGGGAATAATGCAAGCTAGATCGGTGAATATTCATATTAGAACTCGCTCTTGCGAGGGTCGTCAAGGAGAGAAAAGACTCAAAGGAGTTGGATCCATCAGACGGACCCTCAGAGGCGGTCTCGGTATGTGACAAATCAGCTACCATCAGAAGAGACCGACATCTGAAGAAATTATTATAGTCTCTCGTAGCTAACCCTTGGAGAGTACTATGAACTAATCATAGGATAATCAGAAACGTTGGACTTATCCTTGCGAGGACCGTCAAGGAGAGAAGACTCAAAGGAGTCCATGGAATTGGCCTCTTGCACTGAGAGATTGGACATCAAACAGAGAGTCCAAATAGTCAAATAAAACAACTTGGTTTCGGGCCCCAATGAGCTGGAGACATAGTTAGTGATTGAAACCAATCATAAAGAAAATGTTGCATCCTCCTACAGATAGTCCTCGATGAGTCAGGCTAACTAGGTCAATCAAGACATGGGAATGATGACATTACATCTCAGGTCCTCAAAATCAAGCAATCATCAATCCTTTGGAGGGCATAAGATCATGTGATGGACAAAAGATCCAATCTCATCAATCAAATGTCGTCCCACGAGTTAATCCAATCAACTGAGATGGCACAAAATATAAGTAAAAATCCTCTAAGTGCCATGGGTGGATGGACGAGTCAGGAGATTGAGGATGGGTCAATTAAAAAAATGAGTGAGATCATGTGGGTTTCAGTCACTATCATTGTGAGTCCAAATCCAGATAGGCAATCAAATCACTAAATCAAGATGGGTGGAATCACAAAGTAATTTGTCTAATCATTGTTCATGAAGCATCATCAAGTCATCACAATATATCACATCCTCAATCCGGTGTGCGTGATCAAAAATCCTGAATAATGAGTCACACCTAGTAATTGTGGATCATCAAAGTTCTCAATAAGATCCAAGCACATATCAAGTCCAGATCCACCAAATGTAGCATACCAATCTCAGCTTTCTCAAAATCATCCCAACTTACTCAAATAATAAATGAAAGTCATAATCCTCGATGCAGGCTATATCCGTAAGCACAACAATCCTGGGTAAGAGAAGAGATTATACGGGGGGTACGAGGAGGGAGGGCGAGAAGAGATCGGAACAAAGACAAAATTGTGTGTTCCACACAAGGTGGGAACACATCCAAAATTGTGTTTTCAGGAGAGGGTCTCCTCGAACCGGACTAGATATGGGTGATATGGGAAAAACCGCAAAATCCAGCAAAGATGATGAAGCTCAAGACCCAATCACGACACAAATGCAAATGAGGAAATACATGTATATGAGAGGTAGAAGGACTCAATGATGAAATTACACACACATATGGGACTGAAGACTCTAAGAATTACTAAAACACAGATGGACTCAAAGTCACAATCAATACACAAAGAAAACCCCCAGTTCACCTACTCTTCACAGTGAAGACCGAGATGTGGTCTTTTTATCTTGTCGATTTTAGAGTTTGATGATCATCAAAAAGTTGTATACACCAAATACAGACTTGGGATTTGGGCCCTGATCCTTATTGTGTTGGTGAGAATAAAATGCGCATATAAGGAGGGAGTTGCTCTCCCCAAGACAAGGAATCCATTACATTTTATTTTAGAGATCAAGTAGAGTTAGCAATCCTGATTTTATTCTGGTTATCACTTTTTTGGTTTATTTTCAATGCACGTGCCTAACAGTTTTCCAATTCTAGTTGACATCCTAGGTGAGAAAAATCAGAGGGAGAAGATCATAAAAGCCATGCAAGTCAGAAATCGATGATGCATGCCAAGTCAGAAGACCTATAGTGCTTCCTAGCTCTCTCCATGCGGGATGCTAGACAAAATTGAAAACTATGCTACATGAGATGCAATCCGATTAAATCGCCTTAAGATAGTAACTGCTATCAATGTGAAGCACAAAATGTTAATTATTTAAAATTGGGATCCAAAAGTCCGGTCTCTGAAATGCATCGATGTCCGCCACAACGGATCCTGCTAGTGTTGTATAGAACTCTCTCGAGGCTCCATCTTAAATCCAAATAAATAACAATTATTATTTGACTAAGTCCAAGCACAAGTCTATAGGTACATGCAAATATATTAGGGGCTTTGGACCTTAGACTATCGAGCAAGTAACTCCTAAGCTAGGGCTCATTCATACAAAATAATAAAAATAAAAGCAAATAAACAAATAGAAATAAGGCGGGAAGAAAGCAAGAAAATCGGTGAGGCCCCCAAGGGAACAATCCCTTGGGCAATGGACCTCGCGAAGTCGAAGTACCTAGGAGAGTCCAAATTATTACAATTAAGTGTCACTCTCTCGTACATAAATATACATAATAATAAAAATAAGAAAATGCAGAATAAAATAGAATGTCTTCAAAAATTCTTCTCCATCTATCCTTGGCGCTCTTTCCTGTCAGCTGAGCAAGAAAGGCTGACTCAGCCTTGTTTGGGTGCACCGTCCTCCTAAGAGGTCCTCCTTTGCATAATGGTTCCTCGCATCAAAGACAAACATAGTAGTGGTCAGAACAATCAACAATTAATATCAACTAATTAATGAAAAATAAATACTGATAAATAAAAAATGCAATAAATAAATGGACAAGAGAAAAGAGGCAAAACAAAATAATCTCCTACACGACTTTGCTCCCCGACAACGACGCTGTTTGATAATCAGAAAGTTTGGCCTAAGTCATGTCAATCCACAAGGCAGACAAACCGTCGCTGATGTGACCTCAGACAAAATCTCTTTTTAATCAACAATTAACCCACAACAAGAATAAGGCAATAAATATAAAAAAATGTTGAGTTAAAATTTATTATAACTCTACAACAATGTGTATAGCGTGCAAGTATGTGTAGAGGTCGAACACATGGAGCAAACGAGAGAAGGAGGCAGAAAATTGATCAAAACTTTGTCTTTATCTTATGTCCATGTTATTATTTTTGTGGGTTTTTAAATTTAAATTTTTTTAATTTTTAATTTTGTTTTTTATTTTATATTAGTTTTTTAATTTTCCAAATTTTTATTTTCTTTATATATATTATTTCTATATTACTTTTTCTTTTATAAATAACATAACATATATAAGGCTTTATATACACAATATATGATATTATATTTATAAATACTAAAAAATATAGACAAAATATAATGATAAATTGTTTTTGGGTTTTTAATATTTCTCTATTTTTTATTATTTTGCTGGAATCTTTGCTAGTTTTTATGTATTTTTAAAGTCAAAAATATCCCAAATAAGGGATTAAAGATAGCCGAAATTGAATTGAATTTTAAAAATAGTAAATAAACTCCAAAATTGTCCAAATCAATTTTAATATATAAATATTTATTTAAATAAAATTATAAAATATAAAAAGATATTTTTGGTTTTTTTGATTTTTAAGCATTCTGTTTTTCCAATTTTAGTCATTTTTGGTCTGTAAATGAAATAGGATAAAATATACTATATGTAATTTTTTTTGAAATTTTTGACACATTTTATATTTCTTGATATATTCTAAGTTAAACAAGGAATAAATAGGCTCCATTATATTTTTTATAAATAATTAAAATACCCAAAATTGCAAAGTAAACACATGACAAGGTATTTTTACCTATTTTTATGTATTTTTAGGAGCACCATAGATATTGTCAATAAATAGATAAAATCATACAAAATTCAATGTCCTAGCATGGGCACTTTTGCAAATAAAATAAACTACTTGGCTAAGATGCAATTTTGCCAATGTAATAAAATATTTATTTAATTTTTAAAGACTAATTTACAATATACAAAAATGCCAGGGTGTATATTGCAATTTTGCCCTCTCACATGGCCCACCACGTGAGGTTATGTGGAATGGACCAAAATGCAATTACAGAAAGTTCATTGTCCTTATCACACAATTTCAAATTTATTTATATTGCTAACTTTTATTTACATGATTAAAAAATAAAATACAAAAAGGATGGGGTTGGATTTGCAATTTACCACTTTATTACATTAATCTGACGACTGATTGGCTTCCACTTGACACGCGTAGCACATCCGACGACCTGTACCGCTTCACCGATGATCGGTCGTGATTAGATCAATTGAGTTGATCGGACGGTGATGGCATGGCTCGATCCAACGACTGACAATCAAATTGGCACCTACATCTGATTTGATGGAGGAGATGCATGGTCGAAGAACAGGGAAGAACGTCGGGGAAGATGAGCTTTGATCCCTCCTCCTCCATGTCTCCAGCGTCCTATGAAGGTCCAAGGTGGCCCAAAAGTTTCCTGGCAATATCCTCTTTGTGCTGGGGGCATCAGAAAGGGCGGAGGTTCACCGAAGTGCCACCATGGGGTCGAGGAAAAGGTGGCGACCCAGGTACCTCCGGCAGGTTTCGAACTAGGCTCCTTGCACTTATTTACGCCTCTATCCTGCACAAGACGACGAAGGGACCGAGGGTAAAATGCATCGACCCCGTTAAACAACGAGATGAGGTGTAGGGGGTCGTGGCGACGAGGTCCGACTAGGTAGATGGAGGTGGAGCTCGTATTCCAGATCTGATGGGAGTCTGGGGAAGGCAAGGTGTGGGGGATGGAGTAGAAACAGAGGGGAAGCTTATGAGGTGGAAAGGGGGGTCGGAAAACAAGCAGGGTCACCATGGAACGTTTGCCGAAGTGGAGCTCCAGCAAACTACGAATCTTCGATTCTACGCTAAAATGCTACACTAAGGATTAATCGACTAGCAGAATTAAAAATATAGATTTAAAATCTACCTAAATAAATAAAAGGCGCAACTCAAACCTGGCATGGGGTCGAGGAGTAGGACGATCGCTGGAGCGCCGCCGTGGGCGCACCTCCTTCCTCCGTGAGCATCCACGACAATCTAGGATGCACTACCTTTCACGTAGAGACTTTCTTGGCCAAAGGGGAGATCTCTAGGGCAAGGGAAATTGCCAAAAAATCATGGAGGAGGAGATGGAGTTATTTAAAGAACATAATGAACACACTTATTGACCATCTAAAAACAAGAAAATCAAGCTATGTACTAGATATATGAGGGTTGGGCGTGTGTGTACAATGATCAAGGAGCAAATCTTATGAATGGATTGTTGTCAATGGAGAGACGTATCAAACGGAAAAAAGGGCACAGAATCGGGGATTTGGTAGTTCTGACGCGTCAGGTGCTTGGATGGGATAGTTGACCAGCAGTTAATTGTCAATTTGTCATTGGTACATGTATGCGCGCTACAGGACAAAAGAACAAGGTTATTCGAAAATAAGCTTTTAAAAATAGATTTTGATTTTATTAATTTTTGTGCATAAAATAAAAAAATGTTTATTATTTATTTAGTATTTTATTATGATATTTATTTATTTTTTGGTGTATTTTATTAGTAGTTAGTTTTTAATAGTGTATTTATAGGTATATTTGCCTAAATTTTGTATAATTTTATTTTTATTTTTTATATTTTATTTTATTATTTTATTATTTTATTATATATTAATAACTTATTTTTATGAGTATAAATATATTTTTGTTATGTTTTATGATATTATTCCTACACTTAAATAAATAGATATATATATTTAATAGGTATACTTATATGTATATTGCCTATGTTTAATATACATCTTTTTATTTTAATATATTTTATTGAGCTTTACTTTGGTTTTATATTTTTAATAAAATATAGATAGTATTTACAATATTATAAAAACATACAAAATAAAGAATAAAAGAATAGGGTCCCCTTTTATTTATATACATGTATAACATAGGTATTTTGTTTATGTATTTAAAGAATTATTTTATTTTACATTTACATTTTGGTGTTATTTTGGTTTTAATATGTAAATGTGTTACAAATAATATTCACAAAATTATAAAAATATGAATATGTAAAAATAATGAAGGATGAATAAATTGAATATTTTAATCGGTATAATGTACAATAGGGGTCAAAAACCTAACTTTCACATAGTAACTCCGAATAATATGAAACCAACACCATTAAATAGCTTGTGAAAAGTTATATACAATTAAAGAGTGATTTTGATAAGTTTTAGTTTTTATTTAAAAGATATGGGTCTGCGAAGTTGGGTTTTAGGCTTTTTATTTTGTGTATAAAATGAACACTGTATGTTATTCTTGTACAAACTCAATTTTGTATTTTTATTTACATTATCATCTACTACTTTCTTGTACAAAGTTTCTTCATTTGATGAATAAATAATAAATAATAAAATAGGTGTAAAAATGCATAAATAATGAATAAAGTATTGGGTTTTTATTCTATTTTTGGCCCTTATCCCCCTACTTTATTACTTGTCGACCAACTCAATTCTTGACTTGGTCTCGAGGTTCAGGGTCATAAAATATCTTTGATTTTTTATTCTTTTTCTTTTCTTCTCTTTATTCTATAATTTTGGCATTAAAAACCATATAATAAATACAACAAATAATGAATGTTATTTTGTACAAATAAATGCTATTTACATGCATTAGCTATGGTTTTTAAGGCAAAAAATGTTAGAATAAAGGTGATGAAATGGAGATTCATCAGTCGTATATACTTTGTTCAAACATTATCCATAACTCATAATTTCATATTTTCAATAAGTAAGGCTAAAATACAATTAATTAAGTTTAATGTACATACTTGTATAAAATTCATTAAAAAGCTTTGTACATATCGATTCATAAATCATGTAAAAATGTTTTGCAAAATGTTCGATAAATGATTTGGAAATTTCTTTCAAAAGCTTTTGAAAACTATTTGGAAAATGTTTTCTAAAATGTTTCAACCTTCTTAAAAATGTTTTGTTTATAAACATTTCTTTTCTTTGTGTGAAATAGAATGTTTTGAAAATCTATTTGCAAATGTTTGGAAAATGGTTGCAGAAGTATTTTAAGAAATCTGTATATACTATTTATAAAATCTTTGCAAAATGGTTTTCAAATTTTGTAAAATGTTTGTAAAAAATATTTGTTAAATTAGTTTGCAAAATAAGGTTTTCAAAATGTTTGCAAAAATCTTTTCAAAATCTTTTGAGAACTATGTATATTATGCAAACAAGTAAAGAGCCTTTACAAACCTTGTAAATTCTTGAATCCAAATTCTTGTAAATAAAAGGATGCGCGCCTGTATAAATAGCGACACACACCACCTCCTTGTTCCAAAAACCTTTTATTTTATAAAAATACCTAAAAATTGCAAGATTAAAAATCCTAAAAACATTTGAAAAAAATGTTTTCAAAATTTGCATAAAAAATTGAATTCTTTTTCGATTAATTCTCTTTCTCCACTTCCATTAACCTCATCCATAAATCCACTATTAAAGATTGACCCTAATCATGATATATCATTTGGGACTCCATCATTCTTGATGACTAATCCAGTGTAGTTCACACTTGCATAAACTAAGATAGTGCACTTGATGCCACCTAAGGGAAAAGGATCCAGTGTTGAACAGTCCGAGATCAACACTACCATGTTAGCCTCTATTTAGTCTATTTGGGCTCATTTTACAGAACATGTTGATTTTCAAGCAGCATTAAGAGATATGATTCTCGAGCAGACGCAAGACGGGAGAGAGGATGATAGAAACAATGGAGGAGGTTGGAATGGGGGAAGAACCTGTAGAGCTAGTGGCTAATCTCTCACTGAGGGAATACTATAATACTGGAGTAGGACATGCAAATACATGGATTCAAATTCCTACAATTCATGGGCATTTTGAACTTAAGCCCATTATCTTACCATTACTCCCCATATTCAATGGAAATATTAATGAAAACCATATGTACACCTCTAATAATTTGATAGCATCTGCATCACGATCCATTACCCTAACATTCCATTAGAGGTAGTGAAGATTACAACATTTCCTTTCAGCTTGATGGACATGGCCCTTTATTGGGTAAATCATCTAAGAAAAGTTGTCAACATATGGGAAGAGTTGATTTCTGCTTTTCTAAGCAAATATTACCCACTTGGATGCCTCAACCAAATGCAATCTCTGATAGCAAACTTCTTCCAAGTGCCTCATGAGCCTATTCACGAGGCGTGGGAAAGATTCAAATATTTGACAGAGAAGTGCCCCCACCATGATATTATGAAGACGAGCCTAGTGTAAAATTTCTTTGGGGGTTTATGTAATGAAAATCAGAAGCTAGTAGAAGCTGCTTGTGGGGTTAGTCACTTCAACAAGGACGAGCATGTCCTATATAAGATTTTCGTGGAGATGGTAGAGAGCTCTACAACTCTTTCTTCTTCGCGTGCATTCTAGAAACATCCCATGCCTTCTTCTACTACTGTAGCACCCCACAAGGCTGTCAATATGATGACATCACATAAAGTGGATAGGGTGGACAGTTCTGATCTGACCATTATAGGGAATCACCTATCCAAAGTAGATATAATTGAGAAACGATCTGAGGAGCTTGAGAAACTCTATGTGATTGAACAAAGGATGAAGAACCTTAATAAGTTGGATGAGATAATGAAGCATCTGGAGCTTCTTGTGAGTACAATTAATGCATGCCAAAGAGTGAGTGCAACAACCGACAGTTCTGCCAGGGAGCAGGCACCTTCATTTCCAGAAGAAGAGTATCGGATGACCATCCACAGTTCAACACGTTTATTACAAGCAGACCCATTAAAAATTTAAAACTAGAATATTGCATCACAAAAATATTTTTCTTGCATTGTACATAGCATTCACATTTTTCAGAATAACATAGACATTTGAAAAAATCCAAAAAAAGTCTGCAGATTGGAGTTTGAATAGACCTTAATCCACTTAATTTCAAAGAAATCCACTAAGGACTTGAAGTGGAGATATTTTAGGTCACCTTTCTTTAATTCTTTAGGTTCCATAGACTATCTTCATGGGTCAATTCAACATGCTTAAATAGAACCCTTCGTATCATCCATAAGATTCTTGAGACAATGATTGACTGGAAACCTCACAACTAGCACATATCTCAACTCAGATGGAATGTTGAAAAATCTAGCAGTCTATGTTGGGACGATGCAAGGTCACTTCGTAAAGGTTGGCTTACGAACCATTCTTGGTGATTCCCAACACCAGTACTTTAACCCACTTCTTTTGGTGACAGTGATATCTAAAACTGGACATGGATTGAGACAATGCTTCATATGAAGAATGGTCTACCGGCATAACTTTTTCCATGACCCCAAGAAATGGGTGGAGAAAAAGATGCTATATCCACCAGGGCACAGAAAAGAATGCAGAGGCTATACAAAGTCAAAGAAAATATCCAGAGAAGCCTATACCAAAAAAATTCCACAAAAAATTGAGTCTTAGAAAAAGCGTGCTTCTTGGTGAAGAATCAGTTACACCGATCGACATCACAAGGGAAAAAAGAATGCACTGGTCCATTCTCACTTCTTTTCCCATTCTTCTAACTTCTTCCCCATTCAGTTATAAAGACTAGGAGCACCTGACCTTAGAAGGGAATATCTGTCTCCACAAGGATGAGTCACCAGAAGAGCAGACCTTAATGGTTCAACGGTTTTGTCTGGAGAGATCTGAACAATTTCACACACATGATTTTATCACTTCAAGGTAGCAAGAGTATGCGACTGAGAGGATGGTTCTGACCTGATTGTGAATTGGACTGGATGATAGGAGTATGGAACCTAAGGGTTGTTATGCCACATTTCTTGACCTCCATGTGGTTCGAACACACCATTAATCCACATACCTTCTATGAGATCCAAACTTTGACTTTAATAAGATGAGTTTAAAAGTCATCAATTATTCCACAAGCAAATATCTTTATTTTGTAAAAATTAACATTCATTATTATTGTATAAATACTATATAAATTACATTGCTTAAATATAAAATAAAAGAATAAATAAAATAAAAGAAAATACAAATAAATAAAAGGTCAAAGGTATTTTATGACCCTAAACCCCGAGACCTAGGCATCTTGATGATCGGGTCGATAACGAATAAAGTAGGGGGAGATAAGGGTAAAATACACAATAAAACCCTAATCTATATTTTTCAATATTTACTTTTTGCGACCTAATTTATTGTTTGTTATTTATGCCTCAAATAAAGAAAGTTTGTAAATAAAAGTTGTAGATAAAAATATATAGAAAATACAAAATTTACTTCATATAAAAATAATACACAATATACATTTTATACTTTCAATAAAAAGCCAAAACACAAACTTCCCATACACATATCTTCTCCATAAGAACTTAAAATTTACCAAAATAACTTTAATTTCATATAAATTTTACTTAGATATTTAATGAAGGTGGTTTCATACAATTTGGATATAAGATGTAAACGTTCAATTTTGGACCCCTATTGTACAATTGCCTGAATAAAATAGGCATTTATTTTATTCTTTATAAATCTTATAATTTATATTTTTCTAGTTTTGTAAATATTATTTATAGTATATGTACATTTTTATTATATAATAAAACCATAAAGAAAGCAATAAAAGATAATAATATATAAAAATACATAGATGAATATATATAATACTTGTACATATAAAATAAGTATATATATTTAAGTACGTAAACTATATCAGAAAAATAAAATAGAAACATATTTATGTATATTTAAATATCATATAAATATATAAATTACGTACATAAAATAAAAAATAAAAAATACTAAATAAAATAAGATATGTAATAAGCATACTTGTAAATAATAACTCATTAAAAAATGTAATAAAAAAATAAAAATAGGAATTAAATACTACATAATATAACAAACATTTTTTTAATTCTATAGCCTAAATTAGTTAATTCATTATATATTTAATATCGACTTTACCAATAATTTTCCTATTGGGATTTTCTGGTTGGTCTACGTGGACCAACTAGAGGCAAACCCTAGTTGACATGGGTCAACTCTTCGACCTAGGCCACCTGACAACCTGACAGAGAAAACACCCCATCTTCTCCCTTATTTCTTGGACGTTTTGTCACTCGCTTCGATAAAATTTTTCATGAAATCTCTTCATAGATAATCCCTAATACACGCCTACTACTAAACCCCATGTATATACCATCGATTGGTTTGAAATCATCGATCAATAAGGTCCCAACTCCATGATTATAAATAATATCTCCTCTCTTTTCTTCTTTATTTGATCCTTCTTCAAGCCCTTGGACCCCAGGCTCTACATGTGTGCACTCCTAATGACAGAGAGGGTATCCCCCAGAGTCCAGGCAATGAGGGGAGGCGAGGAGGTGGTCCAAGGTAGATTTCCGACCACCTCTGCTTCTTAGTGTGACAACTAGGCATTAATTGCGCCATTTTATTATTTCTAGGTAGCTTTCTCTCTTAGGTTAATTTCATGCATTTTATTCTGGGTTCTAATTACCATACCAGCTTAGATTAGGCTAATTAGTTTGCCGGAGCTATAAAGCTCCGACCACTGTGATTTAACATTCTGCTCTATCTCCGACATCCACGATCATCTCATCACCTAGCCCCTTCAGTTATCCGCATCCCTGACCATCCAACAACCTTCAACTCCATATTGAATCGAAGGATTCATGCTCCCTCAGTTGCCTCCTCGTCGGAGCACACCACTTCACCCCATTTCTCCTCAAATACACCTCTATAAAAGCCAAGAACTTTTGCCTTCTCTTTGTTGTGTGCACACTTTTGCCCGACTTGAAGAGCCCATCTGTTGGCTGAAGACACTCGAGGAACATCAAGCTCCTAGGCTCCATCGATGAGCCACAGACTCATTTGAGAGTACTCCAGCTGCGGAACAACTCCAGAAAGCTATTTGGCCACTTTGCAGCATTTAAGTAGCAAGGAGGATGATCAATCGAGGAGTCGAAGCTCAGGGGTGGTGACCTTCTTCCCTATTTATCGCATGAAGCAGTAGTCATTGGATCGAACTCCATCTCCAGTTTTGATGCCAACAATTAGATCAAGGACCTGCTCAATCGTCGAATAAGATCCAAGATTTAGTCATGGCTGTTGATCAACGAACCATCATAGCATCACTAGCGTGTGACACATGGATAAGTGAGCGCTAATGAACCATTGGATCCACACCCACCAGGGGTAATTGAATATTTCATCGACATTTTTTGTATTTTTGTGTTAGTTCTATAATTTGGTTAATGGGTTTTTATCTGTTGTTCCCCTCTGATATATCGCAATTTCAGCTATGCCCCTATCTCTTTAGTTATATCAATTGTGGCCCTCACTTCTTTCTCCGTTATCACTTGTGCCCTTCTGTCAGATTGACCGTCAAAAAATAGAAATAACCATGCTTTATTGAAACCATGGTGTGGTTAAGAAGGGTATTATGGTCAAAATAAAATAAGGGATCTATCTGGGGAGGATGGAGCAGAGCATGGTACCGGAGAGGTTGGGCCGGGGAAGAGGGGCGGAGGAGGAGCTCAGGGCAGACCTCGAGGCTGGAAGGGGCCGGGTCATGTAGGAGGGGACATATTGGGGAGGAGGGGCGCGTGCACGTGGAAGGCTACCGCTGGAGGGTAGAACCCGCATGAGGGGCGGCTGGCGGCCGCTTGTAGGAGGTAAGGAGAAAGTGGAGGGCGCTGCAAGTGGCACTCCTGGGGCTAATGGAGAACCACAGGTGGACGTGTGCGTGGCTGTGGACTGGCAGTTGTGTGAGCGCACGAGGAGGGTGCATGTGAGGAGGTCGACGGGGGGCTGCACTGCGGGACGCGACCTGGGTTCTAGTGCGGTAGCTGGCAAGTGGTTGAGGGAGTACATGATGATTGGCAGCGCATGATCATCGGAGGTGTTGCGGCGGCTGTGGGAGTAGAGTCGTGAAGAGGGCGCATCGCCAAAGAGACGCGTGTGGGGGCATGCGTCTGTAGCTTGGTTACTGTGCGGTTGCGGCGTGGTGTGCATGGAACAGTGATGGAAGCAGAGAGGCTGGAGGATGTTCCTGGTAGAGAAGGGGCGGCACCACCACTGGAGGGACACGTGGTAAGGGCTGGAGCTCGTCCGCAGAGGTGGCGGGGGCAGGGGCAGGGGGAGGAGCAGTGGCAGGAGGGGTGCGAGGGTGGTAGGGCAGGAGGAGGTGCAGCAGGAGGGGCGTGGGGGGGTGGTGGGAGAAGGGGCGGGCGGAGGAGGCAGGGGCAAAGGAGGCAGGGGCCAGAGAGGCCATGGAGGAGCTGGGGCGGAGGAGCGAGGGCCGAGGAGGAGCTCGGGGTGGAGGGATGGGCTGAGGGCGGTCGGGAGGAGCCGTGGTGGAGCATGTGGCTGGGAGAAGAAAGACAAGGGGGAGGAAGAGGATGGGGGAGGAAGAAGAGTTGGACATTTCAATCAATTTTTTTCAATTAATTCCACTTGTGTCCTTGAAGTTAACGTCCGTTTGTACTAGAGATGGACGGAAACTAACCCGAGGGGCACAAGTGATAGAATTGGAAGAAGTTGGGGGTACAACTATTATTACCATAAAGATAGGGACTTAACTGAAATTGCAATATCTCAGAGGGGCACAAATGATAAAAAACCCTTAATTAATTAGTTTAAAAATTTTGTGTATTTTGCATTGGTACCCCTGAGCTTTCATCAAATTACATTTGGGTCCAGTCCACATCACCTCAACGTGCGGTCCCATATGAGGTGGCCATGTTGCATGTAAGAACTCATGGTTTTTGTATTTCATGTTAGTAGTAAGACTTTTAATATTAGTGTAAATATTTTTGATAATTCACGGAAAAACTTTGCACTTAATTTTAATTGCAAATATGCCCCTACAAGTTCATAAATTTTTGTGCTTGTTTTTCATTTATAAAAAATATAAACCTCGCTCCAAAAATATGAAAAATTAGGGTTACTTGCTTGATAGCATACATCTTCACGCTATAATTTTATTTTTGCATTTTACAATTTTTAACTATTCTAAAAGATCAAAAGTGCAAGTTTTTGTCCCTGTTTGAATTAAAAATTAAAAAATTGAAAATCCCAAAAAATATATTTTGTTTATTTTAGTATATTGTATCTTCAGACCAACAATCCCTTAAAATTGAAAAAGAAAAGAATTAAAAATTAAAATGCTCCAAAATCCAGTAAACAAAGAGGAAAAATCACCAAAATCCCAAAAATATTTATTTTTGTTTCTGAATTTTCTTTATATTTTTATCTATACAATAAAAGAGAAAAGGGAGTATGCACCGGTAGGTGCAGCCAACAGGCTACACTCGACCATTTTTTTCATTAGTTTTTTATTTTTTTTGAAAAAAACTTATGGGGATTTACTTAGTTTATTGTGTGGAATATTTGTTTCAAATTTCATGCAAAACAAACACTCCAAGCATGCTAATCTAGATATGGTCAATTTCAATAATTCTGAAACCGTTAAAATGTCATAGCCTTGATGGAGATGATAGAAATACCGAATTTAGCTGAAATTGGTATGATATCATGATGATATATAGTGATTTAAATCCCCCTAGGTTTCATTTCAAAACATAAAAAAACAAAGAAAAAAATGGCCGGGTGCAACTAGTTAGATACACCCGCCGGTGCAGCCTCCCAGCCCTCACGATAAAATTTATTGCAGTATTTTTGACTCTTTTTTTCTATTTATTATATTCAAAACAATCAGTCTTATTTATTTAAACCCTATTTGGGATATTTTTGACTATATATAGCAAAATTTCCCCAAAAATCACAAAAAAGCAGAAAACTTTATTAAACCCAAAATTTTTAATTCCATTGTATATTATTAATTTTAATAGTATTTATACATATATTACCTTATATTGTATATATAGCCATATATTCTTATATAGAACATTAAAAAATATATATAAAATTCGAAAAGTATAAAAAAAGAACAAAATTATAAAATTAAAAACAATTCATATATATATATAAATTAAAATGAAAAAAATAAAATAAAAAACACATAAAAAGGCTTAAAAACAAGTATGTACATAGTTTTGAAGAGGATTTGTCGAGGGTGAAAAATATGTCTCACACAAGGCGGAGATATAGTCGTTGTGGCGACCCTCAAGAATCCCTACTTTAGATAACAATTAACAGACCATGATAATTAAAAAATAAAAAGCAATATGGAGTTAAAATTTATTTTATTTAACTCTACAACAAAGATGTGTATAGTGTGCAAGTATGTGTAGAGTGTCGAACACTGGAAGCAAATGGCCATATCAGGAAAATTAATGTGCAAAAGTGATTGTGAAATTATGTGTCTATATTTTCTTTTTTATGGATTTTAGATTTTTTTATTTTTCTTATTTTATATTTTATATTTTTATATTTTGATTTTTAATTTGTGTTGTTATATTTTCATTTTATATTTTTATATTTTTCCATTTTCTTTTTTAAAAAAGAGATATAATATATATATAATATACAAAATATGCTTATATAGATATAATAATAATAATAAAAGTATAAAAAATAATGAAAATAAAATATTTTTGGAATTAAATTAATTCTTTACTATTTTTATGATTTTCAGGTTATTTGCTAATTTTTATATATTTTTGAAGTAACAAATACCCTAAATAAAGGTTTAATTAAAAATCTGAAATTTAAATGGAAATTAAACATAGAAAATGATGTCTAAAATTTTCCAAATTAATTTTAATATAATGATAATATTATTTAGGAAACTATAAAATAAAAAACACATTTTTGGGAATTTTTTAGTATTTTTTATATTTTTAAAATTTTTATGGTTTTTCATTTTTTGAGTTTTCTTTTGTAATGTTTTGGCATTTTTTTATATGAAGGATAAAAATACATAAATTAACAAAATATATATTTTTGGAATTTTTCAAAGAGGTTTTATATTTTTTTTTTTATTTTCTACTACAAAGAGGGATAGAAAGAGCAATTTTCGATATTTTATAAATAATAAAAATACAAAATTGCAAACTAAAATAATGGCGTGAAAGTATAATGCAACAGAAGTGTATAACTATTTTTTGAGATATTTTGAGCAATGTAGATATTTAAAATAAATACAAGAAACAAAGAGAAACTACATTACTGAAAGGGACCTTTTTGTAAATAATAGAAAGTATAGGGGCCTACATGCAATTTCACCAAAGAGTTACAACATGCATTTTATTTTTCTAGACTAAAATGAAATTTTATAGCCCGCAGGGGTCCACCATAAATGCTCGCACCTCACGCGTGCATACACATGACGTGGTGAGGACTAGATTGTAATTATGGAATGCCTAGGGGGCTAAACTTAATACAAAACTTAGTATACATCTGATGAAAGTTTAGATATTAATAAATAAATAAATAACAAAAACTAGCTGGGCTAAAAACGCAAATTAATAAGCAGGCACGGATCCAACGGTTTGCTTGCGCCCACTTAAGCCACGTATAGCGTTGAGGATGCACGATGTTTGTTCGACATGGAGGGCCTGGATTAGATCACCCGAGGGAGATCCATGGCCCGGAAGCTCTAAACTAATAGTCCACGTGCGACCTGGAGGAATGTTATTGAGTGGAGGGTGAAGGGGGGACAAGGATGAATTGGGATGCAACGCTGGTGAGGCGAGCTTCCTCCATCCAAATCTCACCCCCTCCGGCACGCAATGCTGCTCTAAAAGAATCCAAAGACTCCTAGGAGGCTTCTCTCAAGGCATGGCTACTTAAAAGACTACGGCGATGGTTGGAGTGCTCGCACGAGGTCGGCGGAACTGTGAAGCTCCAGATACCTCCGATGGGTTACCAAAAAACAGTAGGCAATGTAGTTCCAGGACCAGCAAAAAAGGGTAGAGGGAATACTGCCTCGACCCCAGAGCAAGGTGGATGGAAGCATAGGGAGGAGAGCGGAGCTGCTCCGGCAAGCGGAGGAGGTAGAGCAGCCAAGATCCTGCTACAGAAGGGAGCGACTTGATTGGGGTGCTTCACGGTGTAGGAAAATGAAGGGAGAGCGTGTGAGGGTGGTTGCGAGGCGATGGGACAATCAGAAACATTGGGAGCTCCGACGAACTATGAAGGGGCCTATTAAGCTAAATAATGCGATTAATGAGTAAATTAAACACAGGGGATGAACCTATGGACAAAGACTAAGCCAAAAATAAGAAAAAAAGTACCCCACCAGTCGGAAAGCCAAGAAGTCAACCTTACACCGGCGAAGGGGTAGAGATGGTGGTGGAAGCCTCCTCGGCCTCGCCTTACCCCACTCGAGGTAACTGGAGACGTCCCTGTCACGGGTGTTGATCCAGAGCTTCAAAGAGACGACCAAGGTTGGTCAAAAGAGGTTCAAACGGAGAGGGGAAGGTCGTGGTGGCTTTTGTACAGATGATTGAGGCGCTCCAAAGATCAAAGAAATACAGGCGTTGTAGCGATCCAATCATTGAGGCAAACACCATGCGTATGAGAGGGATCCACGAGGAGTAAATGTGAAGAAGGAATCGAGCCATAAAGATGTACAGAGCGATCTACAAAAAATAGGGAAGAGGGCCTAGGCACGTGGTCTAACAGCTACAAGAGGCGGGTCAGAGAAATGACCCGAGTCAACTCTCCGCATCACCTGGTTGGTCCACATGGAAAACCAGGAAAAAACCCCTGCAAATTATTACAAATACAATAAAAAATAATAAATGAATTTATTAATTTTGGGTTATAAAATAAAAATGTTTATTATTTTCGAAATTATTTTATTATTATATTTATTTACTTTTTAGAGGTAATTAATTACAAATTACTTTTTAGGGTTAATAATATATGTATATTTATCTATGTTTTTAGAGGTAATTAATATATGTATATTTATATTATTTTATTTATATTTTGATATTTTGATTATATTATTTTATTTTATTATTTTTATAAAATATAACTTATTTTTATGTATTTAAATATATTTTTATTATATTTTTCTGTAATATTATATACACTTAAATAAATAGGTTTATTTATTCTATATGTATAGTTAATGGACTTTTACCCAAGTGTTTTCTATACATATTTTATTTTAGTGTTTTCTGTACTATTCTATTAATGTTTTGATATGTACATATATTATAAAAAAATATTTACAAAATTATAAAAATACAAATTTATAAAGTAATAAATAATTATAAAATTGGTTATTTTAATAGGGTATACTATATAATAGAGGTTTAACACCTGACTTTCACACCTTAACTCCCAAAAATTTAAAACTACCTTAATTAAATAGCTTATTAAAAGTTATATAAATTAAAAGTGATTTTGATATATTTTGAGTTTTACTTGAGAGATATGGGTCTGGGAAGTTGGGATTTTGGAAACTTATTAAGAGTATATCTTTTATTCTACATATTATTTTTGTATGAAAACAATTTTATATTTTTCTATATTTTATTATCTACAATTTTCATGCACAAGGTTTCTTTATTTGATGTATAAAAGTACAAAATAAAAATAGATCCCAAAAATGAATAATAAATGAATAAATAAAATCTATTTTTTTTGTACTTCAGACCCTTTCTCCCCCTACTTTATTCCTTGTCGACCTAATCATCAAGATTCCTAGTTCTCGGGGGTTAGGATCATAAAATATCTACGATATTTCATTCTTTTTCTCTTCTTTTCTTTATTCTATAATTTTGGCATTAAAAATAGTATTTTAAACATTACTTACACAATAATACATGATTGTTATTACATAAATTAGTGGTATTTACATGTATTTACTAGGGATTTTAAGGCCAACATGACAGAATAAAGGCGATGAAATGGAGATTCATCACCCCCTATACTTGCCTTTGCTAGTCCCTAGCAAACACTTATGCAATAAGTGCAGAAAATAAAACAAAAGAAAAGAAAAAGAGAGAATATAGATTGAGTTTAATTATCAAACTTGTCTTCACAAAATCAAAGTTTTGAGCTTAAGTCAGACCTTTGGAATTTTAGTGCAGGCGGAACCTTAATGGGAATCATGATTGAAATCCAATAGCCTTTGAGAATTCCAAAACTCTGCTCAAGTCACCTCAATATCCAAGTCTGAATACTTCAACTCATACGCAAACTCATATGACTATGAATTTGACTCGCACAATGTAAGTGATAGTGACTCCCCTCAATTGAAATGACAAAGAGACCGACTTCTCCAACATGACAACCCAGTGATTCCCCAAACCAGTAACTCCTTACTCAAGGAGCAGGGTACTTCCTTCTAAGTTAAAGTGGCAACCAGCTCAAGAGGAGGGGGTGAAGAGAAGAATGGACGGTAGCCAGTCTAGCTACCTATTCTAGGATGCAAGACCAGTGTGGTCAAGTCATCCAGCTGTAGGCTCACACGATTTGACTTTGAAGGTCAAGCTTGCTTATTGACTATACAAATATATACACTACGGCATGCATTTTATTTTCAATAAGGCCTGTCCAATTTTTTGGTGTTTTTTTTGAAATACTATTTCCAACATCATTTACATAAGGAGTTTTTCCTCTTGAGCCAGTAGACTATCCCTCTATTGAAGCATTATCGCAACCCACACTCTCTTGTCTTTAGACATCTATGCCACTAAACAGGTTGGGGTGCACTTCCCTCCCTAGATGAGGACAAATGTTTCCACTTGTGTACATTTTATACCAGCAAATCTAATCCCCTCACCACTCCAACTGAGTTGAGCCAAGTGAATGGTGCAATTGTCCAAGATAGGTCATAATCAATAAGAGCCATGTGTGTGTTTCGAAATACTCTACTTAGGCAGTCAAGAATCCATTGAACACAGTCTCATGATCCTCAAAGAACTTAGTCAACTAGACCTGAAGTACCTCAATTCCATCTCCTAAATGGTTCTTGTTATTGGGTAGATTTAGGGTCTAACCAAGCTCCAATATTTGGATTTTACTTAGACTTGTTCAAATACTAACCTCAATCTGAAAAATTGTGAATGCTATGCAAATACTATGCACAATGCAGACAATATTTTTGTGATGCAGATTTTCAAAGATTTTGAACTTTTTACGGATTTTTGCAAAGATAATGCATATGCAATTTTTTGGTATTTTTCAAAATGAATTTGCAAATTTTTTTGGTATTTTTAATTTTACAAATGTTTTTGTGATTTTTGTAAATAAAAAGATTTTGGATAAAAACTAGGTACGGATATTTACACGGGGATGCTTCTTATATTTACAAGATTAGTTTTTTAAGAATTTACAAGGGGTAAGTGATCATTTTTGTAGATGTATACAAAGAATTTTAGTATGATGTATATATTCCTCAAACTTGTTTGAAAATCAATTACAAACCATTTTGAAAACTATAATTTTACAAATTATTTTATAACATTTACACATTTGAAAATCATTTTGCAAAGGTTTTTCAAACAATATATATAGATTATTTTCGAAATATTTTTGCAACCATTTTCGAACCATTTGCAAATAGTTTTTCAAACATTTTCATTTCACACAAAAAAATGCAAACAAAGTGTTTTTACAAAGGTTGAAAATATAGAACAAAATAGTTTCCGACTAGTTTTCAAAAGATTTTTCAAAAGGATTTTCAAACATTTTTTCAAACATTTTCGCAAAAAAATATTTTTACCTGATTTATTATTCAGTAAATATGAAAAGAATTTGAGGAATAATTAACATATTTTTATTAATTGTTTATAATGAATTTTATAGTATTTTTAGCAATAACTATTATTAAAAATATGAAAGTACGAGTTATGGTTAAAGTATATACGCAGTATATACGACCCCCTATACTTAGCTGGAACTATGTCCTCATAGATCAGAGAGAAACAGAGAAGACAACTGGTACCGAGTTAGAAAAGTCTAAAGAATAAATGAATATAGAATGAATGAAAGAATGATAAGTCAACCGTCCCACCTATACTTAGGATCAAATAATCATTAATATAGCAGACTATACACAAAGCATGGAGGGTCAAGGATGGGAATGAACAGATCGTACTCATACTATCTTCCCCTATACTTTGGGTAAGATATCCCTAAGTATAGATAAGAAGAGGAGACAATGGAGAGGATAAAAGAATGAAAGATCTTGAGGTGCACACCCCCTATACTTAGGACAAAATACATCCTATGTATAGAAGACTAACAAAAAGGGGCAACACCTTTTCAGTAGAAAAAGAAAAATGAAAAGGAAAAGAAGAATAGAAGAAAAGAGAAATGAAAATAGAGGAAGAGATCGCAGAAGAGAATGTACACATCACTACCCTATAATTAGGGTAAAAGTGCCCTAAGTATAAGCAACAACAAGAGTGATGAAATGGAACGAAGCATGAACACTTGTCTCGTCCACCCCCATACTCAGGACAAAGTACGTATTGAGAAAGGCACACATGAGAATGTGGTGGATGAGCGACACAGGAGATGGAAGAAGATAACCGAAAGCAAATATACAACAGAATGGATGTACAAAGGGTCAAGAAGGTTGATAGCGAACATTCTTGCGGGACCACTGAGGAATAGATCTGACAAGGTGGAGGTCGATATCGGGGTCCACATTTGATGGAAGCCGATAAAGATCGACCTGATGAATATCCTCAACAATCGCAGAGTGAGAAGGCAGAAACGGGTCAGTGGAAGTGGTGTGGCTAGGTCTGGCCTTATGTTTCTCACAAATATCGAAGTAAAAAGGGATGAACTCATCGTCGAAAGAAGTAGAGTCAAGGTCGTCCTGCGAGGTCTTTCCTAGGTCAAAACCAAAAGGAACAAACTCATCTGTGGAAGTAGTCGAATCATGTTCATCCTCTAAAGTCTCAACCGGATCATCATTCTCATAAAAGGCATGAATTCCTGAATAAAAGCAACCAAATCAAATTCGAACTCGGTCTCATTTATGTCTACCCTCCGTTCTAAGGTATCAATGGTGTAAATCCCGTGGATGTCATATATTCATCGTCAAACACCAGAAGAAGGAACTCCGAGGTCCATGCTTTCCGAGTCTTCCTCCATGGGGAGGAATTCTCGGGTCTCAGTGGAATCTAGCGTACAACAAAAATCTCTGACCATCTCATCACGATCATGGTCCTCGGGTTCAACTAGGATAGGTGAAGGTGCATTAGGTGTAGGTCTCTGGTCGATAGTGGTTGCAATGGTGATTACCTTGCTTTCGTCAATAGGATGGAAGTGAATCTCTCCTGATCCATAGTCAATAACGACCCTCGTAGAGTCAAGGAAGGTCATCTCCAGATGATTGGAGAGTGCTCCCTAGTGGAGAACTCCATGGGCAAAATGTCAAAATCAACATTATAGCTCATGCCCTGAATCCAAATGATGGCATTTTCAAGGATACCCATTGGCCTCTTGATAGATCCATTAGCAAATCGAACGATCATCCTGGTTTTTTTAGATGCCCTATGTGAAGAGATTGTACCAGCGAGAAGGGTATGATGCTAATCGAAGCACTATCATCAAGGAGAGTATAATCACAAGTATGGTAAGATATGGTGCAACTAATGAGAGGTGTAGTAGTGTTCCTTTTCCTAGAAGACAAACGATGGGTGATAGCATGGGAAGTGGCCGTGGTCAGAATATGATGCTCAGATCTGCTCCTCCGCTTTCTCTTCTTGGGTTGAGGAGCAGATAAATGGCTCATGGCCTGGTGAAGTGTGGCTTGGATGATCTCATGAATAGTGGCCACCACTTCGGGTTCAGTCAATATTTTTTTTAATTATTGGACCTCCTCCATACAAGGGAGGAGATCATAATAATCATCTACATGAGGAATTCCAAGAGCAGTCTGTACTGTGGCATCCTCGGGTTCAAATGTGGGACAAAATGTGAATGGTTGTTTGGTCAAAAGATCTGGCAGATGGGAACTCTCCTTACAGTCTGACTCGATCATGTGTCTCCCAAATTCTTTTTGTGTTTTTACTTTTGTCTCATTTTTCTGTATTTTTGGCTATTGAAAGCTCTCATGGAAATTCTCAAGCGAATCCTTCTCCTCAAATAATGGAGCATCATTCTTGCTCTTATTTATGCTAAATAGATCATTTATCCTCAAGTTCATATGCTCCATCATCTGATTCAAGGGTGTGGACATCATGAAAGGTGACTCCAAAATCTCAGGATCGGGTGAATGGGATGAGGGTGGTGGGTGCGAAAAAAATCACATTACAGATCAAGATACTTAAGGAAGATGTTGTAGAAATGTGAAGGTGATGGTGGTGGAAATGATTGGTGAAAATCAAAATACGGATATGTACAAAAAATCATGAGCAAAGTCCTCCTAGAAAAAGGGAGGGGGACCTGCTGGAGAGTACGGGGAATCTGCAAAGTTCGGATAGAAAGCGCTCCAGTCGGCCATCTCGAAACAAAAGGAAAATAATCGGGAGAGCACGATGGTCAAGTTAAGAGGAATGAGAAAAAGGTGTATATGCACAGAGATTATCTAGAATGCACACAAACAATCACAAACAAATGCACACAAAACAAAAAACACCCCTCAGTTGACCTACTCAACTCGGTTAAGACCGCAAAAGTTCAATCTTTTTATCTTGTTTGTGTTAGAGTTTGGTGAGAAGTCCAAAAGTTGTACAATTACTTAGGTTTGGCTTGATGGGATTTGGGCACTAAACCTTAGAGTGTATGCAAGCAAGTAAAATAAAGGCAATAAGGGGATTACTCGCCTCAAGACAATATTTTTCTTTTTGATCTTTGTTAGGGTCAAGTAATGTTAGCAATCCTATTTTTTATTTGTTATCACTTTTTTGGATTTTTAATAAGAATGCATGTGCCTATCGAGGGATCAATTCCTTTAAGCACCTAAGTGATCAAAATAAGGCATAGAGTCAAAAAAGCAATGCAAGGTGAAAATGATGATGTATGCTAAAGAGAAATGTCACCTTGCCTCTAGCGCTCTACATGAGAAGATGCTCAATAGAATTGAAACATATCTATATGCAGTTGCTTCCGATGAAATCGCCCTAGGTGAGAAACTGCTATTAACGTGAAGAACAAGATGCTAGTTATTCAGATGAGAGACCAAGGTTCGGTCTTCGATGCCACATGATGCCCACCACAAAGGGTCCTGCTCATGCTGTATGCGACCTCTCTTGCACTCGGTCTCAAATCTAGATAACTAGCAATTCAAAATTTGAATAAGTCCAAGCACGAATCTGTAGGTACATGCAATGGTGATTAATGTGTTTGGCCTTTATGCTATCGTCAAGAAAATCCTACAACTACGGCTCAAGCAAACAAAAGAAAGAAAGTTAAAAATCAAAAAACAAAGTAAAAAAATGCGATGAAAACATGAGAAAACCAACGGGGCCCCCAAGGGAACAATCCCTGGGTTAGTGGACCTCGTGAGATGTAGCGGTGTCCTAGAGAGTGTCCTGAATATTACAAGTTATAGTAGTCTCTCTCTCTCTTACTTCAAATTACACAAATAAATACAAGAAAACAAATGCTCCAAAAATCATTGTCTTCAATACTCGAAGTCCTTCTTTGTTGCTCGATCAAAGCTGCCTCACGTGTGTATGTAGGTGCTCCTAGATGAGCTCCTCCCTCGATCTACGTTTCTCACACAAATCCAAACAAGAAGTGTGGTTAGACAATTCAAAGATTTATATCAATAAATGAGAAAATAAATAAAGCAAAAAAATAGACAAAAATAACACAATCAATAAAAATCCAATTTAAGCACATTTGTTCCCCGTCAACGACACCATTCGTTGAAGAGGATTATCGAGGGTCTAAAATATGTCTCACACAAGGCAGAGACACAGTGATTGTGGAGACCCTCAAGAAACCCTACTTCAGACAACAATTAACCCACAATGATGATTAAGTAATAAAAAACAATGTGGAGTTAAATTTCTTTTTATTTAACTTTGCAACAAAGATGTGTATAGTGTGCAAGTATGTGTAGATTGTCGAGCAAAGGGAGAAATGACTAGATCGTGCAAAATAATGAATAAAAGTGATTGTGAAATTATTTGTCTATATGTACTTTTTTGTGGGTTTTAGATTTTAAATTTTTTATTTTATTTTTAATTTAATATTTTTATATTTTGATTTTTAGTTTTCTATGTTTATATTTTCTTTTAATATTTTTATATTTTTTCCTTTTCATTTTATAAAAGAGATATAATCTATACAAAGTATATATACAAAGTAGGCTAATATAGATATAAATAATAATAAAAACAGACAAAATAAATGAAATAATGATTTTGGGTTTTAATTATTTTTTTACTATTTTTAAGATTTTCAGGATTTTTTGCTAAATTTATATATTTTTAAAGTAAAAAATACCTAAATCAGTGTTTAATTAGAAAGCCGAAATTGAAATGAAAATTAAAAATAGAAAATGGAGTCCAAAATTTTCCAAATCAATTTTAATATAAAGATATTATTATATTGAAAAATATATAATAGAAAACATAATTTTAGGAATTTTTGAGATTTTTTATAATTTTATAAAGGTTTTTAGCGTTTTTCAATTTTTTATAGTTTTCTTTTGTACTTTTTAGAGATATTTGGTCTAAAGGTTAAAAATACATAATAAACAAATATATTTTTTGGGATTTATTCAAAGAGGTTTTTTATATTTTTTGGTATTTTCTACTGCAAACATGGACAAAAAAGGGCAATTTTTGATTTTTAATAAATAGTAAGAAGTCCAAAATTTGCAATCTACAATAATGGCATGAAAGTACAATGCAACAAGAGTCTACACTTATTTTTTGAGATTTTTTTGAGCAATTTAGCTATTGAAAATAAATACAAGACCAAAGAGAAACTACATTACTGATAGTGACCTTTTTGTAAATAACAGAAAGTATAGGGGCTTGCCTGCAATTTCACTAAAAAGTTACAACATGCATTTAATTTTCTGGACTAAAATGAAATTTCACAACCCGCGGGAGTCCGCCGTAAAATGCCTGCACCTCAGACATGCAAGCACGCGAGGTGATATGGCGAGGACTTGATTGAGATTATAGAAAGTCTAGGGGGATAAACGTAAATATTACAAAACTTAGTATACATCAGATGGAAGTTTAGATATTAATAAAAAAACTAACAAAAACTAGCTGGCCTAAAAATGCAAAATACACAACAGGCGCAGATCTAGTGGTTTGCTTGCGTCCACTTAAGCCACGTATCGCGTTGAGGATGCGCGATGATGGTTCAACATGAAGAGCCGAATTAGATTGCCAGAGGGAGATCCATGGCCAGGAAGCACTGCATCTGAAGGTCCATGTGTGACCTGGAGGAGCATTCTTGATCGGACAGTGAAGGGGTGACTAGGAAGAACAAGGATTCAATGCCGGAGAGGTGAGCTTCCTCCCTCCAAATCTCACATCCTCTAGCAAGCGATGCTACTCTAAAAGGCTCCAAGGACTCCTGAGTGGGTATTCTCACTATAGGGCTACTTAGAAGACTCTGGCGATGGTCAGAGAGCTCGCATGAGGCCGGCGGAGCTGTGAAGCTCTAGGTACCTCTAACAGGTTACCAAAAATTCTCCAGCAGGAAATGTAGTTCCAGGTATACAAAAAATAGTTACAGGGTCGAGGGAAAACTGCCTCAACCCCATAGCAGTATGGATGGAAGCGTAGGGAGGAAAGCGGTGTTGCTCCGATGAGTGGAGGATGTTGAGTAGCCGAGATCCTGCTCTAGGAGGGAGCATGTTTAATGGGGTGCTTCGGGGTGTAGGAAAACAAAGGTAGAGCGTGTGGGGGTGGTTGCAAGGTGGTGGTATAGTTAGAAAAAGAGGGAAGGGGTTCGCCAGAGCTCGGCTCCGACGAACTACGAAGGGGGATGATTAAGCTAAAGGATGCGATTGATGAGTAAAATAAACACAGGGAATGAATCTATGGATGAAGGATAAGCCAAAAACAAGAAAATAAGTACCTCATTGACCGAAAAGCCAGGAAGTCAACCTCATGCCGGTGAAGCGGTGGAGATGGGATGGAAGTCCCCTCAGCCTCGCCTTACCCCGCTCGTGGTAGCTGTAGACGCCCTTGTCACTAGCATCAATCCAAAGCTTCAAAGAGACGGCCAAGGTTGGTCAAAAGAGGTTTAAACTGAGAGGGGAAGGTCAGGGTGGCTTTTCTATAGATGATTGGGGTGCTCCAAAGATCGAAGGGATGCTGGTGTTGCAGCGATCCAATGCTCGAGGCAAATACCATGCATGTAAGAGGGATCCACGAGGAGAAAAAGTGAAGAAGGAATCGAGCCCTAAAGATGTAAGTTTCGGTCTACAAAAAATAGAGAAGAGGGCCTATGCAAAAGGTCTGACAACTACAGGAGGCAGGTCAGAGAGTTGACCCTAGTAAAATCCCCGCGTCACCAGGTTGGTCCATGTGGACCAACAAGGAAAAACCATTGGATATTTTTTGAAAATTTAATAAAAAATAATAAATGAATTTATCAATTTTAGTTTATAAAATGAAAAATGTTTATTATTTTCGAATTTATTTTATTTTTTGTTTTTTATTTATTTTTTGGAGGTAATTAATTACAAATTACTTTTTAATGTTTATAATATAGGTATATTTCTTATGTTTTTGTGTATTTTATTTTTATTTTATTTTATTGATTTTATTATTTTATTTTATTATTTTTATAAAATTATAACTTTTTTTATATACTTAAATATATTTTTATTATATTTTTCTGATATTTTATATACACTTAAATAAATAGGTGAATTTATTCTACAAGTATAGTTATTGGTATTTTACCTACGTATTTTTTGTACATATTTTATTTTAGCGTTTTCTTTAATTTTTATTCCTATTTTAATATGTACAAATATTATAAATAATATTTACAAAATTATAAAAACTAAATTTACAAAATAATAAATAATTAATAAATTGGTTAATTTAACGGGTATACTATACAATAGGGGTCCAAAACTTATTTTTCACACCTTAACTCCAAAAAATATGAAACCACATCATTAAATAGCTTATTAAAAGTTTATACAATTAAAGTGATTTTGCTATATTTTGAGTTTTTATTTGAGATACATGGGTCTGGATAACTGGGATATTGAAACTTATTAAGAGTATATCTTTTATTCTGCATATTATTTTTGTATGAAATAAATTTTGTATTTTCTATATTTTATTATCTACAACTTTCATGTACAAAGTTTCTTTATTTTAAAAGTAGAAAATCAATAGGTCCCAAAAATGAATAATAAATGAATAAATAAAATGGACTTTTATTGTATTTTGTACCCTTATCTCCCCCTACTTTATTCCTTGTCACCTAGTCATCAGGATACCCAGGTCTAGGGTTTTAGGGTCATAAAATATCTACGATAATTTATTCTTATTCTTTTCTTTTCTTTATTCTATAATTTTGGCATTAAATCAATATTTATACACTTATTACACAACAATACATGAATGTTAATTTATGCAAATTAGAGGTATTTACATGCATTTACTAGGGTTTTTAAAGCCAAAATGATAGAATAAAGGTTATGAAATGGAGATTCATAACATAGTTCACATTGATTAGCAATAATCTTTAGGTTAGGTGGCTTGCTCTCAGTGGTTCGACCTTTACAAGCTTACATGCTATACATCTTTGTTTGTAGAGTATAATAAAATTGTGCCTCACATTTTGTTATTCATTCCTTATTCATATATTTGTGGGTACTTATTGATTGAACATGTGGTCTCATGAGCGGTCGCCTCAACGACAATCATACTCGCTTATTCAGTGAGGATACTTTTTTTAGACCCATGTTCATCAGTTACGATGAAGCTCCGTTGCTTTATCGAATGATATCTCAGCTACAAAGGAGGAGGTTCCTTCTCTAGATCACGCCTCAGAGGTCATTGACATGGAGCGGGCTGCTTTCACCGGCCTCCTCCTCAAGCTCTCTTGCTCTGATTTAAACTCAGATATGGTAGATCCTTCAACATGGAAGTCGACAATGGATTTAAATAGGGGAAGAAGTCTGAGAGGATTATGAGGAGGTTGAGGTTTGATTGGGTGGTTGTTGCAGGCGATCAAGCCGATAGGGTTTGTTGGGTTAGGGGATAGAGATAGGAACATGATAGCCGACCGTTGAGGTTTTCGGGGATTGGTTATGAGAAAAGAGATAAGGGCGAGGAGGAGATTGGTCAATGGAATAAGGTGGTTGCGAGATCATCGGGGAAGGAAGGGTTCGGTTGAGAGGAGTGGCTGAGCTGCTAGAGGGTGATCACAAGGAAGGAGACAAAGCATCTTGGTGAAGATGGGTGGACAGAGGTAGCCGGCAAAAGATGCGACACTATAGGGCGTAACAAAGATGGGATAACCTCACGTGCACAGTATGTGAGAAGGAGGGTGACATCAGCAAAGAGACGTGCAAGGGACGTGATGGGGGAAGAAGGAAGCATGTGGTAAGCACGTGAGGAGAGAGAGAGGCAGCTGATAAGGACCATGTGGCCTAGTGAATGTGTGACACGTGGCAATTTGACCATTGACCAACACTGAATTATAGTAATAAATAAATAACAAATAGAAAAAGGACTTGGATGCAAAAGTGGCCAAGATGAAAATTTCATCTTAATGTGAATTAATGAATCTCAGATTCAGTCGGTTCCCTCTCCCACAGAGGCGGTGCATTCCTCTTGCCCTAGGCAAGGCAGATATCTTTCCGGCGTCCCGCAACGCCGCTGCTCGGCTCCGATACGGCAAACGACCTCCCCCACACCCTCCCCACCACCTCCCCTCCCCTTCCCCTACGCGCGCGCAAGTCCCCACCACCTCCCCTCCCCTTCCCCTGCATGTGCTCAAGTCCCCAGCGGAGAATATCCCCGACAGTGCGGCTGTGAAGCAAGCGCCTCGCCTCCCACTACAGTGAAAGAGCTTACAGCGGTAGGTGGCTCTCCTCAAAGAAATCTTGCGGGAAGACACCACCGTTCGTGGTGAGCAGACCTGTTCGCACACCCTCAAGCACAACAGATCCAGGTAGGTCAACTTAATAGTGCATGTTTTTCGCAAGATTGGAGTGTAGTGAATGGCTCAAGATATTTATCATCGCATACGAATAAGCCGTCGTTTGCAAGTACCTGCTATTGTGGCTTCTGCCTTTAAACTGGTGGTAATGGAACAAGAGGGAAGAAAAATGTGGCGGATTTTACAACTGCTATCCCATAATGATAAGGAAGAAAACAATTGTGGATGTAACCCAATATGAAGCCCAACGAAGCAAAGCCATGGTAAAATTGTCTGCTCTTCAGATTGCTCTCAACCAGACCTTTCCGTCAAAAGGGCTTGATTGAGACAATAAAAAAGGCATGGAAGATCATAGAGCCCCCATTCATACAAGAGGCGGGAGCCCAATGTTGGAGAGCTAAGTTTCGTTCTTCCACTGAAGAGATCTAATATGGAATAGAGCACCGTGGAATTTTGAGGGCAACCTAATTATTCTGGAAAAGGAGCGGCCAAACACAACGATAGATGAATATGAATTCAGCCTATCCCCCTTCTGGATACAAGTAATCAAAATCCGATACAATTTCAGAACCAAGATTTTTATGAAAAAATCATGCATAACATTAGCGAGATCGTTGAATTTTGCTACGGATCTAGGCTCTAGCCCCATTTGTTACGATAGAATTAAAGTCATGGTAAAGGTGTCTGCACCTCTCATTAAAGAAATAAAACTACGGTGCGAAAATGGAAAGATACTATCGCTACCGTTGAAATACGAGGCCCTGCCCAAGTTCTGCACCTTTTGTGGTATGATGGGCCACGTTTACACCTGGTGCGACAAGGTAATTAGAGGTAAGAATCTTTTGGAGAAAATACAAGATCCTACGATTAAAGCCCAAGCAGATGAAGCTCTAAAACCACGATTTCCAATGGACCTTAAGGCATCACCTTATTTCTCCAAGGCTAGCAAGAATAATTACTCCTTCATGCCCCCTGAACAAAATGAGGCTATATGGGAAGCTACAGGCGGTTCAGAAATAGATTAAAATTCCCCAACAACCTTCAGGAACATAGACACCCAAAAAGGGGCAGCATTGTCAAACAACACCCAAGCCACTCTAGTAAAGAGGATTGCAAAACTTCCCGCACTAGCATCCACATCCAAGGCATCATTGACTGAAAGTAAGCCTGTCAACATCAGTTCCCCCGGCCATAAGCCCTGATATTGATATGAACACATGGACCACCATTACCCTCACGCCTGGATCCAATCCCCCAACTCATCCAGTACAACGCCCTTCTCAGACAAAAAAAGAATGGGTAAAAATAATAGGAGCTACCTCAGACATAACCACTTCAGACCCATTTGATCTATAAAATAAGCTATCTTCCTTGATTTTTATTAAATTCATGCTAACTCCAAATCGCCTGAAAACACTATTTAGCAAAAACTAATCAAGCTCCGTTTGATCTCCCAGAAGCGAATACTGAATCAATAGAAAGCAAGGTCCCTTTGGCTTTCGGAAGATCCAACACACTAATGAATCTGCATTTCATCATCTTTATTCATTTATTTTAGCTTACAATCCCTTATAAAACACCAGTATATAATACTAACTCTATATTCTTACTAACTTGCATCTGTGTGTAAATATTGTACATTTATTACTATTTTAACCTAAAATAAATAAATAAATTGAGAGAGGAAAAAAAAGAAAAGGAAAAAATAATAAAAAAAATAAAGAAAAAAATATTGTATTTATGTAATAGATACAGGCTGACCCGAGCCTCGAGAGAAGGTCAAGACTTGACCTGATCGACCATGAATAAAGTACAGGGAGATAGGGTCCTTAATCAGAAAATCTAAAAAAATTGTGCTGTGTATATTTGTATAGTTACACTATTTTATTCGTACATAAATTGACCTCAAACTAAATAAATTTCAAAACAAAAGTTGTAAATAAAAATGTTTCCTAATTAATAAAAATGTTTGCAAAATAAAATCAAGTACATAATAAAAGTAACCACACTTGGAAAAAGTCACTAAGAGATAATTGAAAGACCAATTTCGGCTCCATATGAACTCAAATTGAACCAAACTCACATCCATTGTATTCTAAATTAAATTATCTTTATAATGGCTGTGATTTCATAATTTTTGGAGTTATGGTTGAAAAGTCAATTTTCTGGAGTGGTTTATGCAATTTCACCATTTATTTGTACATATTGTATTTGTAAATATTTGCGAGTATTTGTACTAATTAATTAAGATAAAAAAGAAAAATATAAAAATATAAAAAATTTAAAACAAAAAAACAAATTCCCTTATTTAACTATGTATATAATGTACCATATGTATATGGTATATGTATATGGCTGCTATTCTTAAATAACCACCACAAAAAATAAAAAAATAAACTTTTTTATTCAATTTAATAAGTGATGAAAATACAATAAAAAAATTTTGTAAATAATTTTAACTTTATCTCATTTCAATTTTTTCTCTTATCTCTTGTCTTCATTCAAAAATTCAAACTCCATTCTTTATTTATTAATATGGCTCCCTCTCTCTCATGTCAACATGATCAATCTTTGGTGAGAGGAGCCTTTTCTCCAAGAGCTATCTTGTCGTAGAGAGGTTCCTAGCCTCCGAGCCATCCGATGATAGCGAGTCAGCCTTCGTTGAGTCGATCACGATCTTTTTTATTCCTAAGGTGAGATCCATTATTTTCTCTTTTTTGTTTTTAATCTAGGATTAATTGTAGTTTTATTTTTTTTCGCATTTTTTTTCATTGTCATTTTTTTTTATCTAGAATTCATGACGATTTTTATCCACCTTCGATTCTATTTTTTCATCTCACTTTCTTGATCTCTATACGTTCCCGTTCTACCTCGCACGATCTCTCACTCCGACTACGAACGGTCGTCGGAGATCTGGTTCCATCCGACATTCTCCTCGGAACCACACTCATTCACGTCTTCCATTTTGATTTTGGGATCGAGCTGTCGTGCTTGCATCCTAATTGTTTATAAATAAAAAATAAAAAATATATTTTTTCTCTAACATTTGTTTTGTAAGATTAAATAAAAAAATAAAAAATATGCAGTTTTTGTTTAAAAAAGGGGGAAACATTTTTTCTTTCTTCTTTTCTTTCTACATTACAAAAAAAATTATAAAAAAATAAAAAAAAACAAAAAAAGCCCATGTCGGTCGACGCCTCCGCCGTCCAACCCTCAGCTCATTGCCGCTCATCGTCACCCACTGCGTGCGCTCAATCGCGCCGTGCACACCACATAACCTCTTCCTCGCGCAGAGAAGAAGGAGCACTGATGATTCCTTAGCCTCCACCATCTGTCATACCACGCGTCGCCATCTCTAGAGTCGTCGTGCGTGGGGGCGTGTGTGTCCCATCGGGCACCACCGGCGAGCCGACTGTGCTAGCCACCGGTCCATCCCCTGAAGTACACCACCAGCACGGAGGAGACACGACGCCGCCCGAGCGTCGAACTGTCTATTGCTCGCTCCCCACAAGCGTCCGTTCCTACGAACCATCAGCTCCACAACCGTCAACCCTCCTCCACGTGAAGCACAATCACCGCCGAGAACTGCCATCGTCTTCCTTTGGCCGGGCGATCCACCGGCCTGCCACTTTTCTTCCAATCGCACCAACCCTCCACCAGCGACAAGTCTCGCGCCTGCCCCCATCCTGCCGCCAAACCATTCTCCGCCGATCGCAAGCGCCATAGCACCATGCCACATACAACGGCCACCCTTCAGGACCGACCTTGGGCAAGAAGAAACAAGGGGCGACGTATTACAACTCCCTTTTGGTTTGAAGGAAAGAAACAAAGCACAAGAACCCTAAGGATATTATCTTATTTGGGCCAATTGCATAAAGTTCCTCAAAGGTTTCTGAAATTGCAAAAGAGCCCTTGCCAGTTCAGGTATTATATTTGGGTAAAATTACTTCTACACCCACGAAAATTTCAGAAATTGCAAAGAGGCCCTGTTCCAGTACCAGATCACGTATGATGCACACAACTTGTGGGTAATTTGCACCTTTTACCCTCTATTTTTGTTCCTGTTAATTTTTCTTTCAAAAACTTCTTATAATTATAGTTAAGTCCATGTTTTCTAGACTATTTATTTTGCTTGCTCTTTTTTTTGAAATAAATATTTTCATTGCTCTAAAAATTCTACAAAAAATTGTGTAGATTTCTATTGTATTCCTCTTCATTGTGAAAATTTTCTATTGCATTTTATTGACATTTGTTATTATTAAAAAATAATAAACAATGTGATTTTATCTTCCTGAAATCAAAAATTCATAAAAATTTGAATATTGCTCTAAAAATTCCCAAAAAATTAGATTCATTTTATTTTATTATCTTTTCATTTATATCCAGATTTCGTGCATTAATTCTTTTCAAAACCTAAAAATTGAAAAAAATATAAAAAAATATTAGAAAAATCACAGAAATTATACAAAAATCCAAAAATCATGATTTCACATTCTATTTGTAGATATTTGTCTATATTTTAGCATAAAAATAGTCTCATAAGTTTTTGGCATTTAAATATTTTTAATTGCAGATTACTTCAGGCTGTACGCTGTTTATCATTTTAGCCACTTTTTGATTTTTAGAAAAATATAAAAAACATCTGAAATTTCTACAAAAATTCTCAAAAAACATTTCAAAAACTTTAGAACCAAAAATATTTTCTCTGTAATTTTCTGGACATTTTTGATATAATTGAAAAATACAAAAAAGTGTGGTGTGCATATTCCTTCCCTTGTACATATAGTTCCTTATTTTTGAAAATAAAAAATTGCAAAATTAAAATCACTAAAAATTTGAAGATCGGAAAATAAAAAATTTAGAAAGAAAATAATTAAAAAATAAAAAGGCAAAAAATTCACAAAATAACTAGATAGTTTGCATTTGAGATTCCCTTTTTCTTTTAATTGATTTTTGATTATTTTATAATGCTCGGGAATTGTAATCTCCCTAAGTTTGATCCTGTTGCTATACAGGTAAATAAGTAGCAAAAATTTCTCTCGCTTCAATATTCTCTTGTAATTAATTTTGTAGCTTGAGAAGAAAAAAAATTGTTTGTTTGTTGCGGGACATTTGGGTTGCAACGACCACTGCACAATTTTATTTCATATTAAAATTTCGAAACGAGAACTATCTCTCCCAACACACACGTATTGACTATCATAGGTCTATGTGGCACTTGCCTGTCCAAATATCCGAGCCCTAGGTCCAATGGGCATTTCTGCATATATATCTGGTCTGAAACTTATCCATCTTCCTTGTCCGTTGAACCATATAGTGTCATGGCTAGACTAGAAAGAGAAGTCTATAATAGTGAGCACATGTAGGTAGAAAGAAGGGAAAGGAAAGACATGGAGTGATGCGAGTCCGAGTGGCCGAAAAGTCATCAAGAAAATGGGGATGGAAAAGTCGAGTTACTAACCAAAAATAAATGAAAATTACAAAAAATCACAAATACAAATAAGTGGTCCAGAAACTCAAACCCTAATTTCAGGATGATTGGACTAAAATGCTGATAGCTTCCTCATATAGTGTTCGATTTGATTAAACTCACTTTTGAATTAATATATATCAAATTATCTTCAAAACGAGACCAAGTTCAAGTGAATCGGAGCTCATATGTGAAAATTAGGTTTTGGGCCTCTTTTGTACATTATGTATTTTAGCGGTTTTGACCTGTTAATTTATGTACATTATTAACTCTTTTATTTTATTTCCTTTTCATTTATTAAATTTGAAAAAAGTTTTATTAAAATGAATACAAATCTAATTCCAAACTAAACAAAAATAAAAAATTTTGACAGAGTCCGATTGTTAACTGACAATCTATATAAAAGTTGTCTTCCTCGTATTTTATTTTATTTCTTCATTTTTTTAATTAATAAAAACACAAAAAATAGATTCATGTGTAAATATTTGTCTTTTATTTTATTGTATTTTTACTAATTTTTATACTATTTTAAAAATGAAAAAAATTTTAAAACCCTGAAAATTTAGTCACAGAGAGTACCACAAAAAATATCACTTTTTGCAATGGACTTATCTTGGTTTTGGTCTCTTCATGAAACTTGTAGATCTCATCGAGACGAGAACCTTTCATGAAGGAAATATTTTTATCCGAGGTCGTTGCTATTTCTTTTTTATTTGTCTTTTCTTTTTATTTCTTAATTTCTAGAGTTGACACGTGGCCGCTCCTGGAGCCACCACGTGTCACTCATTTTTGGTATATATATTCATTTTATATTTTTTTAAATAATATGAAACATGTGCTTGTCACGTGCCTCTACCGCACATGTCTAGCACGTGCTTCCTTTTCCTCATTCGATGCCTCCCCCTTTCCTGAACAAGAGCAGGCATCACCACCATCGTACCCCTAATTTTGTCACCATCTTCCCATCAGCCACCACTGCCTTCCCAATCAATCGAGTACACCTTCCTAATCTGTCCATGTCTAATCATTAATCACCTAATCGGATCTCCCTCGGCTGATCCACCTTCCCAATCTCGACCGCCACTTCTCATCTTCTCGACTCCCTTCCAAATCGGTCAGATCCTTCTCCTATTTAAAAAAACGCACTGTCCCATCTCCAATCATCAGTCGATAACCCTAAAATCCATAAGAATCTCCGAGGTAAAAGCACTGTTCTTCCCCTTTGATCTGGTGAGATCCGAGGCTCCAAGCTTCATTGCAACCTGTTTCTACGTCTAGGGCTTCCAATGCTCCGGTGTCGACCACCGTTGAGCCAACGATCGTCCTTCTTCACAACGACTCCACCTCGCACATTAAATCTCTACTACCAGCACCACCAACCATCTTCTGCGTGCTACCTTTATAGACATCCATGTCAGAAGCTCGTCAACCATTGCATGCATCTTAGTTAAGGTGCTTCTTCTCCTTCGCTTCCAACACGCCATCCGCTCCATCAATGCAAAGACCTCAACAAAGTTCCTCCGCCAATGGCTACCCCCTCCATCTTCATAGAAGCCGCTCTCTAGGACCTGAGCTCTGCCTTCACCACTACTTTGGAGCCTCATCATGGCTTTTCTCACAACCACCCCTCGACCGTCGTGAACCATCGGGTTAGAAACCTGAGGCCCCCGTGCACGTGCAGAGAACGTGCAATGGGGAACTTCTATGAAGTAGCCCCCAGAGGATTGCCTTATTTCAATCATGTCCCCGCCGCTCAAGGCTCATCTTCATAAAACGTGACCGCTTGAAATTTTGCAAAGCCACCCCTTATAGATCACCAATTTACCAGGAGACCCCCACCCTCACAACATGTTTTGCAGAAGGCCCCACCTAGAGATTGGTAATTACGATTGAGTCGCTTAATTTTATTTCTTTTTTTATTTATTGTAAAAATTGCAATCAGACCCCTGTCTTTCTTCTATTATTTGAACCTTATTTTTGCATCATTTAATTATTCAAAATAACATTTTGTTCACCAATTATTTCCTTAAAATGTGGCATTTGATTCACATTTTAAAGATATTAATAATTAATATTTATGTGGAAAATGACATATTTTGCCCAATCTGCGATTAGAAATTCATAGATTATTAACCACAACTCTAAAAATCGCCAAAAAAATCATCGATATTAGGATTAATTGTAGTTGACATTGTGCCCAAAAAGAATTGCATTTGCATGTAAAATTTTCTATATAAATACCATTTTGTATATTTTTGTATGTAATTTTTAATAGGTATTAAATTCAACATTTTAGGGTTTAGGATTTTTCTAAGATAGATCACATAGTGATATAACTTATACTGTTTTATTTCTAGAAAATAAGTAAATCTAAAATTTATTATAATTAATTATTAAAAATCTCACTATCTGCATTCATTAATACATTAAATATTCATTTTGCATTCAACAATTCCAAAAAATTACAATACAGTTATTTCACCATTATTTACATCTCGACCAAGTTTTGTAATTTTTTGGCATCATTTGATTGTCATTTATTTTCTAGTCCTTAAAATTGGCCTCCACTTCATTTTCATTTCAAAAATTTCGTAAAAAATGCCAAAATATTCCGACTCGAAAACCATGCACGAAATTTGATAGACATTACCCTAGGTTGTTCTTTTGACTCCTCAAGTTCGACATTGGGACTTGCCCAAGTAAACAATCATAAAATCACTCAAATCAATTGAATTACATATTTAAGTGATTATTTCTTGATTGATTCCGATTACCTTCCTACAACGAAACGACACACTTATTTTCGCACGATTAATTTCTACAAATTATAAGAGGGCAATTCTGATCCATCAGATGGCATCGTTGTTGGGGAGGCAAACATCTTAGGTTTTTTGTCTAGAAAATTAGTATTAGGTTATCCACATATTCTAGAAATCTAACACCCAAGCCTGATCATTGTACATTTCCCATTTTGTTATTTTTTTTCCTACTTTTATTTTATTTTCAATATTTATTTTCTCATTTTAATTTTTATTATTTTGGTTTCACTCTCTCACGCTCTCTCTCTTATTTTCTGCGAGGTACCTGACATACGTGAAGCAATTTTCATGAAACTGACTCATCTTACTGATCGCCTAGTCACATAAAATTATGATCGAGTCGAGTCGCGAGAGAGCATAGAGTCTAGGATTTTAACTTCTGCAATTTTAATTTTTGTAATTATTCTCTCATTTATAGCAGTGTTTGTTTGGACTCTAACGTATGTAACAAGTCCTAAATACTTTTTTTATGGAGTGTCGTTTCATGTTTCACTCTCTGGTGAGGGTGGGGCCTGACTTGAGTGGCTTGTAGGTTAAACCTGCACATATTGCTATTAGAGTTTGTAGGATTTTTTTGATTGCGCTCATAGAACCTAGGACCACAGTGAACATTAATCGAGACACACATTAGATAATTCAACTTAGTCAAAATTTTAACTCAATTCTTCAAGACTAATAAAACTTTCTAATAGGTGTGGTTTTGTTGGTTTTCATTCATATATAATAATTTTTAAATTCTTGTATTGCATACCACAAGGAGATTGTGAGGAATCATTGTAAGTCTTCTAACTGAGTATACATCATCGTTTTCCACGTGCATCGGCTTTACAAAATTTCTCCCTCTTGTTTTGTCACTCAAAATATAAAAGAAAATCGGGGCTGGACGATAGACGTGTATTTTTGCTCATTTTATTTTTCAATGATCACCTAAATAAAATTGGGGCTGCTAAACAAGGCCATTTTAGTTAATCCATAAAATTGAGAATTTTCACGGGAGAATAACCCCGTTCATTTATATGTCTGAGTGAGTGAGAGACGACACTTAAGGTTAGAGCCTAGCTCCAGGATTTTCATTCAGACTGCTGATTCTATAAAAATGATTAGCTACTTCTCAGTGAGGAAACACGGGTAGCCGTTTTCGATCTGTCTTTCCTTAGAAAAGTTGGTGGTTTAGAAGACACTATGTATGGATCCGTCCTTAACTAACATGTAGTAGTTCTACGGTCCGTACATACACCAATATTGGCTGAAAGTAGGTGCAACTAGTCGTAAGAATTCGAGCTAGACTTTAAGAAAGTTTCCAGCACCTAACAGTTAGCAAATTCTTTTCCAAGATTGAATTTATCACCAACTAAAATAAAAGATAATTGGCTGAACTCTTGCAGCTTTCATTGTGTAAGTTGGTGAACTTGGGGCTTGATTTTTGTTTGAATTGGAGTGCGTGAACCCAACTCAAATATCAAAAACCACACACTTGTGCCATCACTCTCCTTGATAATAAATTAGGGCTTCTTCTAAACTTAAAACATCTTTAACCAAGATCCATTATGACAGTTCATCCACTTCCTTTGAAAATGACAGGACATTGGTCTGAGTATCCACCAGATATATACTTTGAAAATGAATTCTTCTCAATCAAACCCAAATCATCTAAATCCATCAGATGTTTACTTTGAAAATGAATTCTTCTCGATCAAACCCAAATCATCTAAACCCTCTTCCTCCAGATATCCTCCAACATTTGCGAGAGATTCTCACCCTCGAATGAATCTAGTCCAATCTATGAATTCCAATCCATTTTGCTCAAATAATCTGATGAATTCAACATTCCATATATGCCACCTCCCCCAGCCTTTGCTACACATGATCAAAATCCATCTTGGGCCGACCCAACATATTCCCAAGTTCTTATCAAAGCTCAAGAACAATTTGAAGATCAAACTGCTTTTAATATGCCAAGACATCAATTCATGATGACATAATCAAACTGAATGAAGAGGAAGCATGCACATAATGATCTTTCGTATTGGATTAACTGTGACAATCACATCTACATTGACAACCCCGAATACCACTCCTTCAAACAACTTGTACATACAGAGGAAGAGTCTGATAATATCGACACACATGCACCCTGTATGATTCCATTATTTGCGGATACGATCAATCATGACCATGGAAGTGGACTATACTAAACCCGGCATTGCATGCCTGAATCACGGTATGTTGAGTATGAGATATACAAATTCTCGTAAAATCCTCCCACTAAGCAAACTCCTTCCATGATTTTTGAGAAATTTTCAGAAGATAACGATCATATATCGGAGATTCGAAGAGGATATTCTCCCAGCTCATACGTGAAAATGGAAGATGAAATGATTGGATCTCAAGTTGAAAAATGAGCGAACACTCAAGAACCTGCACGGACTGCTCGCATGATTGATCATGAAAAGTTTTTGGAGGATGATATTTCAAGGATAATTAGGAGATATTAATTAATTGAGGAGAAATTTAGAATTTCACTGACCGACTAGTTGCATTTTACGGTATCTCAAGTATGGAAGTGGAAGATAAAATGATTGGATATCAAGTTGAAAACCCCGAGAATACTCAAAAACCCAGAATGTACACCTTGGGATGACTCTGATAGTGACATCTTTGCATACTACTCTGTTGGGGATGATTCTAACTCAACTTATCTAAGCTTCTCCTCATTTGTGCAACACAAGTCATCTATACACCACACCAAAAAGATAAAAAATTGAAAAAAAAATCAAAAACACCCAAAAATTTGAAAAAATAGAAAAACCAATTAAAATTGAAAGAGGAGAAGATTTCAAAAATTTGGATCCTACTCTAAAGGAAGCACTGGATAAAAGAAAAAATTTTGAACTTCCCTTAAATCATGCCATTGAACACTTCCCCAACCTAAAAAGATTTATAAATAGTAAATTAATGCTGAAAAACTCGGGCAGGAAGAGAACAAAGATCAGAAGATATATATTGTCAATGGACACCTATTTGATGATGAGAAGAAAGACCAAGAGCCACAAGGTGAAGCGGTTGCCTCAATTTGATTATGGAATCAAATACACAACATTCACCCATGCCCGAATCGATGATGACTCACCAAATAAATTTCTCCCGATCTCCGTGTTTGACAAACTCAAACTCGGACCAATCAAGAAATCAAGAGAGATCATTTATTTGGATGATTGATTAAAAAAATAGTCAAGAGGAACTATTTCGGTCATCATTTCATTCCAAGGTACTCCGCTTAAAGCGGATTTCATAATCATTGATATTGAGCATCAAGGAGAATTTACCCAGTCTTCAATCATTCTCGGAAATCCATTCTTAACCTTCGCTAAGGCAACTATTGAATGCGAACTTGGAAAATCAATTTGACGGCATTGGGAGCACTTCAAACTCAACCAGTCTTTGAGGAAACACGATATAAGGTAACCCACAAAGCTGACAACAATCGTAACCGTCAAGCGGTAGACGAGCCCTACCCTGATGCTACAATTGAGATAACGACTGTTGAGAAGACTATTGGTTCAGAGACTCATCTCATCCTCCCATTTCCTGCTGCTTTCACCTCTACCACTATCATGACAAATCCTACGGAAGATGACTTGATGCAAGTCTTTGTTGGACATGCGAGCCCGTAGCGAGCCATTATGCAATAAATGTTATTGCAATTCACTCCTTAGTCTGAAATAAAGAGTACATAATTTGCATAATAGGTCCCTTAGTATAATTAGGGTTATGTACCATAGCCATCTTAATGATCATACAGCTGTTGATTCAATTATTGAACCATAGAGGCTGGTGCTTAGATGAATATCTAATGAGTTAGATTGAGGACTCATCAAGCACCGTCAAATGATTATTAAGAGATGATCTCCAGCCTGAGTAGGAGATGGCAATCCTATCTCATTTAGGTTGATATCTGACCGACCTCTTGATGCAGGTCCTCTACATAGGAATAGAGATTCGAAGGTGTCGGATGAGTTAGGTCAAAGAGTTGACTTAACAAGATCGAGATAACCAAAGTCCTATATCGTATGCTGTCATGATACAGGCACGCATCCTCTGACCGGAGACAGATGTGTTACTATATGTCTAAGTATGTACATTTGGAAGACCAATAGGTTGATGACCTAATCAAGGTCTATACACCGGCGCGCTGGTGTGCATATAAGGGCATATGAGTAATACGATCTCTCAAAGGGATTATACAGGTTCACTACTGAACCGGAAGACATGAGCTCACTCATGAGATATTGGGAAGAATCACATTCCGTGCGCACGGTCGTCTCTCTTTGGAAGCTTGACTGAATTTGTTGGTTTGATATATACTTTTGGAAAGTATATGATCAAGACCTAGGTATGATATATGCTTTTGGAAAGTATATGATCAATACCGACTCCCAATGATCGAATGAGAAACTTACTGATAAAATCATGAAGTAGACAGTATAAAGTTGATCCAATACTTCGGGTTTAATCTGAGTCTTCCAGTATGCAGGATGTACAGGTATTAGGAATACCTGAGGGTGATGTGATCATAAACGATTGTATAACCATGACGCTTCCATTCCTAGGGAGTGATGAAACGGGTCTGGATTTTAGTGACTCCTCTCAGTAGAGAAGTAATCTTATCTTAGTCCAATTATTGGACATTGATCTGAATATGATTCAGATGCAATGAGAAGATTAGATTTGCGGTCTTGATTTAATCAAGCATCTATGGGAGGCCCGCGATCTGGATTTGAGATATGATCTCAATATCCATGTCACTATACGTGGAACAATACAATCGCCATGTCCTTATCTCCAAGTATCTGCGGAGAAAGCGCATTATCCTTGAAGGAGTTCATGGATAACTCTATTGTTGATTTATGTATCCGAGCATTGAGGAAATGGATAAACTAATGTGATTTAATTATCACGATTAATATGAATTCGATTCATATTATAAAGAGAGTTGTCTTAGAGTATGATTTGATTATCAAAGATGTAAATAATGTGAATATGATTCATGTTATTTGAGAACAAGAGAATATAGATCCAAGATGATTAAATGTGATTTAATTATCATGGATATGAATAATGTGGATAGCAATATCCATATTAGTCATATATATTATAAATGTAATCAATAATATATAAGAGAGAGCTATTTGTAATTTACATTTGTTAATTAAATGTTAATGTGAATTGGATTCACATTGGACATTGAATTGAAAATGTAATTTACATTTTGTTTTGGTTTGTGAATATGATTCACAAAGTTTTCAATGGCAAGATTGCAATGTCTACAAAATAATTGTGAATTATTTTTGTAGAATAATTTGCAACAAAAGTTGTTGCAAATAATGGAGATTGCATAAGAGATAAAATAGCCACCTTCCTAATGGAGGAGGGTGGACGGCCACCACTCCCATTAGGAAAGGGAGGCCGTCCCCCCTCTCCACATGGAAGGAGGCTTTCTCTCCTTTTCATTATCTCCATGTATTGATGATTTAATTTTGTGATTAAATTGTGTTGATTTATCAACATATATTTAATTTAAATTAAATTAATTGTTGTTGGTTTTACCAACACAAATCTTAGCCATTAAAAGAAACACAATCAATGAGAGCCATTGGATTTGTGTTGGCCCATGGATTGAGATCCATGGATCCCAAAACCCTATAAATAGAGAGGCATACCCATGCTCTCTCTTTACACACATAATGCTTGAGAAGCATCTCTCTCTCTCTCTCTTTCTCTCTATACGTCAGCCCTCTCTCTCCATCTCATGGTCGTCCACCATGGATGCCATGGAGAGGTTCTCCATCACCGCGGCATCGTCGTTATGCTGCCCGATCGTCTACTCGTGGATCTCCGTCTCCTTCGGTGCGCCTCGCTCGTGAAGAAGATGACGGATCTCGTGTGTCGAGATCAGGAGATCTGCCGCTTGGATCATCAACACAGATTGCGAGAAGCACGCGGTTCATCCCCGCGCTCGCAAGCGTCTCCTCCGTCGGATCGGACTTGAGACAGGAGGTCTCTTCGTTTAGAGATTCGATCGCAACCACGCTTCAAAAGGTAATCCTATTACTTGTTTGTGGTTTAGACGAAACGATTCGAGAAGTGTTCTTGGATCATGTGGTTTCGTCGTATAAAATTTTTAAAATTCCGCTGCATCGAGCAACTAGTCCGACTAGTCGCTCCTTGTCGTATTCGATACGACGCACACGCTTCCGTGATGCGCTTGAGGATCAAACCATATCCTTCAGTCTTTTTATATGGTGATGAGGAAAATCGAGCATGGGCTTACCTGAGTCGGACAAGATCTTCTCTGACCACCTTCGTCAATTCAATCTGACACAGGAACTCACAAATGACATGCCGACTTAGAACACATATGCATGACATCAGCTAACCAGGGAAGAATACTACAATGTTTATTCATTTAATGAGGGCTCGATTATCAACACATCACAGACAACAAGGACCAAATTGACCCTTCTCTATAAACAAACTATGAAGTCGCCTTCGACATTCTCCAAAAGGAATCTTCTAATAATTCCTCATCAGGGTTGGACAAGGTAATATGCATGACTGAACTCAGTTTGGAAGCTCAAAAACCCTATATGTGCAAGAAGCCAAATATCGACCCCCGTTAGACTATTCCTTCTCCTCACTATTATTCATCAAGAGTCCTGGTCTCATTATATATATTGGTATAATTTCTTATGAGCAGATTGAGGTTGGTGCTTCAGAGTATTCATCATCCGAGGACGAATCACTTAACCCCAAGACTGAGCAAATTTTGATTAAGTATCTTAAAAAAAGAATATTTGTAGTGCCTCCACCTTCATCTTCCTCTTAGGATAACTCCGACGATGGTTGGGAATCATCTAACTCATATGCTCCATCTTCTTCCTATCAAAACACTCTCCAACATGATTCTTTTGAGGATAACATTGATGATAGTTGGGACTCATCTACTTCACCTTCTTTCAATCATTATGATCACCCACAATAGACTCACAAAAAGAGCTGTCAAAAATCTCCTTAATCATTGGCAACCTCCCTCCCGACTACATCGATTCCCTTTTACATCTTTTTCCTCCAATTAGGCCAAGGCCTAAGTATGGGGGGGGGGACCGATGCCATCTGTATATACCACTCTCCTCATCCAATACATCTCTCGATCACCCCTTTCCACCCTTCTTCCATACTTAGGTTGACTAGAGCCTAAGTATAGGGGGACCCGATGCCCACTGTATATACTCTATTCATCGACTTTCCCCATTTTCTGCCTCCTCTTCACTCTTCTTCTACACTTAGACTATTCACATCTATGTATAGGGGGAAGGCTGATCTCTATTTTTCTTTTTATTTTTTACTCTCTTACACTCAGCATGAGCTATGACTTCTCCATGCTTCTTGTGCTCTGAGGACATAACACTCGCTAATATGGGGGTTGTATATATGCTGTCTATATATTTTACCCATAGCTCGTACTTTCACGTATGTCTATGTTATTATTTATGGGGTGTGTAACTATCTTATAAAATCTGAAAAAGAAAAAAATCCAACTAACTTTGTGTTTTGTACAACTAACACTGTGTGTAACCTAAGTTATGAAAAAAATAGTCTTCTTATTCATTTTTTTAAAAGAATGCATTAGAAAATCAAACAAAAAATTCATAAAATTCAGAAAAAATGTGTCTGCATTTCCTGCATCTACACTTCATCCAACATTACATGCATATGCATTTGTGAAAAGCCCTTAGATTCTGAACCTAGTTATGAGAAGAAATTGAGATTGGTTTAGAGTTGACCTTAATCCACTTAATTTATAGAGGAACTTCACTGAGAAAGAGGATTTTAGAAGCTTCAAGTCTTTGACTTAATTCTTCGAGTTCTGCTGACAATGTACATAGTTTGACTTTTAGTGTCTAACCAGGTTGCCTCATTCTAGGTACGGCTCTTGAATAGGGAATTAATTTGTACTCTCACACTATTCCCTTAGCTCATCTCAGACGGGGTGTTGAAAGACTGTGTGAGTTTTGTTTCTGGTAGCATGGACATCTAAAGACCAGAGTATGGGTTGAAATAAACCTTTGGAAAAGGGATCACCACCTGGGAAATTTTTTTTCTAAGACCCCAAATCATGCATGGAAAAAAAGATTCCATATACATAGGGGCACAACAAGATCCATGTAGAGCTACCAAAAATTCAAACGAAAAGAATCCAACTACAAATAAATATTTGACCAAGAAGGTCCAAGCTTCAAGAAAACCTACAGATCTTGGTGGAGACTTGGCTAAACTAGCCGACTTCACACGGGGAGGTGACTACACTGGTCACCCTCCAGTTCTTTTTCCCTTCTTCTAATTTCTCGCCCTTTTTGATTGTGAACACAACGTGACAGACCTTAGAAGGAAATACCCGACTCCCCAAGGATGAGTTATTAGAGGAGAGGTTTGCATGGTTGTCCAGCATTCTGGATGGGAAGAGCTAAAAAATTTCTCACACATGAGTCAATTGTTCAATGTTCATGGGGTATGCTTTGGGAGGAGGATTGATCTAAGATGACTTCTGAGCTGAAACTATGGCAACAATGTGTAGAACTTGGAGGCTGTTGATTTTAAAACCCTAATTCTGACAGAAGTTTTGCCAAACTAATAATCCAAAGGTCGAGTTTAGCTCCATTTTCACCATTTTCTCTTGGTCTTGGTATGCAACCCAATCTCATTTCATCTCATTGCATTTCTTTAGATGCTCAGGGACGAGCATGGTATAAGTATAGGCGGTGGATGAATCTCATATTCATCACTCTAAAAATGATTAAGTAAGCTCATATTCACAAAATTCATTAGCAATTCTTCATTTATTTTACATAATTTGCATTCATGCATATGTAAATAATAATTGCATTTTATCATACATTATTGCATAAAATAAGAAGCCAAAAATCCCAGCCCATTTGACTTGTAAAATAAGCTAACTTCCCTGATTTTTATTTAATTCATGCTAACTCCAAATCACCAGAAACCACCTCCATTGTGTACATATTACTAACAAAAATAAATGAAAAATATAAAAAAATCACAATAAGTAGTCCAGAAACTCAAACCCTAATTTCAAGATGATCGGACTAAAACGTTGATATCTTCCTCATACAGTGTCTGATTTGATCATACTCACTTTTGAACTAATGTACATTCAATTACTTTCAAAATAAGATCAAGTTAAATTGAATCGGAGCTCATATGTAAAAGTTGCATTTTGGGCCTCTATTGTACATTGTGTATTTTAGTGGGTTTTGACCTATTATTTAATGTACATTATTAACTATTTTTTATTTTATTTCTTTTTTATTTATTTTCTTTGACAAATTTTTAATTAAAATACACAAAAATCCAAATCCAAACTAAAACCAAATCAAATAAATTGACAGAGTCCGAGTGTTCACTAATAGTTTGTACAAAAGCTGTCTTTCTCATTATTTATTTCTTCATCTTCTTAATTAATAAAAATCCAAAAAAAATAGATTCATGTGTAAATATTTGCCATTTATATTATTGTATTTTCTTGATTTTTATCTTATTTAAAATGACAAAAAATTATAAAATCCTAAAAATTCGGTATTTTATGCACATAGAGTACCACCAAAAATATCACTTTGTGCAATTGACTTATTTTGATTTTGGTCTCTTTATATAAGTTGTAGATATCATCGAGATGAGCAACTTACGTGAGGAAATTTTTTGATATGAGGTTGTTTGCCATTTCTTTTATATTTTTGTTTTCTTTTTATTTTTGAACATTCTAGAGATGACACGTGGCAGCTCCTGGAGATGCCATGTGTAACTCATTTTTGGTATTCATATATATATATATATATATTCATTTTTATAATTATTTTTTATAAAAATAATAGCCTGCACGTGGTGGCCACATGCCTCTGCCGCGTGTGCCCAGCATGTGCTTCCCTTTCCCTTGTTCAGCGCTTCTCCCTCTCCTGAACAAGAGCGGGCATCGCCACCATTGTCCCCTTAAGTTCGCCACCAACTTCCCATCGGCCACTACCACCTTCCCAATCAATCGAGCACACCTTTCTAATCCGTCCTCGTACGATCGTTAATCACCCAATCAGATACCACTCGGTTGATCCACTTTCCCTTTCTCGATCGCCACCTCTAATATTCCCCACTCCCTTCCAAATAGGCCAGCTACTTCTTCTCCTATTTAAACAAACGCACCGCCCCCTCTCCAATCATCCACCGATAGACCTAAAATCCACAAGATTCTCATAGGTGACATCACCATTCTTCCCCTTTGATTCCACAAGATCTAAGGCTCTAAGCCTCGTTGCAACCCGCATCTATGCACGCAACTGCCATTGCTCCAGTGGCGACAACTATCGAGCTAACGACCTTCCTTCTTCATGAAGACTCCACATCGCACTTTACATCTCCGCTACCAGCACCACCGACCATTTTCTACATGCTACCTTCATCGACATCCATGTCATAAGCTCGTTAACCATCACCTGCATCTTCGTCAAGGTGCTTCTTCTCCTTCGGGCTCTAGCACGCCATATGCTCCATAAACGCAAAGCACTCAACACAATTTCTCCTCCAACAACTGCCCCTCCGTCTTCGCAATAGATGCTCTCTAGGACTGGAGCTTCATCTTCACCACTGTCGTGGAGCCTCGTCATGGCTCCGCCCACAACTGCCCTCAACCACCACGAACCACTAGGTGATAAACCAGATGCCCTCGTGCAGAGCACACGCGTCGGGGAACTTCTACAAAGTAGCCCCCAAAGGATTATCTTATTTCAATCACATCCCTACCGCTCAAGGGTCACGTGCACAGTAGTGACCTCTACAAAACTTTGCAAAGCCACCCCTTGCAGAATGCCAATTTACCAAGAGTTCCTTGCCATCTAAGGGCACGTGCTGCGCATGCGCCCCTTGGTCTTTTTGTAGAAGGCACCTCCAAGAGGTTGGTAATTACAACTAAGTCCCTTAAGTGTATTTCTTTTTATTTATTTATTGTAAAAATTACGAATAGACCCCTATCTTTCTTTTATTATTTGAATCTTATTTTTGCATCACTTAATTATTCACAATTAGCATGTTGTTCATCAATTAATTCCTTACATAGTAGCACTTGATTCATATTTTTAAGATCTGTGGTTGTTTATTAATTATTTTTTTTATTGAAAATTACATATTTTGCCCAATCTGCGATTAGAATTCATAGATCATTAACTACAGCTCCAAAAATTACAAAAAAATCATCGATATTAGGATTAGTTGTAGTTGACATTATGCCCAAAACGGATTGCATTTGCATACAAATTTTGCTCTATAAAAAATCATTTTGTGTATTTTAGTAATAGGTATTAAATTCAACATTTTTTGGGCGTAGGATTTTTCTGAGATGGATCACCTAGTGATATATCATAAACAAATTTATTTCCTAAAATTAAGTAAATCCAATATTTATTAAAATTAATTATTGAAAATCTCATTGTTTGCATTCATTAATTCATTAAATATTTATTTTGCACTCAAAAATTCAAAAAAAATTATAATGCATTTATTTCACCATTATTAACATCTCAGCCATGTTTTGTAATTTTTGGACATCCTTTGATTGACATTTAATTTCTAGTCCTTAAAATTGGCCTGCATTTCATTTCCATTTCAAAAATTGCATAAAAAGTACCAAAAATATTCCGACTCGAAAACCACACACGAAATTTGATAGACATTAATCTAGGTTGTTCCTTTGACTCCTTGAGTTCGACCTTGGGACTTGCCCATGTAAAACAACATAAAATCACTCAAATTAATTGAATTAAATATTTAAGTGATTATTTCTTGATTGATTTCGATTACCCGCCTACAACGAAATGACACAATTAATTTCGCACGATTAATTCCTACAAAGTAAAAGAGGGCAATATGGAATCGTCATGAATCTACAATGTTCATAGATGACTTAGGTGCAAAGGAAATGCAGAATGAAAGATAAGATTTTTTTAGTTGAAGTTTATAAAAATAAAATACCAATTTTTGGTTTTGTAATTTTTATTTGATTTTTTATAATAAAAAAGGCATGCAAAAATCAAACATGCTATAAAATAATGCAATGAACTAAATATTTTTTTTAGATTTTTATGGGTTGAGTTTATGTCAGAATAATTTAGGGAGATGGAATGTGTACACATGGATCAAGTTAGAAAGCTCAAGTCAATATTGGTCTTTCTTATAAAATTTTTGATTTTTTGGGATATGATTTTTATATAATTTATTAAATCTATGAATAAAATAAAGAAATGAAAAAGAATATAATCAAAATGAGTGAAATATGCACATGAAATGATGGATAAAAATTAGCAAATATGTATAATGCACAATTAGGTCTCAAACCCCAATTTTTACAAATGGACTTCAATTCTTTTGAAATTGATTTTGCTTTATAGATATTTGAATATACATTAATTTCATAGTGAGTGGACTAAATTTAGACACTTTATGAGAGAGATATCAATATTCCCGTCTATCTTATCTGAAGTTAGGGTTTGAGATTATTTTGTATATGTACAAGTTACATTTTTTAGGATTTTTTATGGATCAATGTTAGCGATATGTACATTATGAAGTTGGTTTCATGTCAATTGGAGTCAATGAAGTTTAGGTGAAAATATACAAATGATTATGAATGCAGACATGAATGCTAATTTATACAAATTAATTATGAGTCCGTGAAAGTTAATTTTATGGAGTTAACATGCACATGATCCTATATTCTCGGGACGTATCTCTATTTTCAATTAATTAGATTGATGAATTGCAGATTCATCACTCCCTTCTCCCAAAACGCCCCAAAAAATCCAAAGCCACATTCCAACCCCTTCCTCCTCCCCCCCCTCGTCGGAGCTCACAAGAGCACATCGGATCGACGATCCAAAGCGACCCCCATAGAGGACGTCAAGATCACCCCCATGTGTGGTTTCATATCGCTAACGGATTGTCAAGATCTTCATTCTCCGTGGGAGGAGAAATCGAGGAAACGAGATCTTCGAGGTACAATATTAGCCTCTTTCTTCGGGTGTCCACACGATCTTGAACCTATATGTTTGGTCATATAGAGCCTTAGTGTTTTTTCCACTATGTTGCTTATTGATATCGTATTGTGATAAAGTATATTTAGAGTCATCCACATTCTTTAAATAACAATCTAGAAAATGAGCATATATTAGTACATGATATCTCATGAGTGACGATACCATACCATACACGAGGAGAACCACAAAAACCGTTGAAACAGCTACTGCATAACTAAAAATGTCTGAGTTGTACACAATGGCTCACATAAATCTATATCTTTGAGGTACTATGGTCTATGCGTACAACTTGGCAGTTACAATGTTTGTCTCCACTTTGCTGAAATAATAATCACTGATGATGAGACCTATTCTCATCTTGGAAAACATATCCTTGACGTAACAATACCGAATATGGTGTGGAGATTTTGTGTGTAATGATTTCTTTATTTTATTTTTTTTGGGCCGTGTAAACAAAATTTTGAAATTTCATTTGTTATGAATTACGTGGATTTATGTGGTTTTGCTATTATAAGGACTCCATTGATGAGAAAATAGAATTCAAAACGCCATTCTCTTCCATTCTTTAATGATTGATGCATATGGAACCTGGTGTGCTTGTCGGATTTATACTCCATTGCTAATGATAAGAACTAAACCTTGAACAACTGAAATCATTTTCTTTTCCCTAAAGAAGATAGGCATGTTGGGGACTTGCGGTGAAATGGATTCTCAGAAGCTGTAATTCATTGTATTACTTCAGTTTGTTTCAGCTAATCCCATTATTTTGTTAGATGGCATTTCCTAGCTGAAGTTGCTAATTTCAGCATTCTATTCTACAGAGTGCTTATTCGGTAGAGAGGATGATTTCCGGTCTCATTGTTGAAAAAAATGAAGGGACATGAATGCCACAGATTTGGTTTCTTAGAAGTTTAAAAGGAAATGCATCTCACATGATTCAGATCAATTATATATTTCTTATTATTTCAGTAAATCCGATTGTTTCGTAGACTCTTTTCCTAACTCAAAGATGTTGCTTTCAGCATTTTGTTCTATAGAGTGCTTAAGCAGTAGATATGTTTATCATCAATCAATTCAATAAGCGATAGAGGAAGGCAATATAGACTGAACTGCCTCAAATATGATCCCATCTTCTAATTGTACTTACTATTTTAATTTTTGGATGGAAATTTCAGATTATGATTTTGGGATCCATTCAACAATATTGATCCCCACTTAGAAAGGCAAGTTAGTGAGTATAAACTATATCCAATTCAAGAATCTGTTGGTGACATGATGTCATGATGCTGGTAGAAAGTCTAGAATACATATGTGGAGGGATTGGGGCAATGGATACATGATGGAGGTGATAATGGGTGTATTTCAAGCCATTTGCAAGCATCACATTCTCTTTGAGTGACCTCAACACTATAGTGTTTGTAAGATAATCTTCATCACACTAGTATATTAACCTTTAATCTATTTATGGGAGATTTTGTAAAATACTGGTTTCGTCGCTACTATGAATGCTTATTACCCAAAGAACCTATCATAAAGTAGGAGTCTTTAAAATTATTTGTCGGATAAGATTTCAATAAATGGATCAGACAGCACGATGTTCAGGTAGATGGAGTAGGCATTCAAGGGATAGGGCATGCACCCTTGGGGCTACGGGTAGAAGCCAAGAGAGACGCGATCCCAAACGCTACTACGTATCTACGATGGTCGAAGGGCACGTTACTTTGCACACCGAGGAGTCACCACAGTGTTCAGGCTCAGCACTTGCGTGTCTTTAGCCCAGTTCTTCGAGTGTGGGCCAAGTAGTCATGGTTGGTGGTCTAGTGTTTCACTTGTTCAATGAGAGTTAACACTCGTGTACTGGATGGTTTAGGCCACATTAGTTAGTATTCTGAGTGGGAGCACTAAGAGGGGAGTTCTGAGAAACGTGGTTTAGTGAAGTTGAGAATGAAATATAATTATCCTATGCTTAAGGAGGATTTTGTTTGTCATGGTGATTCAGACTATGATAAGAATGATCTTGGCAATCAGTGTCCTTACTCGTGCCCTATCCCACGATGGACTCTTACACGTCGGTATTGGACTTGGATTATTCGTAATTATTTGCGTGTTGGAATTTGATTTGGGAATTGGAGATACAATCTTATAAGTAATGTCAAGTAGACATCTCAGAAACTTAGTTAGGATGCATTGTACCCCTCCGCATGCCTACGTAGGCACCCTAATCCTAAGGTCTTATTCTTGCCTTAGGGTCATAGTGTAAGGTCTCACCTAGACCAATACCATAGACTATCCAGAAGCTGGCAACCCATATCAAATAATAGTGGTTCAAATCTATCCTTGTGAGGATAGTTTACCTAGCTATTTTTTGTACACTTTTAATTATATCTTGCCTATTATTTAATATTAAGCAACTTTGGTCATAATGTACCTATCTATTGAATATGCAGGTTCTCAGCAGAAGTCACAGTGAGCGGCACTTGTTTACTTGGAATTACTTCTTTTGTGCAGCTACCCGGCTTCCTTTTGTGGTACAGTTAGTTGTTGTAGTTTTTACTGCTTTACTTTACTTGTAGCATTTTGGGAAACATAAGATGTATAATGCATGTATGGAATTTTTATTGAAAGCATACATGTAATATATTTTTAAGGACATATACAGGATTCTAATGAAATGCAGTGATGGACATGTTATGAATGGATGGGAAATTTTTAATTCTATTCTTTCATGATAAATTTTTTTGTTCTGCTTTTATATTATATTGTATATTTTGAATGTGGAATGGTATGTATAAGGAATCAATTTGCTGAGTACCTGATCCTAGGGGGACATTCATCATAGTTTTGTATCAGAGAAGTGGTACTCTATTCCATTCTATGCATATTATTCCTCATCGTTGTTCAAAATACATAGTAGTGTTGGTAGTCTTCTAATCTAATACAAATCAAAAGGAGAATTACATCCATGTACATGTCTCTCTTAAGTAAAGCAAGTATTAAAGCTCTAGTTCTTTATGCAAAGCCATGTTGCCTCGTGTAGATCCAGATGTGGTGCAACATCTGAACATCCTTGTGTAGAGCCAAGAGGAGATCGAGAAGTGGCTCCAACTGCAAGATGACTCCTCCTACCATCCCTCTCATGACTGGGAGTAGAGTGTTGACTTGCCATTCTCTTTGGAGCCTGAGCAGATGCAGGATACAGATGCCCTACAGAGGCATCAAAGTACTTATGTGACATACCAACGAGTGATGGTACCACAGTTCTTCGATACCACCACCCCTGACTCTGCAAAGTTGTGGATGGCATAAATGGCCAAAGTTTCGAGGACGATATGCGCGCCCTAGGACACTTGTGTATCTTTTGCAGAGTACTCACTTGCTGGGTATGCAGAGCGGTGGTGGAATGCCACCAAGGAGCACCTAATCGAGCCCATCACTTAGGAGGTCTTCTTCAATGAGTTCTGTACAGAGTTCTACCTGGACCATTGGGTAGAGGATCAGAGGAGAGAGTTCGTTGAGCTAATGATGTAACGGAGATCACGAAGGTCTAAATATGCCTCACACAAGGCGGAGACAAAGTCGATGTGGCGACCCTCGGTAAATCCCGACTACAATCAACAATTAACCCACGACGATTAAATCAAGCAATGAAAGTAAAGGTGGAGTTAAAATTTATTATAACTCTACAGAATGTGTCTATAGTGCAAGTATGTGTAGAGTGTCGAACACAGGGAGCAGACAGGATAGAACAGGACAATAGTTGTCAAAGAAAAATATGAAAGTGATCAAATGCCTACAAGTGCTATTTTTGTGGGTTTTTAATTTTATATTTTCTATTTAATTTTTGATTTTATACTTTTGTATTTTGATTTTTAATTTTTTGATTTTATATTTTCTTTCTTTTTCTTTTCTTTTTTTATTTTCTTTTTCAGTATTGAAGTATTTATACAATAAAGAGAAAGGGGCCACAATATATAGAGGAAAATAGGTAAACATAAAAACAATTCTGGAAATTAAATCTTTTTGGGCTTTTTATATTTTTTAAATGTTTCTATGATTTTTCTATATTTTCCTAATTTTTTTGGTATTTTTAAAGTCAAAATACTAGTAAATAGTGAATACAATATATATATATATGAGACAAAAATACAGAAATAAAATAGCAAATAGGAGTGAAAATTATCAAATTAATTTTTATAGATAGATAATAAGATAAGGAAAACTCAGAGATAGAAAACACAATTTTTAGAGTTTTTATGAATTTTTTAGATTTTGTTGAAGATTTTAAGAATTTTGCTATTTTAGGAGTTTTCTTTTGTAATTTTTAGAAATTTTTGGTCAGAAAATAAAACACATTATAATACACAAAATATATTTCTTTTTGGAATTTTTTAGGGGGTTTTAATATTTTTTGGTATTTTCTAATGCATACAGTAACAAAAATACTTGTCTTTTATTTTTTTATAAATATGAAAAAGCAATAAAAATGTAAACTAAAAATATGGCGTTAAACTAAAATGCAACACAAGCTTAAGGTATTTTTTTTGATAATTTTTCGAGTTAAAATGATGCATGAAATAAATGCAAACATCCAAGCAAAAATACAATACTGTAAAGGGCATAAATGTAAATACAGAGAAGTCCAAGGGCCTACTTTCAATTTTTCCAAAAATATAAAACATTAAACAAAATTTTCTGGACTAAATATAAACAACCAAACCCGGAGGGGGTTCTCTGCAAAATGTCTAAACTCACGCGTACTGGGCACGCGACCTAGCAGGGGTATTTTTACAATATTACAAAGTTCCAGAGGCTCACATGCAATTTTATCAAAATATTACAACTTAAATAAAAAGTTCATGGATTGAAATGAAATAAACAAAACCCAGGAGGGGTCCTATGCAAAATTGCCACCACCAACATGCACGAGTCACGTGAGGTGACGTGGACTGGACCTAGATGCAAATAATGAAAGTACGGGGGCCTAATGCAAATATTATAGAAATATTTAAAATACGAATAAAAGTTTATGGACTAAAAATAAAATGCAAAATGGCCGGGGTAAAGGTGCAAAATTCCCATGGCCTGGTGATCCAACGACTAACGTCCTTAACTTATCCACGTGGTGCTTCGGGGATGGTCTATGACGGTTCGACGATGATCGGCTGAGATCAGATCTGGCGAGGAGATCGACGGTTGATGCAGGCCAAGATCCAATGGCTGCGGATCGAACTGGAGCGAAGGCATGATCGGACGGCGGAGAGGCCAAGGGGAAGAACGGGGACGAACGTCGGCGGGGCAAACTTCCTCGAGCTCGATCTCGGGCCTCTAACGGTCTGGAAGTGTGCAAAAGTGACCGGGGTGCTCCTAGGAGGTCAGGCTAGGTGCTGGAGTACTCAGGTTCGTCGGTGGAGCGTCAGGGTGCTGGTGCGAAGGCGGTGGAGCTTCGAGCTCTAGGTATCTCCGGCGAACTACGCAAAATGGTCTCCAGGCGCTTTGACTGTACTTTGACATGCAAAAGGGGTGAAGGGGACCAGGGCAAAATGCCTGGACCCCGCGGAGATGCTACGGTGGTCGGATAAAGGCGAAGCGACGACTTGGATGCTCGGCGGAGGTGCACTTCGGCGAAGGGGTGCGATTGGGTGATTCGGCAAACGGAAAGGGGATCTAAGTGGCCTAATCTATTCCTACGCCTACAGGAAAGAAAATGAAGAAATAGGGAAGGGGAGAGGGGGTATACCTCGATGGTCGGAGACCAGAAGAGGGGTACCTCAACGTTGGAGGTCGGTGGAGATGGGGGAGCCGCCTTGAGGCTTCCTCGACTCGCCTGAGGGTCTGGTTGTGGAGCTGTCACTTCTAGCAATACGAAGCACGCCAAAGGGAGGAGGATTGTTAGACAAAAAGGGTTCAAACTGGAGCTCGAAGGCGGCGGGTCAGTTATGTACAAGGTGGTGGCGACTCCTTCAAGCGAGGTCCACATGCGAATGATGAAGATTTTGGAGGATTTTAGTGCTCGGCAAGGATCAGTGATGATCAAGGAAGGAGTCCCAAGAAGAAATCGAGGCTCGAGGGTGAATGTATCGAGCTCCAAAAAGGGGAGAAATTAGTCAAAATATTGGGTGTCAGAAGGCTGGCAGGCCTCGGTCAGGGAGTTGACTGAGGTCAACCAACGACCGGCTCTTGTTGGTCTACGTGGACCAACCAGGAAAATGCTGGTCAACATTTTTTAGAAATTTGAAATAAAATAGTAAATGATTTAATTTTTTTTAGGTTATAAAATGAAAAATGTTCCTTATTTTATAAAAAATTTTATGGTGATTTTTATTTATTTTTATGAGGTATATAATTATAAGTTACCTTTTATGCCCTATATAGGTATATTCTTCTATATATTTTAATATTTTTTTATTTTATGTATTTTTTTATTTATTGTGTTTATTATTTTATAAATTTATAAAATTATTTTATACACTTAATTATATTTTTATTTGATTTTTTGATGTATTTTGTACACTTAATAAAATATAAATAGTAATTCTATAAGTATGTGTATAGGTACTATACCTAGGTGTGCTATTTATACAAGTATTTTATTTTATATTTTCTTTGAGTTTTAATTCTGATTTTAATATACATATTTATTATAAATAATATTTACAAAATTATAAAAATATAAAATTATGAAAATAATGAATAATAATAAAATGAATATTTTAATCTGTACAAGTATACAATAGGGGTCCAAAACTCAACTTTCAAACCGTAGCTCCGTAAAATGCGAGACCACCTTCATTAGATAGATTATTTAAAATTATATACAATTAAAGTTGATTTGCTAGATTTCGAACTTTTATTTGAGAGATACATGTCTGGGAAGTTGGGATTCTGGAATTTTATTTAGACCATAACTTTTTATCTGTATATTATTTTTGTATGAAATAAATTTTGTATTTTTATATATTTAATTATCTACAACATTCATGTACAAAATTTCTTTATTTCAAGTAAAAAAAGTGGAACCAAAAATAGGTCCCAAAATGAATAAAGAATAAACAAAAGAAGAGGTATTTTTATTGTATTTTGGTCCTTATCTCCCCCTACTTTATTCCTTGTCGACGTATTCATTGACATGCCTAGGTCTCGATTTCGGGTCATAAAATATTTACAATATTTTATTCTTTTTCTTTTCTTTTCTTTATTCTATAATTTAGGCTTTAAAAAGTGTATTGTATACACTATTTACATACACATGCATGAATGCTAAGATGCGGGAGTTAATGGTATTTACATGCATTTGCCAAGGTTTTTGCTAGTCCCTATACTTTGCCTTTGCTAGTCCCTAGCAAACACTTTTGCAATAAGTGCAGAAAGAAACACAAAGAAAAGAAAAAGAAGAAAGATGGATTAAGTTTAATTATCAAACTTGTTTTCACAAAATCAAAGTTTGGAGCTTAAGTCGGACCTTCGTAATTTTAGTGCGGTTTGAACCTTAATGAGAACCAGATTTGAAATCCAGCAGTCCTTGAGAATCTCAATGTTGGACATGCGAGCCCACGACGAGCCATTATGCAATAAATGTTATTGCAAATATCATTCCCTAATCTGAAATGAAGAATAAATAGTTTGCATAATAGGACCCTTAGTGCAATTAGGGTTATGTACCATGGCCATCTTGATGATCATACAACTGTTGATTCAAATATTGAATCATAGAGGCTGGTGCTTGGATGAACATCTAAAGGGTTAGATTGAGGACTCATCAAGCACCATCAAATGATTGTTAAGAGATGATCTCCAGCATGAGTAGGAGATGGCAATCCTTCCTCAGTTAGGCTGATATCTGACCGACCTCTTGATGCAGGTCCTCTACATAGGAATAGAGATTCAGAGGTGTTAGATAAGTTAGGTCATAGAGTTGACTTAACGAGATCGAGATAACCAAAGTCGTATGTCGTATCTTGTCATGATATAGGCACGCATCCTCTGACCGGAGACAGATGTGTTACCATATGTCTGAGTATGTACATTTGGCAGACCAATAGGTTGATGACCTAACCAAGGTCTATACACCGGCGCGCTGGTGTGCATATAAGGGCATATGAGTAATACGATCTCTCAAAGGGATCATACAGGTTCACTACTGAACTGGAAGACATGAGCTCACTCATGAGATATTGGGAAGAATCAAATTCCGTGCGCACGATCATCTCGCTTTTGAAGCTTGACTGAATTTTTAGGTTTGATATATACTTTTGGAAAGTATATGATCAAGACCTCGGTATGATATATGCTTTTGGAAAGTATATGATCAATACCAACTCCCAACAATCAAAATGACAAACTTACTGATAAAGCCCTGAAGTAGAGAGTATAAAGTTGATCTAATACTCCGGGTTTATTCTGAGTCTTCCAGTATGAAGGATGTATTGGTATTGGGAATACATGAGGGTGATGTGATCATAAATGATTGTATAACCATGACGCTTCCATTCCGAGGGAGTAATGAAACAGGTCTAGATTTTAGTGACTCCTCTCAGTAGAGAAGTAATCTAATCTTGATACAAATGTTGGACATTGATCTGAATGTGACTCAGATGCAATGAGAAGATTAGATTTGAATCAAGCATCTATGGGAGGCCCGAGATCTGGATTTGAGATGTTATCTCAATATCCAAGTCACTATACGTGGAACAATACTGTCGCCCTGTCCTTATCTCCAAGTATTCGCGGAGAAAGCGTATTATCCTTGAAAGAGTTCATGGATAATTCTATTGTTGATATATGTATCCGAGCATTTAGAGAATGGATAATTAAATGTGATTTAATTATAATGAATAATATTAATTTTATTCATATTATAAGGAGAATTATCTTAGATAATTAAATGTGATTTGATTATCAAAGATGTGAATAATGTGAATGTGATTTATATTATTTGGGCACGTGAGAATAGAGATCCAATATGATTAAATGTGACTTAATTATCATGGATATAAATAATGTGGATAGCACTCTACAAATTATTTGCATATATTATAAATGTGATTTATAATATATAAGAGAGATCTATTTGTAATTTACATTTGTTAATTAAATGTTAATATGAATTGGATTCACACTGAACATTAAATTGAAAATGTAATTTACATTTTATTTTGGGTTATGAATGTGATTCATAAATTTCCAATGGCAAGATTGCAATATCCATAAAATGATTATGAGTTATTTTGTAGAATAATTTACAACAATTGTTGTTGTAAATAATTGGAGACATATGAATTATGCAATCTTGAGATTGCATTGAGACTCCCCCTTTCCTAATAGGAGAGGGGGGACGGCCACCAATCCTTAAAGGAAAGGGTGACCGTCCACTCTTCCTTTATGGAAGGGAGGAACCTCCTTTCCATTATCTCCAATGTTAGTTGATTTAATTAGTGATTGAATTATATAGATTTATCAATATATATTTAATCTAAATTAAATTTATTGTTGTTGGTTTTTACCAACAAAAATCTTGGCCATTAAAAGAAACACAAATCAATAAAAGCCATTGGATTTGTGTTGTCCATGGATTGAGATCCTTGAATCCCAAAATGTTATAAAAGGAGAGGCACCCCTTTGCTCTTCTTTACACCAAGAGAACATAAGTCTCTCTCTCTCTCTCTCTCTCTCTCTCTCTCTTTCTCTCTAGACGCCTACTCTCTCTCCCTCTCATGGCCGTCCACCATGGATGCCCTAGAGAGTTTCTCCATCACTGCAACGTCATCGTTATGCTGCCCGATCATCTGCTCGTAGATCTCTGTCTCCTTCGGTGCGCCTCGCTCGTAACGAAGATGTCGGATCTTGTGTGTCGAGATCAGGAGATCCGCCGCTTGGATCATCAACATGGATTGCAAGAAGCAAGCGATTCATCCCCGCGCTCGCAAGTGTCTCCTCCGTCGGATCGGACTTGAGACAGGAGGTCCCTTCATTTAGAGACTCGATCGCAACTACAATTCAAAAGGTAATCTTATTACTTGTTTGTGGTTTAGACGAAATGATTCGAGAAGTGTTCTTGCATCATGTGGTTTCGTCGCATGAAAAATTTTTTATTTCCGATGCATAGAACAACTAGTACGACTAGTCGTTCCTCGTCATATTCGATACGACGCTCATGCTTCCGTGATGCGCTTGAGGATTATACCATATCCTTTCAATTGGTATCAGAGTCTTAGGTCGAAGGTTTTGGATACGATCCATAAAACTGAAGGCGACTTGGGTTCGTTAAAGGTTGCGAAAGTTTTTATCGCATTTCATTTTCGCATCTCTGTTTAGTGTAATTTTTCGGACCTGTTTAAATAGTTTAAACACGAATAGAGCTTTGAATTTTGTTCCTCATTAAATAAGGAAACCATAGGATCTGAGTTTACGTAATTTGGATTCTGTTTGCTCGAGATATGGTTGTTTTAATGAACATGTATTCACTGTTACGAGAACTGCGAATCTTAACGTAAGTAAGGAGTTAATTACTGTTTAGAAACACCTTGAAATGCGTGCAAATCAATGGGTTCTATTGAAAATCAAATTATCAAACTTTGGAAACTTACTTTGCTTAATTTGGATTAAAATTGATTGAGATATGCTAATTTAGTAAGTAGGAGTCACTGCTGAAATTACTTTCCTAATCAAGAACCATGTGATTGTCAATTAGTGAAATTAATTGTTAATTTCATGAAATAATTATGGAAAATATTTGAGAAATATTGGATGATGATTATTTCCTTAATTTACTTGGCCTCAACCAATGGATTGATTAGATTTGATCTAGATCAAAATTGGAAACACAATCATCAAACCCATTGCTTGAATAGGATTGGGAATTTGTCTAGAAAATTTCCTTATAATCAAAAATGTTTTGATTATTACTATATGGTATAATTTCGGTTGAAAAACCGATGATCATCTCAAGTACAAAGTGATTGACTCAGCATTATTTTTCCCTGAGGCGGATATGGTGTCTAGTCGGGGATTGCAGGGGTAGCGGGTTACAACGTATGCGGTCCGTCCCACTCCCGTCGGTACTGGCCATGACAGCGGGTAGGGAACGAATGATGCCTGAGAGATCATGATGTATTTTTCTAATTATTAAAATTTGAATTAATACGTATTTTGAGATAATAACATATATTCAAGTAAAAGCAAGTTTGTTGATTGAATTGGATTGAAAATTAATTAAATATGATTAAATTAATTATATCCAAATTAAAAACACTCTATTATGAATATATTTGTTATTTCCCTTGGAAGAATTAATCGTAATGAATTATGATTCATGATGATTAATTAGAATTTGAATATGATATGGAGGATCACATAAGTGATATCCATGGTCTCCCATCAAGGCGAAGGGTTCCGTCGCCATATATTATTTGTAGGAGACGCTTGTCCAAAGTGACAGCTCCTGCATACGAACCATTTGGATCGGGCTCGTTGCATCTCGAAAGAGTAAGGACGTATGCGTAGTGACCCGAATATCGGGTCCTCATATTATTGGGGCGATATTGGATTGCACATAGCGAGTTGTATTCCTGTTGACGGTTGATTCAATTAATGACGGGTCAACATAACCTTAGGGGTGGTGGGCCCGGGTGTTAAATACAAAATTGGGAGATGCAAGTTGGACTTGCAAGGCGGAATGTGTTCCCGCTTCTTTTTATCCGAGTTACAGGTTATCATATTATTGGGATGTAACAAAGATAAGGAAGGAGATCCCATATCTTGCTTGAGATATAATGGTAAGTATATCTCTTACATTGAAAGTGATTAAGGGAATGAACTTCCATTGTTGACATGGCAAGACAACTTTGATATAAAAATTCCTAAATCAAAGTAAATTATATATTTATATATATTTATGCAAATTTCTTATTTCAGATAATCCTTCTTTAATCTCACTTAATGTTATACTCAATAATAATAAGTAAAATATCATGGATTGTATCCATGATCTAGATATTGTACTTGCAGTTGGACACATATTGTATGTGGTTGCAATGTGCAAGTTTTCTCATAATAATGAGGAGTTGCAATTAAATAGACAATAGGACTAAAACCCTAACGTTTGTATGTCTCTATAAGTCTAGATCTCATCGAATGTACTTTTGAAGTGACATGTCGATAATGATCGTAATTATCAAATAATCCTTATAAAATCTAAGAAGATGTTCTGACATACATATGTGCTTTCGACATATAATCATGAATGACATGGTTCTCTGCATTATGCAGAATGGTGGCTCTATAGGAGATGATGTATTCAAATTGTTTGAGTACCTACCTGAACCTATGTTTTAAGAGTTTAAATGGATGTAGATACGATGAGTGTCATCATTCTACTATCTATACTCTAGTCATTCATGAAGCTTCATAATATTCATATTGTATGAACTGAATGAAGCATGTATAAATGTTGAAATGCTCTTATATTGAAATTTTTTATTTTAACTTAAGAGATCCTTTATCTTGAACAATGGTTGCTTATAGATACAGGGAGCGCAGTGGAAGCATGGGTTGGACCCAAGTAAGAAGTATATTCAAAAAGATGACTGTACTTCTGTGACTTCCATATGACATCCAAAAGGTTGTATGAATGCCAATACTGTAATGAGTTGATGTGTTGATAGAATGACTATCAAATCTATCTAGAATCCTTAGAGAAGGAATCGGATAGTACATCAGAATAATCTACATATAATCATCGAAATTGACTTACTTATTTGATAAGATAAAGTCTAATAATTGTATCTCAATTTTTTAATGACACTTGCAATTGATTGCATATTAGAATATTAAAAATTTGATCTTAAGGTTTAATGGTCATCCATGTTGGAAGTAATGCAATAGTTGCAGCAATTTCCATTGGATCAATAGACTTCATATTTTCAGTGGGAGCCCTTAATCTTAGAGAATGTCTCTGTGTGGATATTAGAATATATTTATTTCTAAATGTTGGGAATAAACATGAATTCTGGAATAGACCTATCAAAAAGAGTTATGATGGAGATATTTTAGATAGTAATCTAAAATCTTGTGGACTCCGCTAAATTAGAAAATTAATGAATGATTCATTGAGATTTCTAATACTGAAAATTAAACCTTTAAAGATCAATAGGAGGATAAAGATCATTTGACAATGATCTGGCATCTTGTTCTGGACATATGTCTATTGATGAGATCAATGGACAAGTAAGAGATGAAACTTTAGAATGTCTAAAATTTCAAAACTTGCATACTTATGAATATTGTATTCGAAGTAAAAATGTCCAATACACCTTTCTATTGGAATGGTGTAAGATGTTAAGGTATTCAAGATCTCATACATATTAATGTATGTGAATCATCTATATCAGAATAAACATTATGGATATGTGATATCTATTAATGATTATTTGTGATATGAGATTTCTTCTCTTCACTTAGAAAACATTGAAATGTTCAAAGATTTCATAATTTTGGTTTAGAACCAAAGTTTGAAGGAAGATAAAATGAATTTGATCTAACCAAGGTAGCTTGTACCTATTAGACGAATTCAAGGAATACCTTATGGAGATGTGAATATCATTCCTATCTCAATCCTCCTAATGAACCTTAACTCAATAGAGTTGTAGGGAGATACAATTGATCATGTGTGACATGATTTGATCAATGATTAATCTTATCATAATTATCTCTTAGTTTGCAGGTATATATATGTGGTAGAGACTAGATTATATATCCTTAATAAGGTTCTGCGTAATGAAGCTGGAATTTGGGACTAGAGAGTGTTACTTCATTAGGAAAATAAAGGATGGTATTGGATACCTACTTTATGACCTTGAGATTCTTAAAGGATCTCATCTCTGAGAATGTGATTCTTAGAGGATGACTCTCTTGAGAATCAAGATGAAAATGAAGTAAAGGAACTCATTTAATCTTGAGAAGATAATGAGGCTCCTGAAATCGGAAACTAAATAGACAATTAAAGATGAAACAATAATACCTCTTCAAATAAGTTTGAGGATGGATTCCATGTGTCAGTTGAATCTGACAAATGATCTGACTTCATATGATGATGCTTCTGAAGATCATATCATGGAAAGATGGATGTTAGCAATAAAGTCTAAAGTAGACTTCATATACAAATGTTGTATATAGACCCTCGAGGATCCAACTATATGGGTAAGACCCATTATGGTGTAAATGGATCTTCAAGAGAAAGAGGAAACCTGATGAGAAGGTAGAGACCTTCAAAGCACAGTTCGTAGCCATGAGCTACAAGACTTGCTCTCCAGTGACTTTGCTTTAACCCATCAGAATATTGCTAACTATAGCTACACAACTTGACTATGACATCTTCATGATGTGAGTCAAGATTGCATTCCTCTATGAATACCTCTCTAAGGATATTCATATGAAATAGCCCCAGGGCTTCTTGGTTGAGGAAAGCCAGGTGTGCAAGCTAAAGAACTCCATCTTTGGACTCAAATAAGCTTCTTGTAGTTGGAACATAAAATTTGATGAAATTATAAATGTTATGATTTCAAATAAAATCTTGATGAACCATGTGAAGCTTAGTGGGAGTGCAATTGTGTTCATCATGCTAAATGTAGATAATATAAGGATGATAATAATAAGTGTTTTACATTTTGGTTGTTCCATACCTTGAGATATGATATCAAGGATACCTCTTAGATCTTAGTTCTGAAGTCGTTCACAAGCAAAGAGAAGAGTGTATTGGGACAGTCACACTAATAATACACCTTGGATATTTCCATTTTCTGGAAAATTCCAAGAAAGGTTTCTTTTCCTCAAAGATATGGTATTGACCTATCTAAAGGGATAGCACCTCAAAGAGTTGAGGATATGAATGTAAACTGCTTGCCCTTGTGCATCAGTTCCAAGAAGTCGGGTGTATGCTAGATGTGTAAAAAAGAACCAGATGTCTGCCATGCAGTGGGAGTAGTAATCTATTACTAATCCTACTATGGAATAAAACACTTGATTGTAGTAATAACAATATTTTCAAAGATGATGAAACTTAGAGATAGTGATCTCAAAGTCTTACCTTCAAAAGATTAAGACCTTGTAGATAGTGATCTATAAGGGTCTTAATTGTAGATACCTTCGAAGATAGAGATCTCCAGGAATGAAGGTATTCTAATAAGTATTATGGGCATACTGGTTATAATAATTATCGATCTATAGTGTCAAGGACAATATAACAAAATTGAATATGGATTGCATTGGATGCGAGCACTGTTACTAGGGGATATGCAAGTGCCGTAAAAGGACATCGCGTAGTCTCTTGGGAACATAGCACTGATCATCTTACCTAGCTATTTTCTAAATAGCCTATGATTGTCACATGAGTGTGGGTTTAAATGATTAGACCATTAATGGCTATTAAGGCTCGTGGGAGATTGTTGGACAAGCGAGCCCACAGGGAGCCATTATGCAATAAATGTTATTGCGAATATCATTCCCTAATCTGAAATGAAGAATAAATAGTTTGCATAATAGGTCCCTTAGTACAATTAGGGTTATGTACCATGGCCATCTTGATGATCATACAGTTGTTGATTCAAATATTGAATCATAGAGGCTGGTGCTTGGATGAACATCTAATGAGTTAGATTGAGGACTCATCAAGCACCATCAAATGATTGTTAAGAGATGATCTCCAGTCTGAGTAGGAGATGGCAATCCTTAATCAGTTAGCTGATATCAGATCGACCTCTTGAAGCAGGTCCTCTGCATAGGAATAGCGATTCAGAGGTGTTGGATAAGTTAGGTCAAAGAATTGACTTAACGAGATCGAGATAACCAAAGTCCTATGTCGTATGCTATCATGATATAGGCACACATCCTTTGACCGGAGACATATGTGTTACCATATGTCTAAGTATGTACATTCGGCAGACCAATAGGTTGATGACCTAACCAAGGTCTATACACCGGCACACTGGTGTACATATAACGGCATATGAGTAATACAATCTCTCAAAGGGATCATACAGGTTCACTACTGAACTGGAAGACATGAGCTTACTCATGAGATATTGGGAAGAATCAAATTCCGTGCCCACGGTCGTCTCGCTTTGGATGCTTGACTGAATTTGTAGGTTTGATATATACTTTTGGAAAGTATATGATCAAGACCTAGGTATGATATATGCTTTTGGAAAGTATATGATTAATACCAACTCTCAATAATCAAAATGAGAAACTTACTGATAAAGCCCTGAAGAAGACATTATAAAGTTGATCTAATAGTTCAGGTTTATTCTGAGTCTTCCAGTATGCAGGATGTACATGTATTGGGAATACCTGAGGGTGATGTGATCATAAATGATTGTATAACCATGACGCTTCCAGTCCTAGGGAGTGATGAAACGGGTCTGGATTTTAGTGACTGCTCTCAGTAGAGAAGTAATCTAATCTTGATCCAAATGTTGGACATTGATCTGAATGTGATTTGGATGCAATGAGAAGATTAGATTTGAGGTCTTGATTTAATCAAGCATCTATGGGAGGCCCGAGATCTGGATTTGAGATGTTATCTCAATATCCAAGTCATTATATGTGGAACAATACAGTCGCCATGTCCTTATCTCCAAGTATTCGCGTAGAAAGCGCATTATCCTTGAAAGAGTTCATGGATAATTCTATTGTTGATATATATATATCCTATCCGATTGAGAGAATGGGTAATTAAATGTGATTTAATTATCATGAATAATATGAATTTGATTCATATTATATGGAGAGTTATCTTAGATAATTAAATGTGATTTGATTATCAACGATGTGAATAATGTGAATATGATTCATATTATTTGGGCACGTGCCCTATCCATATTATTTGTATATATTATAAATGTGATTTATAATATATAAGAGAGAGCTATTTGTAATTTACATTTGTTAATTAAATGTTAATATGAATTAGATTCACATTGAACATTAAATTGAAAATGTAATTTACATTTTATTTTGGGTTCTGAATGTGATTCATAAATTTCCAACGGCAAGATTGCAATATTCACAAAATGATTATGAATTTTTTTGTAGAATAATTTACAACAATTGTTGTTGTAAATAATTGGAGACATATGAATTATGCAATATTGAGATTGCATTGAGACTCCCCCTTTCCTAATAGGAGAGGGGGACGACCACCTATCCTTAAAGGAAAGGGTGGTCGTCCACTCCTCCGTTATGGAAGGGAGGAGCCTCCTTTCCATTATCTCCAAGGTTAATTGATTTAATTGGTGATTGAATTATATTGATTTCTCAATATATATTTAATCAAAATTAAATTTATTGTTGTTGGTTTTTACCAACACAAATCTTGGCCATTAAAAGAAACACAAATCAATGAGAGCCATTGGATTTGTGTTGTCCATGGATTGAGATCCATGGATCCCAAAATGTTATAAAAGGAGAGGCACCCCTTTGCTCTTCTTTACACCAAGAGAACATAAGTCTCTCTATCTTTCTCTCTACAAGCCTACTCTCTCTCTCTCTCCCTCTCATGGCCGTCCATCATGGATGCTCTAGAGAGGTTCCCCATCGTTGCAGTGTCATTGTTATGCTGCCCGATTATCTGCTCGTGGATTTCCATCTCCTTCGGTGTGCCTCACTTGTGAAGAAGATGTCGGATCTCATGTGTCGAGATCAGGAGATCCGCCACTTTGATCATCAACATGGATTGCGAGAAGCAAACGATTCATCCCCGCGCTCGCAAGCGTCTCCTCCGTTGGATCGGACTTGAGATAGGAGGTTTCTTCGTTTAGAGACTCGATCGCAACCACGCTTCAAGAGGTAATCTTATTACTTGTTTATGGTTTAGACGAAATGATTCGATAAGTGTTCTTGGATCATGTGGTTTCGTTGCATGAAAAATTTTTAATTTCCACTGCATAGAATAACTAGTATGACTAGTCGTTCCTCGTTGTATTTGATACGATGCTCATGCTTCCGTGATGCACTTGAGGATTATACCATATCCTTTCACTCAAATCTCTGCCCAAGTCTCCTCAATTGCCAGGTCAGAAATATCTCAACTCATATGCAAACCTTTACAACTATGAATCGGACTCGTACAGTGTAAGTGATAGTGGCTCTTCCCAACTAGAATGACAAAGAAACTAACTTGTCCAGGATGACAACCCAATGATTCCCCAATCCAATAACTCCTTCGTCGAGGAGCGGGGTATTACCTTCTAAGTTCAAGTGGCAACAAGCTCAAGAGGAGGGGGTGAAGAGAAGAATGGACGGTAGCCAATGTAGCTACCTATCCTAGGATGCAAGACCAGTGTTGTCAAGTCATCCAGCTGCATGCTCACATGATATGACTTTGTAACTCAAGCTTGCTTATTGACTTTACACATATGTACAAACTTTTGCAAGCATTTATTTTTGTACTGGCCGGTCCATTTTTTTGAATACTATATACAACAGCATTTACATAAGGAGTTTTTTCTCTTGAGCCAGTAAACTATCCCTCTTTTGATGCTTTATTGCAACCCACACTCTCCTGACTTTAGACTTCCTCATCACTGGATGGGTTGGGGTGCACTTCCCTTCCTAGAGGAGGATAAGTGTTTCCACTTGTGTGCGTCTCATACCGACAAATCCAATCCCCTCACCACTCTAACTGAGTTGAGCCATGTGAAAGGTGCAGGTGTCCAAGTTAGGTCATTATCAACAAGAGTCGTGCGTGTGTTCCGAAATACTCTACTTAGGTAGTCAAGAATCCATTGAACCAAGTCTCGTGATCCTCAAAGAATTAAGTCAACTAGACCTGAAGTACCTCAAACCCAGTTCCTATAAAGTTCCTGTTATTAGGTAGATTTTAAGGTCCAAGCAAGCTCTAATCTCCGGATTTTACTTAGACTTGTTCAACTTTCAAACTCAATCCGAAAAATGTGAATGCCATGCAAATGCAGAAAATATTTTTGTGATGCAATTTTCAAAGGTTTTGAACTTTTTATGGATTTTTGAAAAGATGATGATGCATATGCATTTTTTTCAAAGAGTTTTTTCAAATGTGTTTTGCATTTTATTTTTGCAAATATTTTTGGGATTTTTGAAAACAAAGATTTTGGCTAAAAGCTAAGCACAAATATTGACACGAGAATGCTTCTTATATTTACACGAAGTGGATTCTAAGAATTTACAGGGTAAGTGATCAATTTTATAGGTATATACATAATGAATTCTGGTGTGATGTATGTATTCCTCAAACTTATTTGAAAAGGTTTTTACAAACAATTTTGAAAAACTATAGTCCAAAATAATTTTTACAAGCAATTTTACAAACATGTACACACATTTGAAAATCATTTTGTAAAGGTTTTTCAAACAATATATATATATATATTTTTCAAAATATTTTTGCAACCATTTTCAAACCATTTGTAAGTCATTTTTCAAACATTTTATTTCACACAAATAAATTTTACAAACAAAATTTTTTTACAAAGGTTGGAAACATGTACAAAACATTTTCCAAATAGTTTTCAAAGATTTTCACATGGATTTTCAAGATATTTTTCAAACATTTTGCAAAGAATATTTTCACCTGATTTATAATCGGTAAATACAAAAAGAATTTGAGGGATATAAACATCTTTTTATTAAGGTTTTTAATGAATTTTAAGTGTTATTAGCCATATTTATTAGTGAAAAAAATTCGAAAGTACGAGTTATGGCTAAAGTATACACAGAGTATATATGACCCCCCCATACTTAGCGTGAGCTATGTCCTCATAGATCGGAGAGAAAAGAGAAGACATACCTCGTACTGAGTATAGACAAGTCTACATAATGAATAAATAAATAAACAAATACAGGAAGGAACAGACGAATGAGAAGTTGACTGTCCCTCCTATACTTAGGATCAAATAATCCTAAGTACAACAGACTGTACACAATGCAGGGAGAGTCAAGGGTGGGAATGAACAAGTCGTACTTCAATTGTCTCCCCCTATACTTAGGGTACGATATCCGTAAGTATAGACAAGAAGAGGAGACAATGGAGAGGATCGAAAAAATGAAAACTCGGGCTGCACACTCCCTATATTTAGGACAAAGTACGTCCTAAGTATAGAAGATTGTCTACAAGGGACGACACCTTTTTGATACATAAGGAAGATAGAAAAGGAAAAGAAGAAAAGAAGAAAAGAAATGAAAGTAGAAGAAGAGATCGTGAGGATGTACACACCACTCCCCCTATACTTAGGGTAAAAGAAGCCCTAAGTATAGGTAATAACAGGAGTGATGACACAGAATGAAGAAAGATCACTCGGTTCGTCCACCCCCCTATACGTAGGACAAAGTACGTCCTAAGTAAGGCAAACACGAGAACGGATGGACGAGCAATACGGGAGATAGACATAGGGAAACGAATGAATATACAACAGGATGGATGTACACATGATCAAGAAGGTAGAAAGCGAACCTTCTTGCGAGATCACTGAGGGATAGATTTGGTGTGGTGCAGGTCGACATTGGGGTCCATGGTGGACCGAAGCCGATCAGGGTTGACAGGGTGAAGGCCCTTAGTGGAATAAATCGAAAAGGCATGAACTGGACAATGGAAGTAGTATGGCTTGGTTCACCCTTGGTGGTCCTATGGTGTGAAGGCGCAGACGGGTGAGTGGAAGAAGTACAACTAGGTCTGGCCTTGGAGGTCTCGCTGATATCAAAGTGGAATGGGACGAACTCATCATCATCGAAAGAAGTGTAATCGGAGTCGTCCTACGAGGTGTCGTCTAGGTCAAAACCAAAAGGAACGAAATCATCAGTGGAAGTCGTCCAACTCTGTTCGTCCTCAAGGATCTCACCCGGATCATCCTTTTCATCAAAAGGCACGAATTTCTCAAAATAAGCGTTAAAATCATAACCAGCCTCAATCATCATCACTTTTGAGTAACCAGGAACAGACTTATCAGTGGAAGTAGTCAAACCAGGTCCATCATGTCTAGTCTTGGTATATGCCCTCTGCTCTATAGTATCAATCACGTAAATCCTACGGATTTCATCAACACATCACCACCACACACCAGAAGGAGGAACTGCGAGGTCTATGCTTTCCGAGCCTTCCCCCTTTCGGAGGATTTCTTGGGTCTCATCAGCGGTCAATAAGCAAACGTCTCTAATATCATCAGATCGATCGTAGGCCTCGGAGTCAGCTAGAATCGGTGAAGGTGCATCAGGTGCAGGTCTCTGGTCAATTATGGGTGTGGTGATCAACACCTCGCTCTCGTCAATAGGACGGAAGCGAATCTCTCCTGATCCATAGTCAATAACGACCCTTGCAGAGGCGAGGAATGGCCGTCCCAGAATGATTGGAGAGGGCTCCCCTGTGGAGGTCTCCATGGGCAATACGACAAACTCAACATGGTAGCGCGTGCCTTGAATAGAAATGACGGCATTTTCAAGGATACCCTTCTTCCTCTTTATTGATCCATCAACAAACTGAACGATCATCCTAGTCTTTTTGAGAGGCCCTAGGTGAAGAGAGTATACCAGCAAGAAGGGTAATATGCTAATCGAAGCACCACCGTCTAGGAGAGTGTGATCACATGTGTGGTCAAAGATGGTGCAGGTGATGAAAGGGGTAGCTGTGTTCTTCTGTCTAGGAATGGGACGGTGTGTGATGGCGTGTGTAGTGGCCATGGTCAAGATATGACACTCAGATCTGCTCCTTCGCTTTCTCTTCTTGGGAAGAGGAGTAGATAAATCGTTCATGGCCTGCTGAAGTGGGGAACGGATGATCTCATGAATAGTGGCCACCACTTCGGGTTCAGTAAATATTTTTTTGAATTTTTGGACCTCCTCCATACAAGGGAGGAAGTCGAAATCAGCATCTATAAGAGGATTGCCAAGAGCAGTCTATACAACGACATCCTCGAGGTCAAAGGTGGGACAGGGTTTGAATGAATGTGTGGTCAAAGGGGATGGTAAATAGGCACTCTCCTCAGAATCTAAATCAACCAAGTGTCTCCCGAACTCTTTTTGTGTTTGTAAGATTTTCTCATTTTTTTCTATTTTTGGCGATTGCAAGCTCCCATGATCACCCACAAAGAAGTTTGTAACCTCGACGAATGGAGCATTAATTTGGATTTTCCTCAAGATAGAAAGATCATCATTCATCGAATTAATGTGCTCTATCATCATGTTCAAGATATCACTCTTGGAGATCAAGGGAGGTGACTCCAATAGGTCAGACTCAGGTGGATGTGAAGATGGAGGTGGAGGTGGGTGGAAATCCAAGTCATGATACTGTGGCTGAGGCGGATATGTACAAAAATCAGAAAAAATAGGAGGAGGGTCCTCCTGATAAAAGGAGGTGGACCGACTGGAGTGAGTGAGGGATTTGCAAAGTCCGAATAAAATATGCTCCAGAGGTCCATCTCGAAAACAAAAGGAAACTGATTCGGGAGAGCACGAAGGTCGTGTCAAGAGAAGGTGAGAAAAAGGAGCAAATGCGCAAGGGCGATCTAGAATGCACATGAACAATCACAAACAAACTCACACAAGACAAACCCTCAATTCACCTACTCTACTCGGTAGAGACCGAAAAGTCGGTCATTTTATCTTGTCTATTTTAGAGTTAGGTGAGAAGTCAAAAAGTTGCACAAACACTTAGGGGCTGAATGGGATTTGGGCACTAGCCTTAGTGTGTGCGCGAGCAATGTAAAATGAAGACAATGTGGGAATTACTCGCACCAAGATAATATTTTTCTTTTTGATCTTTTTTAGGGTCAAGTAATATTAGCAGTCCCAATTTTATTTGTTATCATTTTTTTGGATTTTTAATAAGAAATGCATGCGCCTAACGAGGAATCGATTCCTTTAAGCACCTAGGTGATCAAAATCAGAGGGAGAGGCGGAAAAAGCAATGCAAGCGGCAAAACGATGATGAATGCTAAAGCGTAAATGCTCACCTTGCCTCCAGCACTCTACATACAAGGATGCTCAGCAGAATTGAAACCTAATCTATATGCAAATTCAAAGCCGATGAAATCGCCCTAGGGTGAGAAGCTGCTATTAGCGTGAAGAACAGTTTTCAAAATTTGTCTAAGTCTAAACGAGACTACAGGCACAGACAAATATATTAAGTGTTTGGCCTTAAGACTACGTCAAGCAGCTCCTACAACTAAGGGCTCAATCACACAAAAGAAATAAAATCAAAACTGCAAAACAAAATAAAAAGAAGCGATGAAAACCGTGAAAACCGCAATGAGCCCCCAAGTGTACAAACACTTGGAAATTAGGCCTGAATGTCCAAGGTTCGAGGTACCTATATTTTTACAATAATAGAGGGTCTCTCACTCACTTCAAATTACAAAAATAAATGCTACACAAAAATGCTAAAAAATCTGACTGTCTTCTCAAGTCCTCTCTACCTCCTTTGATTCTAGGTCAGAAATCTCCTGTCGCCTTCACGTGGGTGCGTAGATGCCTAGGGTAGAGCACCTCCCTCGATCTGTGGTTCCTCGCACAAAGACAACAAAGAGGATGATTAGTCCAGACAGGCAATTATATCAAATAAATGAGCAAATAATGAAGCAAAAATATAGAAAAGTGATTACAATCAAGCAAAAAGCCGATCTAAGCGTTGTTGCTCCCCAGCAACGGCGCCATTTGATGTAGCGGAGATCACGAAGGTCTAAATATGCCTCACACAAGGCGGAGACAAAGTCGTTGTGGCGACCCTTGGTAAATCCCGACTACAATCAACAATTAACCCACGATAATTAAATCAAGCAATGAAAGTAAAGGTGGAGTTAAAATTTATTATAACTCTAAAGAATGTGTGTATAGTGCAAGTATGTGTGGAGTATCGAACATAGGGAGTAGACTGGATAGAACAAGACAATAGTGCTCAAAGAAAAATATGAAAGTGATCAAATGCCTACAAGTGTTATTTTTGTGGGTTTTTAATTTTATATTATTTATTTAATTTTTGATTTTATACTTTTGTATTTTGATTTATTATTTTCTAATTTTATATTTTCTTTCTTTTTCTTTTCTTTTTTTATTTTCTTTTTCAATAGAGAAGTATATATACAATAAATAGAAAGGGGCCACAATATATAGAGAAAATAGGTAAAAATAAACAAAATTCAGAAAATAAAATCTTTTTGGGCTTTTTATATTTTTTAAATGTTTTTGTGATTTTTCTATATTTTTCCTATTTTTTTGGTATTTTTAAAGTCAAAAATACTAGTAAACAATGAATACAATATATATACGAGACAAAAAATACAGAAATAAAATAGCAAAAAGGAGTGAAAATTTCAAATTAATTTTTATAGATAGATAATAAGATAATGAAAATTTAGAGACAGAAGACACAATTTTTAGTGTTTTTATGAATTTTTTAGATTTTTCTGAAGATTTGAGAATTTTGCTATTTTTAGGAGTTTTCTTTTGTAATTTTTAAGGATTTTGGTCAGAAAATAAAACACACTAATATACACAAAATATGATTTTGTGGGTATTATTCAGGGGGTTTTAATTTTTTTTGATATTTTCTAACGCAAAAAGTAACAACAATGCTTGTTTTTCATTTTTTTATAAATATGAAAATGCAATAAAAATGCAAACTAAAAATATGTTGTTAAACTACAATGTAACAGGAGCTTTAAGTATTTTTTTGATAATTTTTTGAGTTAATATGATGCATGAAATAAATGCAAACATCCAAGAAAAAATATAATACTAGCAAGGGCATAAACGTAAATACACAGGAGTCCAAGGGACTACTTGCAATTTTTCCAAAAATATATAACGTTAAACAGATTTTTTGGACAAAATATAAATACCCAAACCCGGAGGGGGTTCTCTGCAAAATGTTTAAGCTCACGCGCACTGGATACGTGACCTAGTACAGGTATTTTTGTAATATTACAAAGTTCCAAAGGCTCACATGCAATTTTACCAAAAATATTACAACTTAAATAAAAGTTCATGGACTAAAATGAAATAAACAAACCCCAGGGGGGTCCTATGCAAAATGCCCACTACCCTACGTGCACGGGTCTCGTGAGGTGACGTGGACTGGACCTAGATGTAAATAATGAAAATATGGGGGTCTAAATGAAAATATTACAGAAATATTTAAAACTACAAATAAAAGTTTATGGACTAAAAATAAAATGCAAAATGGCCGGGGTCAAAGGTGCAAAATACCCATTGCCTGGTGATCCAACGGTTGACGTCCTTCACTTATCCACGTGGCGCTTTGGGGGACGACCGATGATGGTTTGACGGTGATCTGATGAGATCGGATCTGGCGAGGAGATTGATGGCTGATGCGGTCCAAGATCCAACGACCGCAGATCGAATTGGAGCGAAGGCCTGAATGGACGGCGGAGAGGCCAAGGGGAAGAACGGGGACGAACGCTGGCGGGGCAAACTTACCCGAGCTCGATCTCGGGCCTCCAACGGTCTGGAAGCGTGCAAAAGTGGCTGGGGTGCTCCTGGGAGGTCAGGCTAGGTGCTGGAGTACTCAGGTTCGTCGGAGGAGCGTCGGGGTGCTGGCGCGAAAGTGGCTGAGCTTTGAGCTCCAGTATCTCCGGCGAACTACGCAAAATGGTCTCCAGGCGCTTTGACTATGCTTTGACCTGCAAAAAGGGGTGAAGGGGACCAGGGCAAAATTCCTGGACCCCGCGGAGGTGCTACGGTGGTCGGATGAAGGCGGAGTGGCGACTTGGATGTTCGACCGGAGTTGCGCTCCGGCGAGGGGGTGCGATTGGGTGATTCGGCGAACGGAATGGGGATCTAAGTGGCCTAATCTATTGCTATGCCTACAGGAAAGAAAATGAAGCAAGAAGGAAGGGGAGAGGGGGAATACCTCAATGGTTGGAGACCAAAGGATGGGTACCTCAACGCCGGAGGTTGGCAGAGATGGTGGAGCCGCCTAGTGGCTTCCTCGACTTGCTTGAGGGTTTGGTTGTGGAGCTGTCACCTCCAGCAATACGAAGCATGCCGAAGTGAGGAGGATTGTTAGCAAAAAGGGTTCAAACAGGAGATCGAAGGTGACTGGTCAGTTAAGTACAAGGTGGTGGCATCTCCTTCAAGCGAGGTCCACGCGCGAATGATGAAGATTTTGGAGGATTTTGGTGCTCAGTGAGGATCAATGATGATCAAGGAAGGGGTCCCAAGAAGAAATCGAGGCCCGAGGGTGAATGGATCAAGCTCCAAAAAGGTGAGAAATCGGGCAAAATATCGGGTGTCAGAAGGCTGGCAGGCCTCGGTCAGGGAGTTGACCGAGGTCAACCAACGACCGGCTTGGTTGGTCCACGTGGACCAACCAGGAAAATGTTGGTCAAAATTATTTAGAAATTCAAAATAAAATAGTAAATGATTTAATTTATTTTAGGTTATAAAATGAAAAATGTTCCTTATTTTATAAAGAATTTTATGTTGATTTTTATTTATTTTTATGAGGTATATGATTAGAAGTTACCTTTTCTGCCATATATAGGTATATTCTTCTATATATTTTAATATTATATTTTTATTTTGTGTATTTATTTTTATTTATTGTGTTTATTATTTTAAAAATTTATAAAATATTTTTATATACTTAAATATTTTTTATTTTATCATTCTGATGTATTTTGTATACTTAATATAATATAAATAGTAATTCTATAGGTATGTGTATACGTATAATACCTAGGTATGCTATTTATAAAAGTATTTTATTTTTTGTTTTCTTTGATTAATTCTGATGTTAATATACACATTTATTATAAATAATATTTACAAAATTATAAAAATATAAAATTATGAAAATAATGAATAAATAATAAAATGAATATTTTAATCTGTACAAGTATACAATAGGGGTCCAAAACTCAACTTTCAAACCGTAGCTCTGCAAAATGCGAGACCACCTTCATTAGATAGATTATTTAAAATTATATACAATTAAAGGTGATTTTGCTAGATTTCGAGCTTTTATTTGAGAGATATAGGTCTGGGAAGTTGGGATTCTGGAATTTTATTCAGACTATAACTTTTTATTTGTACATTATTTTTGTATGAAATAAATTTAGTATTTTTCTATATTTAATTATATACAACTTCCATGTACAAAGTTTCTTTATTTGAGGTACAAAAAGTGGAACTAAAAATAGGTCCTAAAATGAATAAAGAATAAACAAAAGAAGAGGTATTTTTATTGTATTTTGGCCCTTATCTCCCTCTACTCTATTCCTTATCGACCTATTCATTGACATGCCTAGGTTTCGGGGTTTCGAGTCATAAAATATTTACAATATTTTTTTTTCTTTTCTTTATTCTATAATTTTGGCTTTAAAAACTGTATTTTATACACTATTTACATACACATGCATGAATGCTAAGATGCGGGAATTAATGGTATTTACATGCATTTGCCAGGGTTTTTGAGGCCAAAATGATAGAATAAAGATGATGAAATTTGGATTCATCAGCTAACATAGGGGTTGATGACGACCCAAGAGTACCTGATCCGATATACAAAGTTGTCTCACCATTCCCCACCCACATGAGAACCTGTAGAAGTTCATCCGAGGGATGTGCAAGAAGGTGCAAGTCAGACTCTCTACTTTGGACCTTACCTCCATCAAGGAGGTTACTGCAAAGGCAATGAAGTGGGAGGCTATACAATGTCGATTATAGGGAGGTCAGTCATAGTTACCTCCAACCAACCTAGTAGAGTTTCACGTCATGACTTCTCTCGGTTCCATAGAGACCGTCGCCACAACCCGGCAATGATGGCACCATCCACTAGCTAGTTCGCACCATCCCCTACCTTGGGACATGCATTGGCAGGACGTGGTTCAGTTTCTTTTCTCCAACCTATGCAGATGTAGAGCTGTTTGCTTGTGGCGACAATTTGCTTCTAGTGGGAGCTTGTCACATGCATGCAACCATACTTGGTACCTTAGTGGATAGCCGGGCCACTCGAGGGCCATTTCCCTTTGCGTTCTAGCAGCTCAAGCACACGACAACATAAGAGTAGAAGACCAGCTGAGTCTTTCGGATTGTTTCAAGGATCAGGATCCCACCGATGAGGCTGAAACTTCTAGCGCGCACCACAACAAGCTATCAATGCAATGAGATTTAGTGCATCATCACGTGGACAACTGAATTCAGTGATGCAAGAGCATGCTTATACTTCTGTATCAATCATCAGAGGTATTTATTCAATCCATGGGCTTTCTTTACATGCATTGTTTGATTCAAGGGCTACGCATTCCTTCCTTGGACATCGTATGGTGCCCACATTGGGCAAGTCTATGATGGAGGTTGCTTCCCTATACTACATCGAATGCCCATGGGGCCAATTGTTTATAATGCGTCAGGCAGTGGATGATGTAGCTGTGCACATAGGTGGGCATGAGATGTCTGCTTTCCTACTAGTGATCCAATTAGAGGATTTGACATCAACTTAGGCATGGATTGGTTGGAGAGGCACCACACGTACTTGGACTGTTTTGGGAATATGGTGGTCTTCCAATTACCTAGAATGCCACCATTTCAGTTTGATGGATGTACTTCGGAGGGTGGGATCAAGTGCATCTCCACCTTGAGGGCACACTAGTTTCTCGGCTAGGGTTGTGTAGGCTACCTTGCCTATGTGGCAGACTCAACGACGCAAGATCAGATGATCGAGGACGTTGGAGTTGTATGTGAGTTTCCTGACATGTTTCCAGATAACCTACCTGGACTTCCACGAGTAAGGGAAATGGAGTTTGAGATCATGCTATTGCCAGACACACAACCGATCTCTGCTGAGATCAAGGAGATCAAAGTGTAGTTACATGAGCTGTTGGAGAAGGGATTCATCCTACCCAATACACCACCATGGGGAGAACCGGTCACCTTTGTGAAGAAGAAGGATGGGACATTGTTGGTATACATAGACTACAGACACCTAAACAAGGAAATGGTCAAGAACCATTACCCACTTCCACAGATTGATGATCTCTTCAATCACTTACATGGAGTAGCGATGTTCTCCATGATTGACCTAAGATTAGGATACCACCAGTTGAGAATCAAGGATGCAGACTTGCTGAAGTTTGCATTTTATACTAGATACAATTTCTTTGAGTTCCTAGTGATGCTTTTGGACTTATGAATGTACCTGCCACATTCATGGATTTGATGAACTGACTATTTCGTTCGTACTTGGACAGGTTCGTGATCATATTCATCAATGATGTTCTAGTCTACTCCCATGATGAGTATGAACACGAGTCCCATATTCGCACAGTGCTAGAGACACTCCGAGAGCACCAGCTGTATGACAAATACAACATGTGTGGGTTCAGACTTTTTAAGGTGGCATTTCTAGGCTACATGGATTCAGGGGCAGGGGTGTCAATTGACCTTGCTAAGATTGAGGCAATGATGTCTTGGGAGCAGCCCAAGATGGTTACAGAGATACACAGTTTCCTTGGCCTTTACCGGTATTATAGGAGATTTGTCAAAGGGTTCTCTCAGTTGACCCTACCCCTCACTCGATTGATACAGAAGGTCGTGCCATTTGTTTGGAGTGACAAATGTGAGTTGAGCTTCTGTACGCTCAAGGAGCGGTTGACCTCTGCACCCATCCTCACCCTTCTGTCTGGTACCTTCGACTTCTCGGTTTACACCGATGCTTCCAAGGAAGGGCAGATCGCGATGTTGATGCTGTGAGGACAGGTTGTGGCTTATGCGTCACGACAATTGAAGAACCATGAGTGAAACTACCCTACTCATGTACTGAAGATATGGTGCCACTATTTGTATGAGGTGACATTCGAGATCTTCATAAACCACAAGAGCCTCAAATACATCTTTCTTTAGAGGGAGCTAAATATGAAGCAAAGGCGATGGATGGAGTTGCTGAAGGACTGTGATTGTACAATCTCCTACCACCCTAGTATGGGGAATGTGGTGGCAGATGCCTTGAGTAGGCGGTCAAGAATAAAGGGTTCAACATCTTTGTTGTAGACTTGGTATGTCATCACTACACTTAGTGAGTGTCATCCATTTAAGGGTACATTTGATGCAGTGACCGTATCGATGAATTATAGTAGCTTGTGGGACAAGATTATCCAAGGGAAACAGATAGATAAGAGGATCCAGGACTTGTACCAAAGATGCTTAAAGGATGAGTTCGATGGATTTCGAGTCAGTGAATCCATCCTATTGAAGGGGGGCCATGTGTATGTCCCAAGTGATGAGGAGTTGAGGAGAGATATCTTGGACGAGGCATACAGTTCGAGACATTCTATACATCCATGAGTCCCTAAGATTTACCGAGACCTTTGCCAACACTTTTGATGGGAGCGCATAAAGAAGGACATAGCCGAGCACATCAACCGATGCCTTACATGTCAGATGGTGAAGGTAGAGCACTAGGACCCCCAGTTTTACTACAACCTCTCCCCATCTCATTCTGGAAATGGGAGAGCTTTTTTATGGATTTGTCACATCATTATCATGTACCCCAGGTGGGATTGATGCGATATCGGCGATCGTTAATCGGCTGACCAAGTCAACCCATTTTATTCCAGTCAAGATGACATGTGCGCTAGTTGAGCTAGCAAGATTATACATTCAACATGTCATTCGGCTTCATGGGATACCTAATGACATAGTGTCAGATAGAGATTCACGCTTTGCTTCACACCACTTGGGAGAATTCATGAGAGCCTTGAGGATCGAGCTGCATATGAGTTCGACTTATTGATGATTACAAGAATATTTATATAATATGCTCAAATTATGTGAAGAACAAACTTAATGTTTCTTATATAGTCTCCAATTTTGCATAATCTACATCTTATTCATTTCATGCACACAACAGAGAAAATCACTTAATACACACAGAAGACGGTTAATCAAATATAAAATTGACAATCCATGGTAAGATATCCGGATAAAATATTTCAAAGATCTATATTTACTATTTATATAATTACTTATAAATTATACAATGAGATTACATTCATATTCATAACATAAATAGAACTTAAGAATATTACCTTTATAATCTAATAACATGTATTTATAATAAAGGGGGAAATTAACATCTCATTACGAATACATGTATTAAGTACAAAAGAGAGAGAGAGCATTGAATCAAAATCCAACACATTGGCTTATTCAATTTGGCTCTGTTATTACCATTAACATTTTATATTGGAATGAAAAGGGATGATCTCTTATCAAAATTTCCCATTTCCTTCCCCATGCATGCACGTGAATGCTCTCTCCTTAACTTCTCTCTCTTTATTCTTTTTGAAGGAACAACTCACACATATCTCTTTTCAGGGCTCAAGGCTTCGAGAAGTCTCACAGACTCCTCGTCTCCTCCCCAAGGTAGCCGAAAAAGGTCGTCTATAAAAAGGCTTGAAGAGGAATAGAAGAGGATCATCATCTTCTTCCTTTTTTCACCAAGCATCACCCATAATCGGGCCAAGCTCGCCACCTTCTTCTCGTATGAGCTGTGACATCCCGGCTCCTATTCTCCACCTTAGTGTGTGCGTCCCGAGCACTTCCTCCGCGCGAGCATCATCGACTAGACTCGCTCCAGTTGCATGTCCAACCACTTCCCCTCCTCCGCGCGGACCGACCGTGGGTGGCCTTTCTCTGTCTGTCCTCCTGCGCCAGGACGTATCTCCTCCCCTGCAATCCTGTGTGCCTGCCCATCCCGCACTACAGTGTGCCTCTAGTGACCTCCACCAGCTCGTGCCACCTTCATGAAACACCCATACCCACACCCTCCTACAGACAACCTCCATGCCACCCCCATTCACATACCACCATCCGGTGAGCCCCTTGTCAGTGTCTGGTTGTTGCACGACATGCCCATCACCTCATGTGCTCTAAGGTCGTGCACCACCTCGTGAGGTGTCTCCTTCCGAGTTGTGCACCATCTTTTGCGACAATGCCGCACACTTCCTTTCTTCGGTTCCACCATCATCGGTTGTGAGGACTTCCTATTTCTCTTTAATTTTAGTTTTATGCTATTTCTATTCTTGCCTTCATATTTCCAAAGACATTTACTACAATGTACTTTTCTGCTACTTTAACTTTTGGAAAAATTGCAAGTTCAAGTTACTCCTTGTTTTGTAATTACTCTCTGATGAGACCATAGAATTTTGTAAAGTTTGAGTTTATTACATTGAAGGTTTATCAACTTGAGATCTTAATCTTTTCATAAATATTGTTCATTATTAATCTTCCTAATATAATTCTGTTTAAATTACATCTATGCCCTAAGTTTGTAGAACAACATCATTTTCTACCCTTACAAGTTTGAAGTTAAGAATTTGTTTAAAATCTTTTAAATTTTTTTGCTAGTTTGCTTGGTCCCTATAGATTCGAACCTATACTTGTTGCATACATTTTTGTATTCCAAATCATGCTTGTAGTTGTAACTTTTTATTTGAATTGATCGATTTTCATGCATACACAATGATAGTGATAAAATCATCATTTTAAACCGCATAAAATTGTTGTTTCACTTACCATCCATTGACAGATGGGAAGTCCGAGAGGACTTTTCAGACTTTGGAGGATTTGCTACCGTCTTGTGTTGTTGAATGGAAGGGATGTTTGTAGGATCACCTTCCATTAGTCGAGTTCACATACAACAACAACTACCGCACAAGCATAGGCATGTCACCTTTTGATGCCTTGTACAAGAGGTGATGCACCACTCCCTTGTGTTGGTAGCAGGTGGGTGACAACACCCTGTTCACCCCGCAAATCATAGAGCATACCTCTAAAGTGGTGAAGACTGCTGGGAAGAGATTGTTTACCGCGTAGAGCTACCAGAAGACCTACGCCGACCAGCGGTATCGAGACCTTGAGTTTCAGGTATAGCAACTTACTTTCATGTCTTAAAGGAGATGATTATTGACCAACCTTGTGTGCCTAAAGTACTCCTAGTAACCAAAGGTTGGGGACTTTGTGTTCCTATATGCATCTCTAATGAGAGGCGTACAATGTTTTGGTGTCAAAGACAAGCTTGCATCATGCTTTGTTGGTCCGTTTGAGATTTGTCCCAAGTTGGGCATGAGGCATATAGAGTGGCTCGTCCCCCATAGCTTGAAGGCATCCACAAAGTGTTCCATGTGTCAAATCTTTGGAAGTACATCCCAGATCCTAAACATGTAATCAGCTACTAGTACTTGTCAGTGGAGCCCAACCTATTCTTCCCTAAGGAATTGATGTAGATATTGGACCATGTGGTCAAGAGGTTGATGCGGAAGGAGATCACTTTAGTCAAAGCCATTCGGCGGAGTCAAGACGTCGAAGAGGCGATGTGATAGCCCGGGGTAGATATGAAGAAGAAGTATCCTCATTTATTTGTATGTATGTAATTAAAATCATAGTCAAATTCCATTTGAGATTTCTATGGGTTCGCCCTGTTTGAGATTTTTATGGTCTCAACTCCTCTTTAAAATAGTGTACGATAAGTCGGGATTGGGGGATCGGTTGGGATCACCCTAAGTCTCGGGGATGAGACTTCCTTTGAGATTTTTATGATGCGAGACCCTCTTATTTTGGATATGGTTTTCTTCCTAAAAAATGCTTTTGTCCAGTGACCAAAAATTCAGTTGATACACCATAGCGTAGATCTTGTCGAGACCTTTCCGACGAGTCCAAGAACACAAAAACCTGAGTTCAGGAGCACGAGTTACGACTATTTTAGCGAGACAGTGTCCAAGTCTAATTCGGATATGAACTATGATCCGAATGTAGGTTGGACCCATATAAGCATCCCTCATCTGTCCCAAAATGCCCCAAAAAATATAAGCCCACATTCCAGCCCCTTCCTCCTCCTCCCCTTGTCTGAGCATCGTCGGAGCTCACCGAAGCACGATAGATCGACGATCCGAAGCCACCACCACGTAGAGGATGTCAAGGTCACCCCCATGTGTAGTTTTGCATCAGGAACAGAGCATCGAGATTCACATTCTCTATGGGAGGAGAAATCGAGGAAACAAGATCTTGGAGGTACGATGTCCCCTTCTGGTAAATGTCGTATTTATCATCATTAAAATAATAATATTATATCTCTTACTTAATAAAATCACCAAAATGCATTGACAATTAACCTTGACTAGTAACTTGTGTCTTGTATATAAATAACTCCAATTATACTATATTATGTAACATATTATTGTGTTATTATTTTATGTCTTTCTTCTTTATCAAAATCAAATAAAAAATAGAATAAAAAAATCGCACATAATTTATTTAGCATAAAATATAAAATAAGTTTAAAAAGTGAATGAGAGAAAATATAAGAAAATGTGTTTTATTGTTTTAATTACTTGTATAAATTTTATCTATGTACATACCTCTTTTCTCTTTGACTCCTACATGAAAGTTGTAGATCTCATTGAGATCTAAAATTTCCATGTCCACCATTTTCTTGGTTCAACTCCTAACTATTTATTCTCTATTTTTTATTTTTCTTAATTTCCGTTTGTTCTGATTGTGCTGCATGACACCCTTAGAGCACAACACGTGCCCGGACCTTCTTTCTCCAACATTTTCATCTCCAGCCATTGGATCTCTGATGAGATCCAATCCGAGCCATTATCTTGCACCATGAATCACACCATTTGATCTGATCTCTGTCCGCATCGCATCCATCTAAGCACACCTCTTTGGCAGCCATTGGATTGTGAGATCCAACGGTTGTTGGATCTCTTCAACCACTGGCCTCAATCTCTAGGTGTCGAACCCTGTAAATTCTCCTCATTTCTCCAACTACTCCATCGAACTTCTTCATAAAATGCCATTGTTACTCTCTTCGCCTATCCTTTCTGAATCACACTAACCACCTTAACTTCCCTAAACCCTAACCTAATCATTGATGCATGGTGGATGTAACCTCCACCAGAACCACTCAAACATTTTCCTTAATCTTCTTCAAATAGCCTTCGCCAGAGCAAAAATTGGGGTCCTCCCTTGTGAGAGGTGAATCCTAGAACTCCCTCCTCCTCTGTGACAGGAAGTAGGGCTAGTGAAGTTGTGAAAATGGATATCCACCTCCAATGAAGACTCAAGGCCCTAAGGTCATGCAATGAAGTCATTCAATAGTCGTTTTAGCTTCGAGGTCTGCCACCCTCGTCAACTAAAGATCTAGAGTTCCTCATGGACCTCTAGCACATGAAATCAATCTGCCATCACCTCATCTTCATGTTTCAGATAGGTTACGTTTCTTCTCTTGTCTTATGCTTCTCTTATTTTTTTACAACTTGCAGAGGTCACTTCATCCACTTGAAACTTTGTTCTAATCTTCACCGGGGATAAGGCATCCATGCAGGAGGTCACATCCATTGTGCTTCATGTTCCAGCATCACTTCCACCTCGATTATCTTCCTCTGTCAAACACAGTAGAAGATCCACTTGGGCCTCCACCTTCCTCGTTCGAAAGGCCTCCCATCTCACTCACAAAATGCATGCACATACTTGCTTGGTTTCACTTTTTATATCTACAGGTTTTCTTGCCTTCAATGGCCGGATCTTCCATATGTTCTCAGATCTAGAGGTAAAAGAGAAATGAAGCTTCATCGAAATAGAGCCTTGGGATGCTTTGTTCTCTCTCCTAGCCTTATTGAGTCTCTCCATGCTATTTAGAATGCTTCCATATCTTCGATCTGGCATGATGAAGGAGGAGGAGCGAGCGACATATTGCAAGAGACCCACTGCTCTGCCATCACATGCGAAGGTAGGGTGAGAATCCTAAAGTACATGTATTATTTTATCTTGGTGATCAGGCGGTTTGCATTCATCCCTGTACTCGTATCCAATCCTTGAGCCTTGGTGGACCGAAGCACAAAGTAGAAGCACAGAGGCTTTCCATTAGCCACCGCACCTACCCTGGCCCAAACCTAAACCCAAGACTCCTTTGCACGTGCCAGACACATGCGAGGGATGGGTATTTGTAGCCAAGCTCCTATGCTTCTCCCTAATTGCAAATTGGACCCCTTCCATTGTCTCACGTGAGCACCTGGGGAGATTTGAAATTAGAACCAACAATTATTTTCATTTGCAATTAAGTCCCTTTAGGGATTTATGTGTAAGACTTTTATTATTTTTAGTTTGCATTTATGCCCTTGGATCTTCAATAACTTGAACATGTGATATCTGATTGAGTTGATTTTGATTTCATTATTATCCTTGTTTCATTACCTTTAATATGGCTTCATCTATTCTCTGATTTGATGTTATGTTTTTGACCAATAAATTAGAGATGTTATAGATGCTCTTAGCCATATGAAAAGAACCACAGCCTTTGATTAAGTGTTCAATTGGATCTAAAATTTTATTTTGATTGTTGCCTAAGTTACATAATCATCCTAGGGCATATTACGTTGCATATTTTCATGTGCTCATGTTATATCATTCTGTTCATCATATCATTATTTTATTACACGCATTATATGTTTTAAAATCATGGCTTCTCTTTACATTATCTTGCATTGGTTGTTGTATAGTGTTTGTCTCTCATTTATTTAGACCTAGATAATATATGATTGCTTAGCATAGATATTGAATTCCTGATTAATTATATTATGGCTCACGCCCTTACATTTGACACTATATTTTCTATGTATAAATTAAAACTGATTCCTATTCACAAAGAATTTGACTTGGTTCTGTACGGTTTGCTAAGTGCCCATGCTACAATGGATCCATATTAACTCATGCATTTAGCGATTAGTCAGATGACATCGTTGTTGGGGACACGACTTCATTAATATAATTTTATAGGTTTTTTATTGATATTTTCTCTAGGTCATTATGTTATGTGATGTTTTATGCATTTATCTATTTAACTTTTTTATTATCTTTGATAACTTATATATTCTCTTCTATGACAGGGTCCATTCAATGAGGATGCTCATGGAGAATGGACGCTGGAAGCTCAGACACGAGTTCCAACTGAGAGAAGCCACAAAAGATGCCATCAAGAGCATTCGAAGATTATTTTTTGTTATAATTGTTATTTATATTTATAATAATCATGGAATTGGAAGTTACTTGTGTGTTGAGTCTGTTTCACCCTCATGTGGGTGGTACTCAGCTTGAGTGATCGATATTAGGGTTTAGGCACACAGCTCCTAGAGCTTCTTTATATTTGATCTTTTTATTCTTAATCCGCAATATCGGACACACTAACTTCATCTTAGAAGATTCACTCATCTCTATGATTCATGAGACGCCTTTAAGCTACGTTCAACCAAACTAAAACTGATTTTATTCTTATCCAGCGAATATAATGCATGATTAGGTGATCGAATTGCATGCATTTTGATATATTTATATATTCAGTTTTGCACGTACATGGAGAGAGTTGGAATTAGTGTACGTTATTCTTAAGCATACATCCTGAGCTTTACGTTTGCATGGCTTTTCTAGTATCTGATAATCGGATTTTGTGAGGGTCAAAATAGTCCACACAAGGTGGGTCTACAGTGTCTATGAGCGACAGCTCACGAAACCTCAATCAATCAATAATTAACCCACGATATCAATCAAACAATGAGAAGCAAGGTGGAGTTAAAATTTATTATAACTCTACAATAAGTGTGTATAGTGTGCAAGTAGTGTAGAGTGTCGAACACAGGGAGCAAGCAAGATAGATCAAGGCAAAAATGCACAAAATGTGAATGTGTGATCAAATGCCTACAAATATGCAACTTTTTGTGGGTTTTTTTATAATTTTTTAATTTTTGATTTTATATTTTTATATTTTGATTTTTAATTTTCTGATTTTGTATTTTCTTTTATATTTTATTTTTTTATTTTATTTTTCAATAATGGAGTATATATACAATAAAGAGAAAGGGGATGCAATATATAGAGAAAATAGGTAAAAATAAATAAAATTCAGGAAACAAAAATCTTTTTGGGCTTTTTATATTTTTCTACTATTTTTGTGGTTTTTCTATATTTTTCCTGATTTTTTTGGTATTTTTAAAGTAAAAAATGCTAGTAAACATGGAATACAATACATATTCTGTTAGGGTAAAAGAGTACTAAGATAATCATTCCATAGAGCCCTCGGGTCTCTTATATAGGGAGAGAGCCCTTGGGTAAATTACATGAGAGGTACATAAAGAAACTGAAATAATAAATAACATAAAAGACGATCAACTCTCTCTACACTCCCCCTCAAGATGGAGCATGGATATCTATCATGCTCATCTTGGAAGAACATATCTGGAAAGGTCCTCTGAGCAATGGCTTAGTGAATATGTCCGTTGTCTGGTCCTCTGAACTGACGTGAGACGTGGAGATGAAGCCCTTCTGGATCATGTCCCTAGTGTAATGACAATCCACCTTTATGTGTTTGGTTCTCTCATGGAAGGCTGGATTGTTGGCAATAAATAATGCTGCCTGATTATCACATTGAAGGTTCATAGGCAAGGGAACATCAACATTCAGATCTTCTAAGACTGCTTTAACCCACATCATTTCTGTGCTTTCCTGTGCCATGGCTCTGTACTCGGATTCAGCACTGGATCTCGCCACAACAGTCTGCTTCTTGCTTTTCCAAGAGACTAAAGAGCTTCCTATGAAGATAGCAAATCCAGAAGTGGACTTACGATCCCTTGGACATCCTGCATAATCTGCATCTGCACAGGCTGAAATAGACAGATCTGTACCTTTCTTGAATAGAACCCTGTGCCTGGGGAAGATTTCAGATATCTCAATATCATGTACAAGGCATCCATATGTACTTGCCTCGGCTGCTCCATGAATTGACTCACCCGGTTTACTGCAAGGGCAATATCCGGTCGAGTTATAGTGATGTATAAGAGCTTACCCACCATTTCTCTGTACCTTCTCTTGTCCACCTCCTCGGTATCATCATCGTACAGCTTCATACTCGGGTCCATAGCTGTACTTGAAGGTCTGCATCCAGTCATTCCTGTTTCAACTAGCAAATCTGTGACATATTTTCTTTGAGTCATGACCATTCCTTGTGCATTTCTTGCAAATTCTATCCCTAGAAAATATCGTATTGTGCCTAGATCCTTTGTAATGAACTGGCTGCCCAACATAGACTTGGTTATCTCAACCCCCTGTGCATCATCTCCAGTAACCATATATCATCAACATATACCATAACAACAATGGTACCTCTAGGGGTCTTCCGGACGAACAGTGAGTGGTCCGCATTTGATCTTCTGAACCCCTGTCGTTCAATAAGCTGGGAGAGCTTCTGGAACCATGCTCGAGGACTCTGTTTAAGGCCATAGATAGCCTTATGAAGTCTGCACACCTTCTGAGTCTCCCCCACAGCAGCAAACCCGGGTGGCTGCTGCATGTAGACTTCCTCTTGTAGATCACCATACAAGAAAGCATTCTTAACATCAAGCTGGAATATGGTCCAGTCACTTACCACTGCAACCGAAAGAAGGATGCGAAGGGTAGAGTGTCTCGCCACCGGTGAGAAGGTATCCAAATAATCTACACCATATGTCTGAGTAAATCCCCGTGCAACGAGCCTGGCCTTGTATCTGTCTAGGCGGCCATTCGCATGATATTTCACTGTAAAAACCCACTTGCAACTTACTACTGAGGCACCTGAAGGAATGGGGACAAGAGACCAAGTTCCCCTAGATTGCAAAGCACGCATTTCCTCTTCCATTGCAAGACGCCAGCAGTCAATTTTCAAGGCATCCTGATATGTCCGCGGAATCTCAACTGACGAGACAGCAGCTGCAAACTTCTGGAAATCCCCAGTGAGTCGATGAAAGGAGACTTGAGAGGTAAGGGGATATGTGGCACACTGTCTGCGCTGCTTCCTATGAGCAATGGGCCGGTCCAAATCATCCAAGTCTGTGCTGACCGGTTGCTCCTCCTCCTGTAGTAAAGGTTCCTGCACAGGTGCATTATCTAAGCCATCGTTAGTGTTAATTTCAGAACAAACCTGAGGCGTGTTGGATGGTTGACTTGTAGTTTGAGCAGGGCCTGTCCGCCTCGTAAAGAACTTAGTGAAAGGAACAACTGGAGGAGGAGGTGGTGGTGGTGGTGGTGTTGGTCGAGTAGATGATTGACTCAGGCTTGGCGGTGGTGGAACAAAGACATTGGAATCTGGAGAAGTGGAGGAGGCCAATCTGTCACTCGCAGGTGAGAAATACATGACAGGTTCGAAAAAAGTAACATCTGCACTCACATAGTACTTGTCATGGACAGGATCATAGCAACGGTATCCTTTCTGTGTCCTGGAGTAACCCACAAAAACACACTTGATAGCCCTAGGAGAAAGCTTATCAAGTCTTGGAGATAAGCGGTGGACAAACGCAACAGTGCCGAAGACCTGAGGTGTAAGTGCAAACAAATCTCTGTCTGGAAAAAGAACAGAGATTGGGGACTTTTCCCCAAGAACAGTTGTAGGCATTCGGTTGACTAGATAACATGCTGTAAGTATAGCATCTCCCCAAAAAGACAATGGAGCACAACTTTGAATGAGTAATGTGCGAGCAATATCAAGAAAATGCCGATGCTTTCGTTCCGCAACCCCATTTTGTTGTGAGGTGTAAGCACATGTGGTTTGATGAACAATGCCTTTTAAAGAAATAAAGGTAGCAAGAGAGCGAGTGCAGAACTCCAATGCATTATCAGTTCGCACATACTTAACAGTAGAAGAGAAAACATTCTGGATTTCATTAATAAGATTTTGGATAACACTTTCTGCTTCAGATTTATTTTTAAGAAGAAATGTCCAGGACACTCTAGAGAAATCATCAACCACTACTAAATAGAACTTGTGCCCCTGATGATCTGGGACACGACTTGGACCCCAAATGTCTACCTGAAGTAATTCAAACGAGGAGCGACTGCTCCGACTCTGACGACCTGGGAAGCTAGATCGATGGTGCTTCCCTAACTGACATGCTTCACAACGAAAGGAGGAACTCGGAGAGATCTGAGGAAGTAGGTGACGCATCTTCTGCAGGGGCAGATGACCGAACCGAAGATGCCAGGTGTACGGAGATACGGCGCCTTGGGAATGCAGTGAGACACCAGCGTAGGAGTTACGGACTAGACGATAGAGGCCATTGTGCTCAGAACCACAGCCAATCACCCTGCCCGTCAGTATGTCCTGAAAAATAACAGACGATGGATCAAAAATAGCACGACAGTGCAAATCACGTGTAATCTGACTAATGGATAAGAGGTTCATAGAGAATTCTGGAGCATATAGGACATTCTGTAAGTGCATAGAGGGAAGCAAAGCCGTCTCCCCTTGACCGATGATAGGAGAATGAGTGCCATCAGCTATGAGTACAGAGCAACCAGGCTGTACAACTCTGTAGGACTGCAGAATATCTTTCTCACGACATAGATGATGGGTAGCTCTAGAGTCGACAATCCATCCTGTGAGATCATGACAATGAGGTGGGACTGAAGGACTACCTGAGGCACTAGCAGAGGCGGATGTACTAGCGGATGCCGAGGCTGCAACATCAGAAACTTCAACACCCTCTGGCGACGATTGTGGCATGATATCACGAAGTCGTGCCACCAACTCTTCGAACCTGTGATCTGTAGCAGGAGCTGAAGGACCCTGAACATGATCCACGACACGTGTAGAAGGAGGAAAGCCGTGCTTGGAATAGCAAGTATCCTCCGAATGACCAGTACGGCGGCAGAATGAACACGTGGAACGTATGCGACCACAGCGTCCACGTCCACCACTTCCTCTGCCACGAAACGAGGATGAGCCACCACGTCCCCTGGAAACTGCCATTACAGACGGAGGTGCAGTCGCTGTAGTAGATGGAACCGGTACACGACTGAGCCTCCTGTATACCTCTTCCATCAGCGGGATAGTGGCATCTTCTAGGATCTGAGAGCGTGCGGCATCGTACTCCGGGTCTAGGGCAGCGAGTAAAACGCCAACCATAGTGGCATTGCGGAACGTCTTCTGTTGTTCCGGCGTGGCTGTGAGCGGAATGGTGCTATAGAGCTTCTCGAACATGCCACGAAGCGACGTGTATAGCGAATGAAGAGGCCTCCCATTTTGCTTCGTGGTAAATATATCATGCTGCAGCTGGAGCATCTTCATCTCGTTGCGGACCTGAGAGTACGTCATGGCCAAAATATCCCACATCGCCTTAGCGGTGGGCTGGTGAAGAACATCATTCGCTATCTCTGTTGTGAGCGTACCTGAGAGCCAAACCTTGGCGTACACATCATCAGCCTCCCATGAGGCATAGACTCCTGTCGTCTCCGGTGGTTCATCCTCGGTAAGAATATGCTTCTTACCACACGACTTCATGAGACTGAGGAACTGCATCGCCCACAGTTTGTAGTTTGTCCCGTCCATTTTGACGATCGGTGCTGAACCTTTGAACGCACCTATGGCGGGCATATCGAGCTTTTGTTCGGACATAATGCCGGAGAAGAACGACTATTGATAGACCAAGACGAGGTTGTCTACCAAGACTTTAAGGATTCAAGTGCATATGTAGACGTTATGCACTTGAATCCATCATCTATCTGAGATCGAGTGAAGGAGCGGCACCCGGCGACAAGTAGAGGCTCCGGAAGCCTCTACCAAGGAAGATGGTGGCTGGGCGGGGACTGGTCGGGAGCTGGGCGAGGGCTGGACGGTGTAGACAGCCCCCGACGGCGGCTGGAGGGAGCCGGGGCGGAAGGTGGGGGGCTCCGGCGGCGCGTGTGCGGGACAAGGAGAGGGTCCCGGGACTGGTCGGCGGCACCCTGGGGGCTGGGCGGAAACCTGGGGGCGGCGGCGGTGGGAGAGAGTCGGCGGGAGGGGGGGGGAGGGGGAGGGGGGTGGGCGGCGGTGGAGAGAAACCCTAGATTAGGGTTCGGGCTCTGATACCATGTTAGGGTAAAAGAGTACTAAGATAATCATTCCATAGATCCCTCGGGTCTCTTCTATAGGGAGAGAGCCCTTGGGTAAATTACATGAGAGGTACATAAAGAAACTGAAATAATAAATAACATAAAAGACGATCAACTCTCTCTACATATTCGAGACAAAATATAGAAAAAAATATCAAACAAGAGTGAAACATTTTCAAATTAATTTTTATAGATAGATAATAAGGTAAGGAAATTTCAGAGACAGAAAACACAATTTTTGGAGTTTTTATAAATTTTTTAGATTTTTATGAAGATTTTAATAATTTTGCTATTTTTAGGAGTTTTCTTTTTTTATTTTTAGGGATTGTTTTCAGAAAATAAATAAGCTAAAACACACAAAATATATTTTTTTGGAATTTTTCAAAGACTTTTTATATTTTTTATGTATTTCTAATGCAAAAAGTAACAAAAATGCTTGTTTTTTTATAAATATGAAAATGCAATAAAAATGGAAATTAAAAATATGGCGTTAAACTACAATGCAACAGGAACTCATGATATTTTTTGGTAATTTTTTGAATTAAGATGATGTATGAAATAAATGCAAACATCCAAGTAAAAATACAATAATGGCAAGGGCATAAACGTAAATACACAGATGTCCAAGGGCCTATTTGCACTTTCTCCAAAAATTTATAACGTTAAAAACAATTATGTAGACTAAATATAAATACCAAAACCCGAAGGGGGTTCGCTGCAAAATGTCCAAACTCACACGTACTGTGCACATGACCTAGTAGGGGTATTCTTGCAATATTACAAAGTTCCAGGGGCTTACATGCAATTTTACCAAAATATTACAACTTAACTAAAGAGTTCATGGACTGGAACGAAATAAACAAACCCCGGGGGGGGGGGGGGAGGGGTCCGATGCAAAATGCCCTCCACCCCTCGTACGTGAGTCACGTGAGGTGACGTGGCTCGGACCTAAATGCAAATAATGAAAGTGTGGTGGCCTAGATGCAAATATTACAGAAATATTAAAACTACAATTAAAAGTTTATGGACTAAAAATAAAATGCAAAATGGCAGGGGTCAAAGGTGCAAAATACCCATGGTTTGGTGATCTGATGGCTGATGCGGATAGAACTAGAGCGGGGGCCTAATCGGACGGCTGAGAGGCCAGAGGGAAGAATAGGGAAGAACACCGGCGAGGCGAACTTCCCCGAGCTAGATCTCGGGCCTCCGGCGGTTTGGAAGTGTGAAGAACAGTCGGACGTGCTCCTGGGAGGTCCCTCTACATGCTGGGGTACTCAGCATTGTCGGAGAAGGTCTGTGGTGCTAGCGTGAAGGCGGCAGAGCTTGGAGCTCCAAGTAGCTCCGGCGAACGCTTCAAAATGGGCCCCAGGTGCGTTGATTACGTTTTGACCTGCAAAAAGGGGTGAAGAGGACCCGGGCAAAGTTCCTGGACCCTGTGGAGGTACTATGGTGGTCAGACATGAGTTATGGAAGGTGGAGGAGCTTCGGCCAGCGGTGCGCGCCGGCGATGGAGTTCGATTGGATGATTCAGCGATCGGCGGTGGAATCTAAAGGGCTTAATCTACTCCTATGACTACATGAAACAAAATGAAACAAAAAGAAGTGAGGGGAAGGGATATCTCGATGGTCGGAGACCAGAGGAGGGGTACCTCGATGCCGGAGGTCGGCGGAGATGGTGGAGCCGCCTTGGCCCTTCCTCGACCTGCCTGAAGCTAGGAAGAGGGAGCTGTCACCTCCCTCTATCTCTGGAGCACAACAGGTGAGGAGAAAGTGGCACGCAAGGGGTTCCAACTGGAGCTTGAATATGGTGAGTCGGTTATGTACAAGGTGGTGGCGTCTCCTTCAAGCGAGGTCCACGCGCGAATGATAAAGATTTTAGAGGATTCTGGTGCTCGGCGAGGATTAGTGATGATCAAGGCAGGAGCCCCAAGAAGAAATTCAGGACCGAGGGTGAATGGATCAAGCTCCAAAAAGGAGAGAAATCGGGCAAAATATCGGGTGTCAGAAGGCTGGCAGGCCTCTGTAAGGGAGTTGACCGAGGTCAACACTTGACCGGTGCTGGTTGGTCCATGTGGACCAACCAGAAAAATGCAGGTCAAAATTATTTGTAAATTCGAAATAAAATAGTAAATGAATTTATTAATTTTAGGTTATGAAATGAAATATGTTCCTTATTTTCTAAAGAATTTTATGGTGATTTTTATTTATTTTTATGAGGTATATAATTATAAGTTACCTCTTATGACCTATATAGGTACGTATATCTATATATTTTATTATTTTCATTTATTTTGTGTTTATTTATTTATTTTTGTTAATTATTTTATAAATTTATAGAATATTTTTATACACTTAGATATGTTTTTATTTGATTTTTCTGATGTATTTTGTATACTTAATAAAATATAAATAGTACTTTTTATAGGTATATGTATAGGTATTATACCTAGGTTAGCTATATATACAAGTATTTTATTTTATGTTTTCTTTGAGTTTTTATTCCGATTTAAATATACATACATATATATATATATTATAAATAATATTTACAAAATTATAAAAATATAAAATTATGAAAATAATGAATAAATAATAAAATGAATATTTTATTCTGTACAAGTCTACAATAGGGTTCCAAAACTCAACTTTCAAACCGTAGCTCTATAAAATGCAAGATCACCTTCATTAAATAGATTATTTAAAATTATATACAATTAAAGGTGAGTTTGATGCATTTCGAGTTTTTATTTTCTAGATACAGGTCTGGGAAGTTGGTATTCTGGGATTTTATTTGGATCATATCTTTTTATCTGTACCATATTTTTGCATGAAATAAATTTTGTATTTTTATTTATTTAATTATCTACAACTTTCATGTACAAAGTTTCTTTATTTAAAGTATAAAAAGTGAAAACAAAAATAGGTCCCAAAATGTATAAATAATGAATAAAATCTTTATTGTATCTGGCCCTTATCTCCCCCTACTTTATTCTTTGTCGACCTAGTCATCTAGATGCCTTGGTCTCGGGGTTTTGGGTCATAAAATATTTACAATATTTTATTCTTCTTTTCTTTATTCTATTATTTTGATTTTAAAAACTGTATTTTATACACTATTTACATGCACATGCATGGATGCTAAGATGTGGGAATTAAGGGTATTTACATGCATTTGCCAGGGTTTTTGAGGCCAAAATGATAGAATAAAGATGATGAAATGTGGATTCATCATCCCCCTATACTTTGCCTATGCTAGTCCCTAGCAAACACTTATGCAATAAGTGCATGAAAGAGAAACAATGAAAAGAAAAAGAAAAAAGATGTATTAAGTCTAATTATCAAACTTGTCTTCACAAAATCAAAGTTTGGAGCTTAAGTCAAACCTTTGGAATTTTTAGTGCGGGCGGAACCTTAATGAGAACCAGATTTGAAATACAACATGAGGAAGATAGGAGTGATAATCATGTACGAGATGCAGGTGCGAGAAAAAGAGCACATCTCATACCAGATGAATCGGGGCAACATCAACGGTCGGCAGGTCATGATCTAGATATGGTTTCAAGCGCTGACCATTGACTCTAAAAGTGGAAGATGATAAAGGTTCGGATATATCAATGCTACCATTATCATGCACCTTCCGGACCACATATGCTCCTTTCCATTTACTTTGTAGTTTCCCTGGGAATAATTTTAACCTAGCATCAAATAACCATACTTGCTGATCTGGCTCAAATTGTTTATGGCTGATTCGGGAATCGTGCCATACTTTCATTTTCTCCTTATACTATAGGCTACTTGAGAAGACTATATCTCTTAGTTCCACCAGGGCTGCCAACTCTGCTTTCCTCTATTCTCCTGCACTCTTAGGATCCAATAATAGCTTAGTAACTGCCCAAAGCGACTTATGCTTTATTTCCACTGGTAAATGGCATGGCTTGCCATAGATGAGACGAAAGGGAGATGTCCCTAATGGTGTCTAGAAGGAAGTCCGATAGGCCCACATGACCGAGTCCAAAAGCTGCGACCAATCCTTTCGGTCTGGGCGGACTACATTCTGTAAAATTGTCTTAATCTCCCTATTCGATACTCAAGCAAGACCATTGGTCTGAGGGTGATATGGCGTGGCAATACGATGGTCAATACTGAACTCGTCTGCAAGGGCCTTTACCTTGTCGTTAATAAGGTGAGACCCCCCATCTGAAATCAAGACTTAGGTACCCTGAACCGTGAAAGAATATTTTTCCTCAAGAAATTACATACGGTTTTAGCATCTACGGCTCGGGCAGGGATGGCCTCAACCCAACGACTCACATAATCGACAGCAAGGAGAATATACTCAAACCCCTGGCTTTTAGGAAATGGGCCCATTAAATCAATCCCCCATGCATCAAAAACCTCACAAAAGTGAATGGGCTGCATGGGCATCATGTCTCTCTGTCCGCAAGTACCCATCTTCTGACAGTCAGTACAACTTCTCACGTACTCATCAGAATCCTTGAAAAGGGTAGGCCTTCAAAGGCCAGATTGGAGCACCTTTTGTGTTGTCCGTCTCCCAGAATGATGTCCTCTTACCTCAAGCTTGTGGCAGTAGGTGAGGACACTATGTTGCTCATCTTGAGGAATGTACTTCTCCAGATGATGTCCCCTCCTTCATGATAAAGGATGGGGTCCTTCCAATGGTACGACTTTACCTTCGTAAGGAAGGTCTCAAGTCGCTGTATGGGCTAACCTTGTGGAATAGATTTGGCAACAAGGTAATTCACAATGTCAGCATACCATAGAAGAGAGGTGATAACAAGGATCGCCTCATCTGGAAAAGTCTCAGTAATAGGTGCTATGGGCTCAGATTGCTCAAGGTTCTTTAGGCGGGAGAGGTGATCTGCCACATCATTATTAACTCCAGGTTTATCCTTGATCTCAATATCAAATTCCAGGAGGAGAAGGATCCATATGGTTAATCTGACTTTGGCATCCTTCTTCGACATCACGTACCGAATGCCAGTATGATCAGTAAAAATTGTCACTTTAGATCCGCAAATGTAAGATCTGTACTTATCCAAAGCAAAGACTACCGCTGGCATCTCTTTCTCAGTCACTGTATAATTCCTTTGAGCTGCATCCAATGTCTGACCAGCGTAGTGTATGGCATAGGGTAATCCATACAGCCCCTATGGCATAATCAGAAGCATCCATCATGATCTCAAAGGGAAGAGACCAATCGGGTGGCTGAAGGACAAGAGCCTCGACAACTAAGTTCTTGAGAGTCTCGAAGGACATAAGACACTTATCATCTACGAGGAACTCAGTGTCTTTAGTCAATAAATCTGTAAGCGGTCGGGCAATTCGACTGAAGTCCTGAATGAACCGTCGGTAGAAACCGACATGCCCTAGAAAAGACCGCAACTGTCTCAAATTGGATGGTGGATTGAGTTTTCTAATGATATCTACCTTGGTCGGATCAACCTCCATGCCCCTGTTGGAGATGATATGACCAAGGACCATCCCCTGAGTCACCATGAAGTGACTCTTCTCCCAAGATAGTACAAGGTTCACCTCTATGCAACGCTGAAGTACTCGGTCTAGGCAGTCAAGACAAGCATGAAACCCATCGCCGTAGACCGAGAAATCATCCATGAAGACCTCCAAGCAATCACCTATTATGTCCGAAGAGATGGACAACATGCATCTCTGGAATGTCGCCGGAGCGTTACATAGACCAAAGGGCATCCGTCTGAAAGCAAAAGTCCCAAATGGATAGGTGAACGTCATTTTATCCTTGTCTTCGGGTACAATAGCCACTTGATTGTATCCGGAATAACCGTCAAGAAAACAGTATCCGGGTGGCGATCTCTTCTCCAGACTCATTCACAACTGTGTTGACACCCATCTTCTTGGGTACCACATGTAAAGGACTAACCCACTTAGAGTCAGAGATGGGGTAGATAAAATCGGTGCTCCACCATTTAGATATTTCCTTCATCACTACATCTCGAAGGTTCGGGTTCAGCCGTTGCTGGAACTCACGCGATGGCTTAGCGTCCTCCTCGAGATAGATATGGTGGGAGCACATGGCCGGACTTATCCCCTTTAGATCAGCCACACTCCATCCAATTGCCTTGCAGTTGCCTTCAAGAACCTCCATCAAACGAGATTCTTGTTCGCCAGTCAAGTCTGTTGAGATAATGAGATGGTGCATATCTGGGTATCCTGCAAGGAATCTATACTTGAGCGACTGCGGTAAAGGTTTCAATTCTGGCTTGGTGGGAGGTGGCAAATTTGGCTTCTGATATGTATGTGTGAAAGAAAGCAGGTCTGCATGTGAGAACTCTCGTTGTACCTGCAATTCTGACGAAGGGAAACCTGTTGGTGTGTCTATCATCTGTGCTGGCTCCCTCTCTGTCCTCTCTGTCGGCTCATCAGGAAATAGACAGGGCAAATATACATCAAAATCCTTCCAATCAAAGTCTGCCTCTAAGGGATATGAATCTGAATAAACATCAGTATCTCCACTCATCACACAACTGTCAGCCTCAATGGTGACCTCTGCCAAGAGTGCGCTCTTTGAACTCTCGTCTACAAGAAAAGGTATGTACTCTGAGTCTGCAGACAAGGCGAGGGCTCGTGCTTCCGGTTCTTCCCAAACTGCTTCATCATCGGTCATCACAAATTCACACTCCAGGTGGACGTCTAATTCAGCATCTGTCATCTGCACTATATCACTGCATGGTTCTGAGCAGGCTGAATCTCTCGCTTGAGTTTCGTCAATCGTCTCTATTTGCATACTCTCGCCCTCTACGCGAAAGTAGACCTTCCCACTATCATGGTCGGTCACCGCCTTGGTTGTGGCCAAGAATGGGCGTCCTAGTATGACGGGGGTATCGGTCACCGATTTAGGGATCTCCATATCTAATACAACAAAGTTCGTGAGGAATTTCAGGCCCTGAATGCTGACGACCACATCTCTCAACAACCCCTTCAGCCTCTTGGTAGACCTGTCAGCAAACTAAACGATTGTCCGACTCCGATGAGGCGGGACGAACTCGAATCTATCGAGTAAGGCTACCGGAAGGAGGTTGATAGAAGAGCTGCAGCCTAATAGAGTATGATCGAATGGCTGCTCACTAATCTGGCATCTGACATATGGAGCTCCTGCATCAGGTCTTTTGGCTGACAGCTAGTTCTGAATGGCACAACATGTGGCACCGGGTCAACACATGAATTTCTCCTCTAGTGTTCCGCCTCTTCCTGCGTACGGTGGTCTTTTCTCTCAGATTCTTTTAGAAAAGGGGAATGTGCTCTAGTGCCTCCTATATAGTCAGGTGTATCTGGAATCTGTCTATCATATGCTGGCCGAACTCTAACTATTCCTTGTTTTTGGGATTTTCTGTTTTATTTTCATTCCCCGAGCAGAGTGCTTGAGGGAAGGGGATGGATGGGCCCTCCTCAGATAGATGGTTAGGAGAAGGTTTCAGGCCCTGTGAAGGATTGAAATCCATGCAAACATCAACATTCAACACACATGGACTCAGAATTGACGGAGAAACCTTTCCTCTATTCATTTTTTCGTACTTTTTCCTGGTGTCTAGAGATACAGAAAATGGCAAAATAGACGGTTGGAATACAGATGGACTCAAAATGGGGGCATCAGCACCACCCAAAATATTCTCCTTTGCGGCCTCAGCACCGTGCTCTGGTTCTTCATAAAAAACGACAGCCTCAGCACCATCGTCTTCATCTGGCTTTTCGACAGCCTCAGCACTGTTGTCTGGAAGGTCATCCTTGGTGGCGTCAGCACCACCGTCATCATCATCATTATTGCTAGCGGCATCAACACCGCTTCTCTCCTCATCTAGGGCTCTAGATTCTCCATGATGTTGTCCCTTAGATGAGGCACCGCCGGCTGGTTCCCTATTGCTCCTAAGTGACACGAAGTGAGTATCAAACATAGAATGCATGTCATTCGAATAAGCACTAGGAGTGGTATCCTCTGTAGACTGTACCTGCTCAGACTTTCTCTTCAAGTTATTCGGATTCGGCTCGCTCTGTGCTGGTATGGCGGCTTTCCCTTTGATTATGTCCCTCATTTCCTATCTGAACCCATCCATTTCTCGCCGGAAGGATGCCTGCTGTTCAGAGAGCAAGCAGGCGAGATCATCAAGTGTTGGGTTCTCCAAGACGTGTGCGGAGGAACCGGGAGTGTTCCCTTGCTGGAATTGAGGGTGCTGGTGAGACTGGGAGTGCTGCGGCTGGTAAGGCTGCTGCCGCTGCCTCCACTGCTGTCCTTGATAGGCATGACGAGGATTATGCTGATACTGCTATTGCTGTTGGGAGGAGTATTGGGGCTGTTGGTGTTGGCTGCTGTGTTTGCCCAGAGCTGGAGGCTGCTGTTAGGATGAGGCACCTCCGGTGGTCCATCGGAATCCTAGGTGATCACGACGAATCCCATTCTACTGAGAGTACCGGTTGTACCATATCCCGTTGACTTCCATCAACAGCTCCTGCTCAAAGGGTGGAGGTTGTAGTACTACTAAAGGTTGATCCAGTCGATAGACCACCATCTGAGTGTCCTGAGATGGTGGCTATTGTGAATAGTGTGGCAACTGCTGTACCAGTACCTCTTAGACATGGTGAACTTGGCGGTATGCGGGAGGTGGTGGGGTAGAATGACGACCTCTGGACTCAGCCAATGACCTGGGAGGCAGATGTGAAGATGATTGTGCCTCCTGAATACTCAAGATGTAAGTCTTCTGGTCACTCATGGTCTTAGCCAACTGGTCTATCTGTGCCAGACCTTGGCCCTGCTTCTTCTCCAAAATCTCGATAAGGTCCAATTTTTCACTGATTATGCCCATGTCAGATACTGCCGATTCATCTTGTGTTGCTGCTGCTGATGAAGTATGGTTCCCAGCATCGATCCTGGCAAAGCGGTGGTAAGAAGTGGCCTGTGGCGGGACCTTGGAGTTTGTGTAGATTTGGCCCTGGGACATCACTGTAGAATTTTCTGCCATCTATTCATAGATGGCCCAGACCGCTTCTGCATCCTCGGAGAAATAAGATCCCCCACATAAGGCTTTCAGAAGGCCCTGCAACTCCGATGTCAGCCCACAAAAGAAACTTTGAATCAGATTGGGCTGTGATATTTCATGGTGAGGATATCGGTCAATGAGCTCTCTAAAACGATCCCACGCTTCATGGAATTGTTCATTGGGGATCATTGTGAAATTGCTGATCATAGCTCTAGATGCATTTGTCCGGCCGAGTGGGTAATACTTGTTCAAGCACTCTTTCCGGAGTTGCTCCCAAGTGTCGATGTACCTCCCCAAATGTTTCAGCCAATAAGCGGCTCTATCAACCAAGGAGAACGGGAAGGCAATCATTTTGATGGTATGCTCAGTCACAAACATGTCATGGATTGTACTTCATATCATTTCGAACTCTTGCAGATGGAGGTGAGGTTCTTCAGTGGCCAGCTCGTGAAACTTGGGCAGTAGCTCAATGGTATGTAGGCGAAGCTCGAAGTCACCATAGATGGGAGGGATTCAGATCCATCGGTGTGTGACGGTTGCACCTGGGTTGTGCAATTACCTCACGGTCCTTGGAGTCGGCCTCTCCTGGTTGTGTTCTCCTTCTTCACCCGCTGCATCTGGGTTGTCACCGCCCTCGTTTCTTTCTTATCGTCCTTTACGCATCTCCCTCACGATTTCACCCATGAATAATCCCTGGTCTCTGATCTGTCTCTGCATTGTTTCCAGGGAGGCTAACAGTGAATTGTTGATGGTCTCTTGATCATATTTGTATGGAGGTTGTCTTGTCTCATCTGGGTGTTCCTCTCTGCCTTCCATTTCTGGTGTTTCTGCAAAGTCAAAAGAATCCATCTCAGGTGCCGTCAAATGTTCTGAACTATGTTCTGCACTAAATTCTAACACCACTGGACCGATAGAAGAAGAAGGGTGGTCGAGGGGGAACTGGGTGGATGTAAACTCAGGCTCAGAGACTGGGTCTGGACTCCCCGAAGCTGACCTAGATGAAAAAGGAGGAGTGCTCGATAGCCCTGCCACTAGACGTGGCCTAAGGGATCTCCTTCCCATCATCTTGATTTAGAAAGGCGGATGAGATCTGGAATGCAAACAAGATGATCAATCAAACCTCCAATTCACCTATGCAACTCTTGAGCTGATGACCGTGAAGTTTCGGTCTGTTATCTTGTCAAATTTCATTAGGCGATCAGTCAATCTATCAGAGCGTTAGAGCGAGTTGTTAGGAACCCTGCTTTCCTAGCTGACTGTCCCGATCCACGTTAGATCTTTCCCATCCAGTATGAATTGCGGATCGTATCCCGGTTGTTCCCGCTAATTCACTCTACTAAAGACGTCGCGGTTCGCTTTACCGGTTACCGGAGAGATCCTCACTGGAGAACGACTAACCACAATCTGTAGTCAACCAGAATTTTAGATGTGGCTCTATCCTAGTGTCGGGTCACTCTCTCGCAGCAGATAAATCAAACAAGGAGGGGGTTACTCTCCCCAAGACAAAATTTTTGGTGGGATGAGTTTTAAGGTCAAGTTTGCATCAGCAGTCCCAATTTTATGATTTTCACTTTTTTGTATTTTTCTGGAATAAAGACAACACCTAACTAATTTTTCGATCTCCTGGTTATTTTAAGTCCAACAAAACGAGGGAGGAAGTCGAAAAAGCCCACGCATGATCAAACACAATGATGCATGCAGAGATAGAAATGCGTACCTTGCTCCAACACTCTACATGCAGGGTCATCCGCGCATAAATTAAAGACAAAATTAAACTATATATATGATGCAAGAAGAAATCGGCCTTAGACAAGAATTTCTACATGAGAAGCACAGTAGCTAAATGGTCAACAAGAGGAGTCGGAGTCCGGTCTCTGATGCCAATCGGTGTCCGGCACAACGGATCCTGCCAGCGCTGTATACGACCTCTAGCGGCACGTGACTCCTCAAGTGACCAAGACAGCCTTTTCTTTTTATGAGTTATTAAATAAGTCCACTTACGATCTATATGCATAGGTAAAATATTAGGTGTGTGGTCCTACTTAATTACATCACAATCAACATAAAATTCTAAGACTAGGGGCCAACATCTTTGTGAATCAAAATAAAAGAAAAGCGAAGAAAAACAAAAACTGCGAAAAACCGCGAAAAATAAAAGAGGCCCCCTAAGGGAACAAACCCTCAGAAATTAGGCTCAAGTGTCTTGGAGAGTCCAAGTTATTACAAATTTAAGTCTCTCTCTCACTTCAAATTACAAAATGTTTTAAACTACAAAAACTCTTGAAGAAGTGATGGTCTTCTCAAGCCTCCAAGTTCTCCTTGGTACTAGGTGAGCTTTCACGTGGGTGCCCAAGCGCTTAGGATGGAGTGCTTCCCTTGCTTGGCGACACCTCGCATAAAATCCAACAAAAAGGTGATTAGACTAGTCAAGCAATATAATAAAATAAATAGGTAAAAAGGTAGGAAAATATTAACAATCAATCATAAAAAATGCTATATACGCTGTCGCTCCCCGGCAACGGCGCCATTTGATAATCGTATTTTGTGAGGGTCAAAATAGTCCACACAAGGCGGGACTACAGTGTCGCTGAGCGACCGCTCACGAAACCTCAATCAAACAATGAGAAGCAAGGTGGAGTTAAAATTTATTATAACTCTACAATAAGTGTGTATAATGTGCAAGTATGTGTAGAATGTCGAACACAGGGATCAAGCAAGATAGATCAAGGCAAAAATGCACAAAATGTGAATGCGTCATCAAATGCCTACAAATAGGCAACTTTTTGTGGATTTTTAATTTTATATTTTTTTTAATTTTTGATTTTATATTTTTATATTTTAATTTTTAATTTTTTGATTTTGTATTTTCTTTTTGTATTTTATTTTTTTATTTCCTTTTTCAATAATGGAGTATATATACAATAAAGAGAAAGGCGATACAATATATAGAGAAAATAGGTAAAAATAAACAAAATTCTAGAAATAAAAATCTTTTTGGGCTTTTTATATTTTTCTAATGTTCTGGTGGTTTTTCTATATTTTTCCTGATTTTGTTGGTATTTTTAAAGTCAAAAATACTAGTAAACAAGGAATACAATATATATTCGAGACAAAATATAGAAATAAAATAGCAAATAGGAGTCAAACATTTTCAAATTAATTTTTATAGATAGATAATAAGGTAAGGAAATTTCAGAGGCAGAAAACACAATTTTGGAGTTTTTATGAATTTTTTAGATTTTTATGAAAATTTTGAGAAATTTTCTATTTTTAGGAGTTTTCTTTAATAATTTTTAAAGATTTCTGGTCAGAAAATAAAATAAGCTAAAGCACATGAAATATATATTTTTTGGAATTTTTCAAAGATTTTTATAATTTTTATGTATTTTCTAATGCAAATAGTAACAAAAATGCTTGTTTTTTATTTTCTATAAATACGAAAAATGCAATAAAAATGCAAACTAAAAATATGACATTAAACTACAATGCAACGGGAATTCATAGTATTTTTTGTAACTTTTTGAATTAAGATGATGCATGAAATAAATGCAAACATCCAAGCAAAAAAACAATACTGCAAGGGCATAAATATAAATACACAAAAGTTCAAGGGCCTACTTGCAATTTCTCCAAAAAATTGTAATGTTAAAAACCATTTTCTGGACTAAATATTAATACTCAAACCCTACAAAATGTCCAAACTCACGCGTACTAGCCACGCGACCTAGCAGGGGTATTTTTGTAATATTACAAAGTTCCAGGGGCTCACATGCAATTTTACCAAAACATTACATCTTAACTAAAGAGTTCATGGACTGGAACGAAATAAACAAACCCCAGGGGGTCCGATGCAAAATGCCCTCCACCCACGTGTGTGAGTCACGTGAGGTGACTTGGTTCGGACCTAAATACAAATAATGAAAGTACGGGGGCCTAGATGCAAATATTACAGAAATATTTAAACTACAATTAAAAGTTTATGGACTAAAAATAAAATGCAAAATGGCCAGGGTCAAAGGTGCAAAATACCCACGACCTGGTGATCCGACGACAGATGCGGATCGAACTGGAGTGGGGGCCTAATCGGACGGCTGAGAGGCCAGAGGGAAGAACAGGGAAGAACGCCGACGAGGCGAACTTCCTCGAGCTAGATCTCGGGCCTCCGGTAGTCTGGAAGTGTGAAGAACGGTCGGGCGTGCTCCTGGGAAATCCCTCTACGTGATGGGGTACTCAGCGCCGTCGGAGAAGGTCTGTGGTGCTAGTGCGAAGGCGACGGAGCTTGGAGCTCCAGGTAGCTTTGACGAACGGTTCAAAATGGTCCCCAGGTGCGTTGACTTCATTTTGACCTGCAAAAAGGGGTGAAGGGGACCAGGGTAAAGTGCCTGGACCCCGCGGGAGTACTATTGTGGTCGGAGATGAGTTATGGAAGGTGGAGGAGCTTCGGTCGGCGGTGCGCACCGGCGATGGAGTTCGATTGGATGATTCAGCGATCGTTGCTGGAATCTAAAGGGCCTAATCTACTCCTACGACTACAGGTAACAAAATGAAACAAAAAGAAGTAAGGGGGAAGGGATACCTCGATTGTCAGAGACCAGAGGAGGGGTTCCTCAACGTCGGAGGTCGGCGGAGATGGTGGAGCCTCCTTGGCCCTTCCTCGACCCGCTTGAAGCTAGGAATGGGGAGCTGTCACCTCCCTCTATCTCTGGAGCACAACAGGTGAGAAGAAAGCGACACGCAAGGGGTTCCAACAGGAGCTCGAAGATGGCAGGTCGATTATGTACAAGGTGGTGGCGTCTCCTTCATGCGAGATCCACACGCAAATGATGAAGATTTTGGAGGATTCTGGTGCTCGGCGAGGATCAGTGATGATCAAGGAAGGAGTCCCAAGAAATCGAGGCCCGAGGGTGAATGGATCGAGCTCCAAAAAGGAGAGAAATCGAGCAAAATATCGGGTGTCAGAAGGCTGGCAGGCCTCGATCAGGGAGTTGACCGAGGTCAACACTTGACCGGCGTTGGTTGGTCCACGTAGACCAACCAGAAAAATGCAGGTCAAAAATATTTGTAAATTCGAAATAAAATAGTAAATGAATTTATAAGTTTTAGGTTATAAAATGGAAAATGTTCCTTATTTTATAAAGAATTTTATGGTGATTTTTATCTATTTTAATGATTTATATAATTATAATTTACCTTTTATGACCTATATAGGTACATATATCTATATATTTTATTATTTTATTTTTATTTTGTGTTTATTATTTTATTTCTTTTTTATTGTTTTATAAATTTATAGAATATTTTTTATATACTTAGATATATTTTTAGTTGATTTTTATGATGTATTTTGTATAGTTAATAAAATATAAATAGTACTTTCATAGGTATATGTATAGGTATTATACCTAGGTATGTTATATATACAAGTATTTTATTTTATGTTTTCTTTAAGTTTTTATACAGATTTTAATATACATATATATTATAAATAATATTTACAAAATTATAAAAATATAAAATTATGAAAATAATGAATAAATAATAAAGTGAATATTATATTCTGTACAAGTTTACAATAGGGGTTCAAAACTAAACGTTCAAACTGTAGCTCGGCAAAATGCGAGACCACCTTCATTAAATAGATTATTTAAAATTATATACAACTAAAGGTGAGTTTGATGCATTTCAAGTTTTTATTTGCTAGATAAAGTTCTGGGAAGTTGTTATTCTGGGATTTTATTCAGATCATATCTTTTTATCTGTACAATATTTTGGCATGAAATAAATTTTGTATTTTTATTTATTTAATTATCTACAACTTTCATGTACAAAGTTTCTTTATTTAAAGTATAAATTGTGAAACCAAAAATAGGTCCCAAAATGTATAAAGAATAAATAAAATCATTATTGTATCTGGCCCTTATCTCCCCTTACTTTATTCCTTGTCGACCTAGTCATCTAGATGCCTAGGTCTTGGGGTTTCGGGTCATAAAATATTTACAATATTTTATTCTTTTTATTTTCTTTTCTTTAATCTATTATTTTGGTTTTAAAATTGTATTATATACACTATTTACATAAACATGCATGGATGCTAAGATCCGGGAATTAAGGGTATTTACATGCATTTGCAAGGGTTTTTTAGGCCAAAATGATAGAATAAAGATGATGAAATGTGGATTCATCAGTATCCTCACCTCATGTTTTATCATTTAGAATCTAAAGGAAATTGGAGTAGACCGTAAACGATGCATTACATGCTCAGATTGATTAATTAAGTGATGACCTACTCTTTTAAAATGGTACCGCATGCAAGTTGAGCATGCAAGTTGACCTTAATAAAATGGAGCTAAAATCAATCTTGTATTAGGAGAGCAAATCCCTCATCATTTGTAGGATTATTTTACATGTTGAGAGATGAGGACGCATATATAGGATAATGCCCAAATCTAATTAACCTTCTTGTAATGGGCTCGATTTTTGGATTATCACCAATAAACGAGACAAGAAAATTAGACCATACTTTTGGTCTTCATAGTATGTTGGTTAAATTATAAGTTTTGTTTGATCTTGCTTGACTCTGTTAAATCCTCCCAAAACTTTAGGCTCCATTTTCATCCCTTCAGATTCATTCATCTTGAGATTCAGCTAAACCTAGTCCCTCCTCTGCCTTAGTTTCTTATTCATTTTACTCAGGCTTATTTTTAGCCTACGTATAGTGGGGATCCATTTTGTCTCTGATTGTTCACCTCGAGTTCCTTATTTGTATATCATCTCTTTACTTATATTTTTCAGATTAAGTATAGGGGACCCGTGCTCTTATCTTCTTCTAACTAATAAATTTTAATCATAATACATCTGCGCTTCTTGATTAGTTCTTGTATATCTCTTTATATTTAGCATTAGCTATGGCTTCATATCACTTTGTGCAATGAGGACATAACAAAATCTAAGTATAGGGGGGATATTGTATATATTACATATATATTTTAGCCATAGCTCATAATTTTAAAATTAACAATTTTTTCAACCCTTGGGGCTACGGGAATCGTATTATACTCATGGATCTAATTTCTATACAAAATGTTTTGAATTTTTTTTGAAAACTTTATATATATATTTGGCATAGTTTTCAAATGTTTTAGGTGGTTTGTGAAAGTACATATTGACATGTTTTAAAAAAATCATTTGTAGAATATTTTGGAAAACCTATATCTATGTGACTTTGTCTTGGAAAAATGTTTTAATTAGGTTTGAAAAATAGGGTTTTACTTGTTTAGAAAATCATTGTAAAATGTTTTAAAAATTCTATAATTATGTGTCAATGTTTGTAAAAAAAGCTTTCAAAGATATTTTCAATGCTAAGGCAGTTGTAGTATAATTAATTGCTTAAATCTCTAACTTATAAAAAATAAAATAAGAATAAATAAAATCACAAAAAATTGACTTATTTATATTTGTTTTTCTCTGACATTTTCACTATGAACTCAAAGCTTGGGACGATCTTTAACACTTGGTTTAAGAAGTCCAGAGATTTAAAGATAACCTATCTTAATAATTACGATATTAGACTAAAAAATTCACACTCTCCTAGTTAGAAGATATGTGTGCTATATTGCATGCTTAATGTCTCTTAAAAAGATTTTGACTATCACATTACATGCATGACTGCCTTCATGACCGAGATGAGTTGGGGTAACAATTGAGGGAATGGTATTTGAGGCTTGAATTTGGACTTGATATAGATGAAGCTCGAGGATGGGATAAAATTAATGATGTCTTCATGAAACCCGAGTGTCAATATCTTAGCCAGTATGAGACTTAGTTCTCATACTATATCTTGACTTTGACATAAAGTTCCAGGGTGTAATGATATAAAATTAATAAGTTGATCAGTGTGCACCAATCCTTGGTAAATACAATGGAGTAGCCAAAAAGAAGGGAAGCTCCCTCACAAGTTAAAAAAATGAATGGAAAATTAAGATGAAAATAATGAAAAGCACATTACATTACGATGCTACATCATATGAGCATACATTCAAGGTGAGCACTCCCAACCTTTAACTGTCTACTTGGATCAAGTCTTAAGCTTTTATGAGTCGGGCTAGTACCTCAAAAAGGGCTATGCATTGTTAGAGCTACAAGTCTGGGTGCATCTGTATTAAATACTTTAAAAGGATGAACTCTGGTGTATTCCCAGGAAAACAAGTACGGATGACTCAATCTCTTTTGATGACCACACTGATTGACATTAAAATGTGTTGAGTATAGGCACTTGAGTGGATATCTTGTTCCAATGAGAGGAAGAGAAAAGAATGACACAATCCTATTTCCCTCCATTATCTGGCATGCCATCTATACTTTTAAGTATGATAAACTAAAGAGATGGTGGATTGAAGCAAGACTAGATTTATTCTGTAGTATTGCGGGTTGGGTCCATAGTAGAACGTCTGAGATTGAAACTTTTGGTGAATTATTAACTTTACTCATGGATGCAGTCAACACACTAAGTCATAGTTCTTATGGTGAAGTATTAACTTGCTTCAATGAGAGGAATGGATGTGGTCAACACATTAATTCATAGTTCTTATATTTATGTATTCATTGAGAGTCAGATAATTCGAGGAGTTGAATTCCTTTTGATTAACACATGGTTCAACCAAGAGTCTTAGGATTTCTAAAACCGAGTATTCTAGGTCAATTCAAACCTTGTTTAATCACATCCATATGTTAGGGATCTCACTAATTAATCCATCTTTCTAATTTTTTATTTATTAGCTCAGGTACGATCTTAGCTTAAGTATAGGGTGATGATAAAAATAATATTATTATATTTCTTACTAAAGAAAATCACCAAAATGCATTGACAATTAACCTTAATTATTAACTTGTGTGTTGTATATAAATAACCAATTATACTTGACAAATTATTGTGCTATTATTTCATATTTTTCTTCTTTATCAAAAATAAAATAAAAAAACTAGAATAAAATTGTAAATAATTAATTATCACACAATATATAATAAGTTTCAAAAAATTAATAAAAAAACAAAATAAAGATAATGTCTTTCATTGTTTTAATTATAATTTTATCTATGTACAGATCACCTGTTTTCTCTTTGACTCCCACATGAAAGTTGTAGATCACATCGAGATCTACAATTTTCATGTTCACATTTTTCTTGATTCAACACCTACCTATTTATTCTCCATTTTGTATAGTTTTTATTAATTTCTTAATGTTCTGATTGGGCCATGTGGTGCCATTAGAGCACAACACGTGCTCTACCCTTCTTTCTCCAGCTCTTTCGTCTCCTGCCATTGGATCTCTGATGGGATCCAATCCTAGCCATTAGCATGCACCCAGATCCACATCGTTTTATCTGATCTCTGGACGCATCACAACCATCTAAGCGCACCTCTTTGTCAGCCATTAAATCGTGAGATCCAACAGTTGCCGGATCTCTTCAACCACCAACCTCAAACTCCAGGCGTCGAGCCCCGTAACTTCTCCTCATTTCTCCAACAACTACATTCAACTTATTCACAGACCGTCATCGCTACTCTCTTCGCATACTCTTTTGAATCATGTTAACCACCTTAACTTCCCTAAACCCTAACCTAGTCATAGATGCATTGTGGATGTAACATCCACAAAAACCACCCAAACCTCATCCTTGTTCTTCTTCAAATGGCCTTCACCGGATTAGAAAATGGGGTCCACCCTTTTGCGAGAGGCAAATCCTAGCACTTCCCTTTCATTTTTGACATAAGTAGGGCTCATGAAGTTGCGAAAATGGATCTCCACACTTGTTATTGACCCATGCCCCTCAGGCCATGCAGTGGCATCATTCGACAGTCATTTGAGCTTCGAGGTGTGCCTCCCTCCAAGCAAAGATCCAGAGTTCCCCATGGACCTCTAGCAAATGCGATCAATCTACCATCATCTCATCTCCAAGTTTCAGATAGGTTAGGTTTATTCTCTTCTTTTATGCTTCTCTTATTTTTTTTTCAACTTGCAAAGTTCACTTCATCCAGTTGAAACTATGTTATAACCTTCAAGGGGGATAAGTCATCCATGTAAGAGGTCACGTCCATTGTGCTTCCTGTTCCAGCATTACTTCAATATCGATCATCTTCCTCCATCGAACAAGGTAGAAGACCCACATGGGGTTCCATCTGTTGAACATGCGAGCCCACAGTGAGCCATTATACAATAAATGTTATTGCGAATATCATTCCCTGATCTGAAATGAAGAATAACCTTTTTGCATAACAGGTCCCATAGTACAACTAGGGTTATGTACCATGGACTTCTTGATGATCATACAACTGTTGATTCAGTTAGTGAATCATAGAGGCTGGTGCTTGGATGAATATCTAAAGAGTTAGATTGAGGACTCATCAAGCACCGTCAAATTATTATTAAGAGATGATCTCCAGCCTGAGTAGGAGATGACAATCCTTTCTCATTTATGCTGATATCTGACCGATCTCTTGATACATGTCCTCTGCATGGGAAAAGAGATTCGGAGGTGTCAGATTAGTTGGGTCAAAGAGTTGACTTAACGAGATCGAGATAACCAAAGTCCTATGATGTATGTTATCATGATATAGGCACGCATCCTCTGACCGGAGACATATGTGTTACTATATGTCTGAGTATGCACATATGGCATACCAAAAGGTTGATGACCTAATCAAGGTCTATACACCGGTGCGTTGGTGTGCATACAAGGTCATATGAGTAATACGATCCCTCAAAGGGATCATACAGGTTTGGTTACTGAACCGGAAGACATGAGCTCACACATGAGATATTGGGAAGAATCAAATTCCATGCATGGTCGTATCGCTTTAGAAATTTGACTGAATTTGTAGGTTTGATATATATATATATATATATATATCTATACTTTTGGAAATTATATGATCAAGACCTAGGTATGATATATGCTTTTGGAAAGTATATGATCCATACCGACTCCCAATGATCAAATGAGAAACTTAATTACATCCCTGAAGTAGATAGTATAAAATTGATCTTATACTTCGGGTTTATTCTTGGTCTTCCAGTATGCCATTGTATAGGTATTGGGATCACTTGAGAGTGATGTGATCATAAACGATTGTATAACCATGATGCTTCCATTCCTAGGGAGTGATGAAACGGGTCTGGATTTTAGTGACTCCTCTCAATTGAGAAGTAATTTGATCTTTGTCCAAGTGTTGGACATTGATCTGAATGTGATTCAGAAGCAATGAGAATATTAGATTTGCGGTCTTGATTTAATCAAGCATCTATGGGAGGCCCGAGATCTGGATTTGAGATATGATCTAAATATCAAAGTCACTATACGTGGAACAATACAATCGCCCTGTCCTTATCTCCAAGTATCTACGGAGAAAGCGCATTATTCATGAAAGGGTTCAAGAATGATTCCATAGTTAAATTACATCTAAGCATTGAAAGATTGATAATTAAATGTGATTTAATTATCTTGATGCAAGTGGATATTTATCCAATATAATTAAATGAGATTTAATTTTGTGGATAGGAATAATGTGGATAGCAATATCAAATTATTTATAATATATTATAAATGTGATTTATAATGTATTACAGAGAGCTTATTATGATTTATATTTGTTAATTAATTATTGGTGTGAATTGGATTCACATTGTATAGTTAATTGAAATGTAAATCACATTTTATTTTGGATTTTGATTTTGATTCACAAATCTTTAATGGCAAGATTGCAATATTCTCAAAATAATTATGAATTATTTTTGTAGAATAATTTACAACAAGATTTGTTGTAAATATCTTGGAGATTACAAAGAGATTACAAGAGATCTCAAGATTGGTGTAGATCCCACACTTCCATAATGGAAGTGTGGACGGCCACAATTTCCCTAAGGAAATTGGTGGCCGTCCACTCCATATATGGAGCGTGGATTCTCCAACCAATTAACTCCATGTTTGGTTGATTTGATTTGAGATTGAATCATATTTGATTTATCAAATATATTCAATCTAAACTAAATTACTATTTGTTGGTTTTTTACAAACAACAATCTTGACCATTGAAAGAAGCACAATCAATCTCATCCATTGATTTTGTGTGTCCCATGGATTGTGATCCATGGACTCCCAAAATCCTATAAATAAAGAGCCACCCCTTGCTCTATTGGGTTATGCAATTGAGATACAACAAGCTCTCTTCTCTCATTCCACCCATAATCTCTTCTCTCTTCTCCATTGGTGGTCGTCCACCAAATCCAAGCGGAGAAGTATCGTCGTCGCCTCGCCACCGCGCCGCCGCCTCAACGTTTCTCGATTCTCCATCTTTTTTGGAGTGCTTCACTCATGAAGAAGGTGTTTGATCTCGTGCAACGATATCAAGAGTTCACCATGCTTGGATCAACTTCTTGGATTGCGAGGATCATGCGACTCATCCCCATGCTCACAAGTGTCTTTTTCGAAGATAGGACTTGAGACAGGAGGTCTCTTTTCGTAGAGACTCGATTAACCATGCTATAAGAGGTATTCCTATATACTTGATGTGGTTTTAGATGAAACGATCAGAGAATCGTTCTTGGATCATGTGGTTTCATCATATGAATTTTTTTAAATTCTGCTGCATAGAACAACTAGTGCGACTAGTCGTTTTTCATAGTATTCGATACGATGCTTACGCTTCCACGATGCGCATGAGGATTATACCATATCCTTCAAGTAGTTCAGAGCCATAGGTCGTAGGTTTCGGATACGATCCATAAACCAAAGACGACTTGGGTTCGTTAGGGTTGCAAAAGTTTTATCGCATTTCATTTTCTCATCTCTATTTAGTGATTATTTTCGGCTCTATTTAAATCATTTAAACACGAAAATAAATTTTATTTTGTTCCCCATTAAATAAGTAAATGATAGGATCTTAGTTTACGTAATTTGGATTACGTTTGCTCGAGATATGGCCTTTTAAATAAGCATGTATTCACTGTTGCGAGAACTACGAATCTTAACATGATTAATGCGTTAATTACTGTTTTGATGCGCCTAGAGATGCATTAAATATCTTAGTTATTTTATAAATCAAATTAGCAATCTTTGGAAACTGATTTTGCATAATTTAGATTTGATTTGATTGAGATATGTTAATTTTAGTAAGTAGGGGTCACTGCTGAAATTACATTCCTAATCAAGAACCATGTGATTGTACATTAGTAAAATTAATTGTTAATTTCCTGGAATAATTATGTAAAATATTTGAGAAATATTTAATGATAATTATTTCCTTAAATGTCATTGCCTTAACCAATAATTGATTAGATATGATCTAGATCACAATTGGTTACACAATCCACTTTCCAACAAACATGTTGCTTGAATAGGATTTGGGATTTGTTTAGTAAATCTTATTATAATGTTAATCAAAATTATTTTGGTCATTATTATATGGTATAACTTCGGTTGAAAGACCGATTATAATCTCAAGTACACAATGATCAATTTGGCATTATCTTTTCCCAAGGTGGATATGGTGTTTAGTTGGGGAGCGTTGGGGTAATAGGTTGCACCGTGTGTGGTCTGTCCCACTCCCACCGATACTGGCCATGACAACGGGTAGGGACTTGATAATGCAGGAGAGATTATAGTGTATTTTTCTAATTATTAAAATTCAGGATAATACATATTTGAGATAATACCATAATTCAAGTAACAATAAAGATTATTTGTTGGATATTAATTGGATCATTAATTTAATAAGATTAGATTAATTGGAATCCAATTAAAATTAAAAAAACTCTATTATGAATAGAGATGTTATTTCCCTTGGAAGAATTAATCATAATGAATAGGATTCATGATGATTAATTAGAATTTGAATATGATATAGAGGATCACATAAGTGATATCCATGGTCTCCCGTAAAGGCAGAGGGTTCTGTCGTCAAGGATTGTATATAGGAGATGCCTGTCCGAAGTGACAACTCCTGTATGCAAGCACATCTGGATCGGGCTCTTCGCTTCTCGAAAGAGTAAGGACGTATGTGTAATGACCCCAATATCGGGTCCTCATATTATTGGGGTGATATTGGATTGCGCATAGCGAGTTGTATTCCTATTGACGGTTGGTTCAATTAAGGATGGGTCAACATCACCTTAGGGGTTGTGGGCCTGGGTGTTAAAGACCGAATCGGGAGATGCAAGTTGGACTTGCAAGGCGGAATGTGTTCCTGCTTCTTTTTATCCGAGTTACAGGTTCTCATATTATTGGGATGCAACAAAGTTAGAAAGGAGATCCCAGATCTTGTTGAGATATAATGGTAAGTATATCTCTTACATTGAAAGTGATAAGGGTGAACTTTCAATGTTGACAAGACAAGACACCTTTGATATAAAAATTCCTAAATCAAAGTAATATATATATATATATATTTATATATATTTATGTAAATTTCTTATTTCAGATAATCCTTCATTAAACCCACTCAATAATATACTCAATAATAACCAGTGAAATATCATGGATTGAATCCATGATTAAGATATTGTACTTGCAGTTGGACAATATTGTATGTGGTTTCATTGTGCGAGTTTCCTCATATTAATGAGGAATTACAATTAAATAGACAATAGGACTACAATCCTAGAGTTTGTATGTCTCTATAGTCTTGATCTCATCAAAAGTACTTTAGAAGTGACATGTTGATGATGATCGCAATTGTCAATTAATCCTTATAAAATCTAAGAAGATGTTCTGGCAAACATCTGTGCTCTTGACATTTAATCATGAATGATATGGTTCACTACATCATGTAGAATGGTATCTCTATAAGAGATGATGTATTCAAAATGTTTGAATACCTACCTGAACCAAATCCTTTAAGAGTTAAGACGTATGTAGATATGATGAGTGTCATCATTTTACTATCTATACTCTAGTAATTCATGAAGCTTCAGAATATTCATATTGTATGAATGGAATGAAGCATGTATAAATGTTGAAGTGCTCCTATATTGAAATCTTTTGAATTCAACATAAGAGATCCTTTGTCTTAAGCAATATTTATTTACATATGAAGAGAGCACAGTGGAAGCATGAGTTGGACCCAAGTAAGAAGGAAAGTCAAAGAGTTGACTGTACTTCTGTGACTTTCATGTGACATCCAAAGAGTTGTATGAATGCCAACACTGCAATAAGTTGATGTGTTGATAGTATGACTATCAAATCTATCTAGAATTTTAGAGAAGGAATCAAATAGTACATCAGAATAATCTACATATAATCATTGAAATTGACTTACTTATTTGATTAGATAAAGTCTAATAATTGTATCTCAATCTACTAATGACACTTTCAATTTGTTGCATATGTATTAGAATGTTAGAAATTTGATCTTAAGTTTAATGGTCATCCATGTTGACATCGATGCAATTGTTGCAGCAATTTCCACCGGATCAATAGACTTCATAATTTCAGTGGGAGCCCTTAGTCTTAGTTAATGTCTCTGTGACCTGGATATTAGAATACACTCATAGGTTATTTCTAAATGTTGGAAATAAACATGAATTCTGTAATAGACCTATCACAAGGAAATGTGATGGATATATTTTAGAAAGTAATCTAACATCTAGTGGACTCTACTAAATTAGAAAATTAATGAATGGTTCATTAACATTTCTAATACTGAAATTAAACCTTAAAAGATCAATAGGAGAATGAAGATCATTTGATAATGATTTGACATCAAGCCTTGGACATATGTTTATTGATGGGATCAATAGACTAGTAAGATATGAAACATTAGAATGTACAAAATTTCAAATCTTACATACTTGTGAATATTATATTCGAAGAATGTCCAATACACCCTTCTCTTGGGAATCGTGTGAGATGTCGAGGTATTCAAGATCTCATACATATTGATGTGTGTGGATCATCTATATCATAATAAACATTATGGATATGGGATATCTATATATGATTATGTATGATATGATATTTCTTCTCTTTACCTAAGAAACATTTTGAAATATTCAAAGATTTAGTATTTTTTGTTCAGAACCAAAGTTTGAAAGGAGATGAAATGAATTTGATCTAATCTAGGTAGTCTATACCTATTAGATGAATTCATGGAATACCTTATGGAGATATGTCTTATCTCACTCCTCCTAATACACCTTAACTCAATAGAGTTGTGGAGAGATACAGTTGGATCATGTGTGACATGATCTTATCAATGATGAATCTTAACATAATTATCCCTTAGTTTTCAGGTATATATTTGTAATAAGGACTACAATATATATATCCTTAATAAGGTTCCATGCAAGTAAGCTTGAATCTGGCACTGAAGAGTACTACTTCATTAGGAAAATAAAGGATGGAATTGGATACCTACTTTATGACCTTGAGATTCTTAAAAATCTCATCTCTGAGAACACGATTCTTAGAGGATGACTCTCTTGAGAATCAAGATGAAAATGAATTAAAGGAACTCATTTAAAATTGTAATGATAATGAAGCTCCTGAAACCGGAAACTACATGGACAATTAAAGATGAAACACTGATATCTCTTCAAATAAGTTTGAGGATGGCTTCCATATGTCAGTTAAATCTGACATGATCTAACTTCATATGATGAAGCTTCTGAAGATCATGACATGGAAAGATGGTTGTTAGCAATAAAGTTTAAAATAGACTCCATATACAAATGTTGTATATGGACCCTTGAGGATCTACCTATATGGGTAAGACCCACTAAGGTGTAAATGTATCTTCAATATAAAGAGGGAACCTGATGAGAAGGTAGAGACCTTTAAAGCACGGTTCGTAGACATGAGCTACACACCGAAGAGAAGACATCGCTTGCGATGAGACTTGCTCTTTAGTGACCATGCTTTAACCCTTCAGAATTTTGCTAACCATAGATTCACAACATTACTTTGACATCTTCAAGATGGAAGTCAATATTGCAATTCTCTTTGAATACCTCTTTGAGGATATTCACATGAAGTAGCCCTAGGCTTCATGGTGGAGGAAAGCAAGGTGTGCAAGCTAAAGAACTCCATCTTTGGACTCAAATAAGCTTCTTGTACTTGGAACATAAGATTTGATGAAATTATAAATGTCATGATTTCAGATAGAATCTTGATGAACCTTGTAAAGCTTAGTGGGAGTGCCATTGTGTTCATCGTGATAAATGTAGAGAATATCCTAATCATTTGGAATGATATAAGAAAGATAATAATAAGTGTTTTATAATCTTGTTGTTCCATACCTCGAGATATGATCTCAAGGATACCTCTTAGATCTTAATTCTGAAGTTGTTCAGAAGTAAAGAGAAGAGGGTATTGGGACCACCACATTAATGGTACACCTTGGACATTTCCATTTTCTGAAAAATTCCATGAAAGTATTCTTTCCTTCTAGATATGCTACTGACCTATCTAAAGGGATAACACCTCAAAGAGTTGAGGAAGTGAATGCTAGACCTGATTGTCCTTTGTGCATCAGTTACGAGAAGCTGAAAGTATGCTAGATGTGTACAAAAGCGAGATGTCTGCCATGCAGTGGGAGTAATAGACTGTTACTAAACCTACCTTGGAGATAGAACACTTGATTGCAGTAATAGCAATATCTTCAAAGATGACAAGCCTTTAGAGATAGTGATCTCTAAGTCTTATCTTCAAGAAATTAAGACTTTATAGATGGAGATCTAAAAGGTCTTAACTACGAATACCTTAGGAGATAGAGATCTCCAGGAATAAGGGTACTTTGATAAGGATAATAGAAATTACATAGTGGTTATAATAATTAATGAGGTGTAGTGTCAAGGACACTATAACTAACAATGTTGAGTATTAGTCGCATAAGATGCGACTTTCGCATTGAATGCGAGAACTGTTACTTGGAGATATGGAAGTTCCGTAAAAGGACTTGGCATAGTCTCTTGTAAACAAAGTGACTGATCATCTTACCTAGCTATTTTTCTAAATAGCGTATGATTGTCACATGAGTGCGAGTTTAAATGATTAGCCCATTAATTGCTCTTTGGGTTAGTAGGAGATTGTTGGACATGCAAGCCCACAACAAGCCATTATGCAATAAATGTTATTGCAAATATCATTCCCAGACCTCAAATGAAGAATAACTAATTTGCATAATAGGTCTGTTAGTACAATTAGGGTTATGTACCATGGCCATCTTGATGATCATACATCTGTTGATTTAGTTATTGAATCATAGAGGCTGGTGCTTGGATGAATATCTAAAGAGTTAGAGTGAGGACTTATCAAGCACCGTCAAATGATTGTTAAGAGATGATCTCCAGCCTGAGTAGGAGATGGAAATCCTTTTCTCATTTAGGCTGATGTTTGACTGACCTTTTGATACATGTCCTCTGCATGGGAATAGAGATTTGGAGGTGTCATATTAGTTAGGTCAAAGAGATGACTTAACGAGATCGAGATAACCAAAGTCCTATGACATATGCTGTCACGATATAGGCCTGCATCCTTTGTTTGGAGGCATATGTGTTACTATATGTTTGAGTTTGTACATTTGGAAGACCAATAGGTTGATCACCAAATCAAGGACTATACACCGACGCACAGGTGTGCATACAAGGGCATATGAGTAATACAATCTCTCAAAGGGATCACACAGGTTCGGTTACTTAAACCGGAAGACATGAGCTCACTCATGAGATATTGGGAAGAATCAAATTCCATGCACGATCGTCTCGCTTTGGAAGCTTGACTGAATTTGTATGTTTGATATATATATATATATATATACATTTGGAATGTATATGATCAAGACCTAGGTATGATATATGCTTTTGGAAAGTATATGAGCGATACCGACTCCCAATGACTAAATGAGAAACTTAATGATAAATCTATGAAGTAGACAATATAAAGTTGATCTTATACTTTGGGTTTATTCTGGGTCTTCCAGTATGCAAGATGTATAAATATTGGGAATACCTGAGGGTGATGTGATCATGAAGAAGTGTATAACCATGTCGCTTCCATTCCTATGGAGGGATGAAATGGGTCTGGATTTTAGTGACTCCGCTCAGTAGAGAAGTAATCTGATATTGGTCTAAATGTTGGACATTGATCTGAATGTGATTCATATGCAATGAGAAGATTAGATTTGCGGCCTTGATTTAATCAAGCATATATGGGAGGCCTGAGATCTGGATTTGAGATATGATCTGAATATCCAAGTCACTATACATGGAACAATACAATGACCCTGTCCTTATCTCCAAGTATCTGCGGAGAAAGCACATTATTCTTGAAAGGGTTCAAGAATGATTCCATAGTTAAATTATATCTAAGCATTGAGAGATTGATAATTAAATGTGATTTAATTATCTTGATGCATGTGGATATTTATCCAAGATAATTAAATGAGATTTAATTATTGTGGATAAGAATAATGTGGATATCAATATCCAATTATTTATAATATATTATAAATGTGATGTATAATGTATTAGAGAGAGCTTATTATGATTTATATCTGTTAATTAATTATAGGTTTGAATTGGATTCACATTATATAATTAATTAAAATGTAAATCACTTTTTATTTTGGGTTGTGAATATGATTCACAAATCTTCAATGGCAAGATTGCAATATTCTTAAAATAATTATGAATTATTTTTGTAGAATAATTTACAAGAAGAGTTGTTGTAAATATCACGGAGATTACGAAGAGATTACAAGAGATTTCATGATTGGTAGAGATCCCACCCTTCCATATTAGAAGGGTGGACGGCCACAATTTCTCTAAGGAAATTGGTGGCCGTCCACTCCATATATTGAGGGTGGATTCTCCAACCAATTAACTCCATGTTTGGTTGATTTGATTTTGGATTGAATCATATTTGATTTATCAAATATATTTAATCTAAATTAAATTATTAGTTGTTGGTTCTTTACCAACAATCTTGACCATTGAAAGAAGCACAAATCAATCTCATCCATTGATTTTGTGCGTCCCATGGATTGTGATCAATGGACTCCTAAAATCCTATAAATAGAGAGGCACCCCTTGCTCTCTTGGGTTATGCAATTGAGATACAACAAGCTCTCTTCTCTCATTACACACATCATCTCTTCTATCTTCTCCATTGGTGGTCGTCCACCAATCCCTAAAGGAGAAGTATCGTCGTCGCCTTGCCACCGCGTCGTCGCCTTGATGTTTCTCAGTTCTCCATCTTCTTTGGAGTGCTTATGTCGCAAAGAAGGTGCTTGATCTCGTGCGATGAGATCAGGAGTTCACCATGCTTGGATCAACTTCTTGGATTGCGAGGATCACGCGACTCATCCCCGTGCTCGCAAGTGTCTTCTCCGAAGATCGGACTTGAGACAGGAGTTCTCTTTTCGTAGAGACTAGACCAACCACGATACAATAGGTATTCCTATATACATGACGTGGTTTTAGATTAAATGGTCCAAGAATTGTTCTTGGATCATGTGGTTTCATCATATGAAATTTTTTTAATTCTGTTGCATAAAACAACTAGTCCAACTAGTCGTTCTTCATTGTATTCGATACGATGCTCACGCTTCCGTGATGTGCTTGAGTATTATCCCATATCCTTCACCATCTTCCTCGTTCGAATAGGACTCCCATCTCACTCAGAAAATACACACATACTTTTGTGGTTTCATGTTTAAAACATGTTTTCTTGTCTTTAATGGACAGATCCTCCAACTGTGCTCCGATCTAGAGGCAAAGAAGCAATGAAGCTTCATCAAAATAGGGACCTGGGGTGCCTTGTTCTCTCTCCTTTCCTTAACAGGTCTTGCCATGGTATAAATAATACTTACAGGTCATTGGCATGACGTGATGAAGGAGGAGGAGCGAACAACATATCGTTGAAGACCCACTGCTCTGCCACCGCATGCGGAGGTAGGGGGAGGAGCTTGAAGTACATGTATCTTCTGATCTTGGTGATCAGATGAGCATTCATCCCGATCCTAGTATCTAGTCCTCGAGCCTCGGTGGACCAAAGCACAACATAGAGCACATAGTCTTGCCACATAGCCATCACACCTACCCTGTCCTAAGCCTAAACCCGAGCCCCTGCCGCACATGCCACATGCATGAGAGGGTTGGGTATTTACGGCCAAGCACCTACGCTTCTCCTTAATTGCAAATTGTTCCCCTTGCGCATGTCTCACGTGAGAGCATGGAGAGATTTGCAATTAGAACTATAAGTTATTTTCATTTGTTGTTAAGTCATTGTGGGGACATATGTGTAAGACTTATATTATTTTTAATTTGCATTTATGCTCTTGGACTTAATCTAGAATAACTTGATCATGTGACGTCTGACTGAGTTGATTTCAGTTTCATTAGGATCCCTGTTTCGTTACTTTTAATATGGCTTCATATATTCTCTGATTTGATGTTTAATTTTTTACCAATTAATTAGAGATGTCATAGGTGCTCTTATCCATATGAAATTAAACGTGGCTTTTGATTAAATGTTCAAATGGATCTACATTTATTTTGATCGTTGCGTAAGTTACATAATCATCATAGGGCATATTACGGTGCATATTTGCATGTTCTCATGTTCTATCATTCTGTTCACCATATCATTATTTTCGAACATGCATTTATATGTTTTAAAATCACAACTTGTCTCATGTCATTCATTTGTGATGTGCATTCTCTTTACATTATCTTGCATTCATTGTTGTACAATGCTTATCTCTTTATTTGTTTAGACCTAAATAATTTTTGATTTCTTAACGTAGATATTAATTTTCTTGATTAATTAAATTATGGCTAGTGTCTTCCCAGTTATAAATTAAGATTGAGTCCTCTTCACAAAGAATTTGACTTGGTTCTGTATGGTTCGCTAAGTCCATGTTCTACAACGGCTCCGTATTAACTCATGCATTTAGCGAATCATCACCTTCCTCCTGCTACAGTTGTCCACTCGATCTTGAATCTATATGTTTAATCATATAGAGTCTTAGTAATTTTTTCGATATGCTTATGGTTTCTAGTACCCTGTGATAAATTATATTTAGAGTCATCCACATTCTTTAAATCACAATCTGGAAAAATGACCTTATATAAGTACACGATATATTGTGAGTGTTGATACCATACCATACACGAGGAGAACCAAAGAAATGGTTGAATACAACTACTACATTGCTAATAATTCTGAGTTATCCATAATGGCTCGCATAAATCCTTTATCTTTGAGGTACTATGTTATATGCTTACAGCTTGGAAGTTACAATGTTAGTCTCCACTTTGCTGAAATAATATTCACTAACGATCAGACCTATTCTGGTCTTGGAAGACACATCCTTGATGTATCAACACATAACATGATGTGGATATTCTGTATGTAAAGATTTCTTTATTTTATTATTTTTTTGCAGGCTATGTAAACAAATTTCTTGAAATTCCATTTTTCATTAATTATGTAGATTGATATGGTTTTGCTATTATAAGGACCCCATTGATTAGAAAATGGAATTAAAAGTGCCTTTCTCTTCCATTCTTTAATGATTGATGCATATTGCACTTGGAGTGCTTACTATATTTACACTCCATTACTAATGATGAGAATGAAACCATGAACACCTACAAATATTTTTATTTCCCAAAATAAGATAGACATGTTGAGATTTGAGGTGAAATGGATTCTCAGAAGTTGTAAGTCATTGTACTACGTCCGTTTGTTTCAGCCAATCACATTATATTATTAGATGGCATTTCCTAGAAGTTGCTGATTTCAGCTTTTTGTTCTACAGAGTGCTTATTAAGTAGAAAGGATTATTTCCGATCTCAATGTTGAAAAAAATGAAGGGAAAGAAAATTTCCATGGATTTGGTTTCTTGTAAGTTTAAAAGTAAATGCTTCTCAGATGATTTAGATCAATTGTGTGTTCTTATTGTTTCAGTAAATCTAATTATTTTGTACTCTTTTCCTAACTCATAGATGCTACGTTCAACATTTTGTTTTATAGAGTGCTTAAGTAGTAGATAAGTTTATCAACATTCAGTTCAGTAAGCGGTAGAGGAAGGCGATAGAGACTGTACTTCCTCGAATATGATCCCATCCACTAATGCTATTCACTATTTACTTTGGGATGAATATTTCAGCCTATGATTTTGGGACCCTATCACCAATATTGATCCCTACTTAGAAAGGAAAGTTAGTTAGTATAAACTAGATCCATTCTAAGAATCTACTTATGACTGTTGAATGGGGATTTTTCAAGGATTTTTATCTATTATCTACAGGTGTCATTGTGATCCGAAAAATTTCCAAGTTAAACAAAAATTTATTAATTTAAATAAGGTCTCAAGCAAATGAAATAAAAGATGAATGTAATCAAGAGAACTCAAGTGCTATTTTATTTAATTGTATAGCATACATAGTCGAAAATAAGGAGACTACAAAAATCCCAAGGGTATTCAATTCAATGAAAATAATAAAAGAAACGAAAGATGAATTATATGCACATTACTCTTGGTTTTTGTGGAATTTTTAATTTTAAAATTTTATATGGTTTTTAGATTTTATATTTTTTAATGAAATTTAAATTCTACAATTTTTTTTATTTTTGAAAATAGAAGAAAATAAAAATAAATAAAAGAAATGAATACAAAAGAAAGAAATAAGCAACTTTTTAAAGTTTTAGAATATAAGAAAAATAGACAGAAAATTCAAATAAAATATTTTTGAATATTTTTACATTTTTTTAATGTTTTTATGATTGTTCAGATTTTTTAAAAATTTTAAAGTCTTTCAAAAAAATGAAAAATAGAAAAAATTGAAATAGAAAACAATGCAAATGTTATTGGATTTTTAAAATATAAAATTCAGTTAAAAATTGATGACAAATATTCAAACGGAATGGTAAATATTTTCTAATTCTAGAAATCTATTTTGTGAATTTTTTGGAATTTTCTATGTTTTTCTATGATTTTTTATATATTTGAATGTTTTCCTATTTTTTTGGCTTTTATGAGGAATAATAATGCGAAAATTGTACTGAAATTAATACAATTACAAATAAATAAACATGATTTTCTTATAATTTTTGGAAAAGATTTTATAATTTTATTCATTTTCAAATGCAAATAGGGAATTTTTACGATGTTTTTGTTTTTTCAATGATGAAAATGCAAAATACAAATTAATAATGCAAATGCTACTTAATAAGAATCACTACTATTTTTTATGTGGTTGTCTGCTATTTTTTAATTCATTTTAATCATGCAAAATAAATGCAGATGCACAAGGGCATGGATGCAAATAATAGTTGTTTATAGACTAAATGAATAACACAGTAAAAAGTTACAAGGCCAAATGTGCAAATTCACTAAAAACACGCATGCTGGTGCAAGTGATGTACGCTATAATGGATATAAGTGCAAATACTTTTATTTCAGGGGCCAAATGATAACATAAACATGCCAATTCTTTTATTGGAATTTTCACACAACATGTACGACACATGTTCTCAGTTCAAATAGGACCGAAATGCAAACAAAATTAATACTAGGGCAATAAGTGCAAATGTTCAATGAACTACATGAAGACACATGCACAAGTGAACTTATTTGCAAAAATGATAGCAAAGCGAGGCTGAAGGTGCAATTTTACCCTTAATCCATGTGGTCTGATCAACTGTCACGATGTGTCTAGATGCTGATTGGATGGCTAACAATGAAGCATGCTCGAGCGGCTCTGTTCTGATATGGAGTTTTAATCTACGACTGCTAATTGGGGCTCTATCGACAATCATGATGACGCCTGGAGTTGGCGTTCTTTATCGGATGGTGCTGGGAGGCATAGTAAGAGTAAGTATGAAGTTAACCTTCGTGAGATTCGATTGGGAAAATCTAACACATCCCTCGCCCGAATTGACTTCGGAGTGGTGCCACAGCTTATTGCGGTGCAATCCCTCTTCTTGATGGATAAACGATGGTCAGCAGTGATTGAAACACAACTTGGAGGTCAGAAGATGTGAAGCTACAGGTGGACCCTCAGATTGCGTTACTTGCTCATAGGTACACTCCAAAGACCTTCAACGTGATGCGGATGCGGGGAGACTTCAACGATGTTATTGGCACAAAAACACAAGGAAATGGTGATGGGGTGATGACCTACGACGATGGTGTTCGGAGAGGAGGGAGAACTTTAGATCAAGAGTAATATGAATGGGGGAAGGTGTGGAAAGAAGAAGAGAAAAGTCATGAGAAGGTAAAGGTGAAGTCGGATTTTAAGATGGTGATCAGGTGGGCTTCGATCTTGCTTATCAAATCTCAAATGAAAATACGATCTGATCTAGCTCTCTATTGGAAATCAAAATAAAATTAAAGTAAAGATTGAAGGACATCTACCTACGATTACCATATGGTGAAAGATGAAGGTGAAGGATTGCCTCAATCCACTGTGTCAATGGGAGAGTTGGAACACCGCGACGGAGAACTCTGGTGATGTGGTGGATCCAGGCATTCGGCAATCATCCGCACTCCCGATTGAAGGGATCGAAGCCCTGTCACTGCCTTAACTCCTTGGAGCCATCCTCAGATGAAGAACTGCCTGAAAAACTGATCAAGCCGTGAATGGAGGAGAACATGGAATATATATAAGCTGGAGTCCGGTGAAGTTTTGAATTTGAGTCGCGAGCGGATCAAGGCAAAGATGATGGATCTGTAGAGTTGGTGAGGGAGTTAATGACTAGGGCAGAAAGTTAGGAGAAGGAATCAAGAGACATTGGTGATCGGTGTGCGTGGGAAAATTGGGAGAAGGAACGAGTAGAAGCGAGAAACACAGAAATCACGCGTGGACTGAGGAGTTGACCCGGGTCCAGCCAATCAGAATGCGAGGAGAATGAAAAATAGACTACACAACAAAACATGAAGAAAAATAATAAATAAATAGAAATAAAATTGAAAAATGAATTTCGAATAAAAAATAATATAAAGGAAAAATGTTAGTTATTTAATTAACTTTTTTTGGCAATTTTAATTTAATCAAATATGTTGTATACATCTGTAAAAATAAGTAAAGTGTGATATATATATAGTTATATATACATATCTATATGAGACTATGATTTTTATAATTATTTTTACAAATACACATAAATTAATATGTTATTAAATTTCAATATTTTATAAGGATTTTAATGATATTTTTATTTTTTAAGAGGTGATTTATTAGGGTAAATAAATAGAGTTATTTACAACATATACATAGTGGTACATATACAATATTTACATCATTTTATTTTTGTTGAATTTTGATTTTGTGATTTTTTTGTATTTCATATAAGTCAAATACACTATTTATAATTTATTAGAAATACAATATCTACACATATGTACAAGAAAATAAGTAAGTAAACAATATACAAAATATACAAAGGTATAATATACAATAGCACCTCAAATAGACACATTTCACACCTTCTGATTTTTATGAAACCACCTCCACTTGAAAGATTATTTAAATTGGAGTACAATGAAAGTGAGTTTGATTAATTTTGAGTTTTGAGGAGAAGATATTGATCTGACAAGTTGAGTTATGCTGCTTTTTCAGAGTGTGGTTATTTACACAATGTACACTGATTATGCAATCATTATTATTTACAAAGGATTTTTATGTACAAATTTCAAGAAGGAAATAATTTTATTTGAGGTTAATTTGAGTATAAATAAATTAGTGTAAAGAAAGTTTATTATATAAAGTAATATATACATGTGATGAATGTACACGAATGGATCTTCGATTTTCTGTATTTTTAGTATTTAGGCCTTATCTCCCACTACTTTATTCATTGTCGATTAGGTCAAGTCTTGACCTCATCTCGGGGTCAGATTCAACATGTATTAATTACATATATACAGTCTTTTATTTTATTTATTTTCCTTTGTTTGTTTCTTTATTTATTTAAGGTTAAAATAGTGATAAATATATAATATTTACACAAGAATTAGGGTTAGTAAATGAATAGATCTATTGATATTTATAAGTGTTTTATAATGGATTTTAAGCTAAAATATATGGATAAAGATCATGAAATGCATATTCATCATCCCCCTATGCTTTGCCTTTGCTAGTCCCTTAGCAAACACTTATTTAAAGAATAAGTGACAAAAAGAAAAAGTATAAAGGAAAAATAAAGAACTTAGAACAATATTAAGTATTAAGCTTATCTTCGTAAAACCACAATATGGACCTCAGTTAGGCCTTTGGATTATTAGTTTGGGAGGAACCTTATTGGGAACCAGACTTGACACTCAACAAACTCTAGAAATCACATGTCTTTGCTCTAGTCTCCTCAATAACAGGTCAAAATAAATCAATTCATACACAAACCCTCATGACTATGAATCTTTCTTGTACAACATACGTGATATGCAACTCTCCTCGATTAAAGCGGTAAAAGTCAGTCTTCTCCAACATGGTGTCTTTAATTCACCAATCCAAAAACTCTTTCCTTAAGAAGCGGGGTATTCCCTTCTAAGTTCAAGGGCAACCAGCTCAAGAAGAGGAGGTGGAGAGAATAATGTATGGTAGCCGATATAACTACCTATCCTAGGATGCATGGCCAGTATATTTAAGTCATCTAGTTGCAGGCTCACAAATATCAGAATTTGAAGCTCAAGATTTCTTATGAATATACATCTATATACATACTACAGTAGGCATTTTATTTTCTTTCACGCCTATCCACTTTATTGGAGTTTTTGATTTTGCATCTTTTTTAATACAACATCATGTATATAAGGAGTTTTTCTTCTTGAGCCAGTAGACTATCCTTGTTTTTATGATTTACTGCAACCCATAACATTCTATCGTTAGACCTCATCGCTACTAGGCCATGTTTAGGTACAATGGCTACAAATGTATGACTTCCGATGTTTCCATTGGATTGTGTCTTATGCTAGTAAATCCAGCCTTCTACCAATTCAACTGAGGTGAGCAAAGTATAAAGTGCAGGTGTGCAAGCTAGGTAATTATCAATAAAAATCATGTGTGTGCTCTGATGTATTCTATTTAGGCAGTCAAGATGACACTAAACTAAGTCTTGTGGTTCCTAAAGAATTAAGTCTATAGACCTGAAGATTCTCAATTCCAATAGCTATAAGGTTCCTGTGAAATTAAGTGGATTAAGGTCCGAAAAAGCTCCATTCTTTGATTTTATTCCATACTAGTTTAAATGTCAATACCACTCTGAAAAATGCACATGCAAATGCAAGAAATATATACAAAACACTTTTTTTGAAAGAAAATAAAATAAAAGAACAATCTTTTTGAAAGAAGTTTCACAGAAGTTTGAACAAAGACAAGGGCTAGTAGATTGAATGTATTTACAAGAAATATATACAAGGACATATACAAGGATTATTCAGTTTTTTATATAATGTTTTACAAGAGAAATTTATTCACATGTTTTAGATACAAGTTTTATATAAAAAGATTTTATATACAATAAATAATTTTAGTTACATGAGGACACGTAATTAAGGTTTTTATAAACATGTGGACTTTATATATGCATCACATAATCTATACCCTGCGTGACAATAATTTTATAAAAAAATTTACAAATCTTTTCAAAACATTTTACAAAAGATTTTACAACATTTTTCAAAATATTTTACAAACAATTTTACAAACATGTTTTTGAAAATATTTTGGTTTAACAAACTTCACAAGTATTTTGTATAATATACATAGTTTTGATACAAAAGTAATTTACAACATTTTACAAACAAAACATTTTTACAAACAATTTTACAAAGATTTGTACAAAATAATTTTACAAACATTTTTAATAATATTTTACAAATAATTTTACAAAAGTTTTTACAAAATATTTTACAAAACATTTTTTGCAAATGATTTTACAAAAGGTTTTTCAAAAACATTTTGCAAATCATTTTTTATTTTTTTATTGTAACAACCATATTATTAAAAAATAGGAGTTATGGCTTAAGTATATATACAATATATACGACACACCCTATACTTAGCTCAACCTATGTCCTCATAGTGTGAAAAAAGATCAAAAGAAGACATAACTCGTGCTAAGCATAGAAAAGTGAAAATAATCCTATACAACAATGACTCAAAGAATAGATGAAAAGAATAGAAGTCGGTGTCCCCCCTATACTTAGGATGAAATAATCCTAAGTATAAAAGATTGTATGAGCATGGAAAACAAAGGAAAAGAATGAATAAACTCAATGTCTCGACTTGTCCTCCCTATACTTAGGGTAAAAGATCCCTAAGTATAGAAAAAGAATATCAACAAGTTGAAGGACAAGCAAGAGAACAATAGAAATAAAGGAAAATAAAAACACAAAAGAGACAAACTAAACAACATTAACCTCCTATACTTAGGGTATAGGTCCCTAAGTATAATCAACAACATGAGTGATGAAACATAAAAAACTTGAAAGACTCAAATCATTCACCTCCCCTATAGTTAGGATAGAGTACATCCTAAGTATAGCACACACACACACAGAGAAAGAGATACGCACGATAAAAATGGATGAAGGAAGAACAAAATGAAAGGATTTATATAAGAGAATAAACATCTCATGTATTAGACATAGAAGATGTCAAAAAGTCATCTTCTGATAATACAAATATGGATTCAACCACGGTGTATCATGATCTCGATATGGCTTCAGCAACTGCCTGTTCACAATTAATGGTTGTGCGTCAGATGACAACCCAAATATGACAATATTACCATTATCAACATAACTCTCACAATGAATGATCCTGACCATTTTCTTTTGATTTTCTGGGAAACATCTTTAATTTCGAATCGAATAACCAAACTTTCTGATCATGGGAGAAAGTTTTCCTTCTAATGTGTTTGTCATGCCAATGCTTGACTTTCTCCTTATATCTGAGTGAGTTGTTGTATGCAAAATCTTGGAATTCCAACAATCTGTTTAGATCCAACGTCCTATTCTGTCCTGCTTTCATCATAATCGAAATTGCATACATGGAGTGCCCATACAGATTTATGAATTAACTCAACTAGCAAGTGGAAAGGCTTTCCTAAAACCAATAAGTAGGGAGACATGACCAATGGAGACTTGTATGTTGTCCTATAAGCCCATATAATTGAGTCAAGCATATGGGACCAATTCTTCCTATCTAGATGTGCAAGCTTCTGCAATATAGTCTTTATCTCCCTATTTGAAATCTCAGCCAAGCTGTTTGTTTGTGGGTGCTAAGGAGACGCAAATCTCTGCTCAATGACGTACTCCTTCACAAGCTTCTTCACTTCTCTATTAAGGAAATGTCTTCCCCTTCTAAAATGAGTATCTTGGAGATATGGAACTGTGCAATGTGTGGTTCTTGAGTAAGGAACAAACCGTATGACTATCCGTGACTCAAGTGGGGATAGCCTACACCCAACAACTAATAGGATCCACGACAAGCAGGACGTAAGGAAATCCCTGACATACATGAAATAGCCCCATGAAATCTATGCCCCAAGCATCAAAAAGATGTGAAATCTGGATATATCTCAGGGGAATGGTATCTTTGGAACCAATGGTTCCTCCCATTTTCTGACAATCAATACAACCTTGAACATAATATGTAGTATACTTAAATAAAGTTGGCCACAATAGGCATTTTTATAAAACCATTGATGTCGTGCGCTTCCCTGAATGATGACTCCAGACTCTAATTTGTGACAATGATCTGGTATACTGGTCTATTCCCCTTGAGGAATGCACTTTCTCTAGATACGATCCGCACCCTCATGAATCATGTACATATCCTCCCATTGGTAAAAATGTATCTTTGACTAAAATCTGTCTACCTTGTGCTTCAGCCAATCTTGTGGAACTTTCTTGGAGACAAGATAGTACACAACATCATCATACCATGGGAGTGAGTTTGTGGATAAAATGGTCTCATATGGAAAGGTCTCTGATAGGGGAATTGACTTCTTAAAAGTCTCTACATATGTGATTCGCGAAAGGTTATCTACCACAACATTCTTTAATCTAGGTTTATCTCGAATCTCTAAATCAAACTCCTAGAGAAGAAGGATCCATCTAATAAGACATGGTTTGGCATCCTTCATTACATGTAGGTACTGTACGGAAGTGTGATATGTGTATACGATGACATGGGAACCAAGGAGGTAAGATCTAAACTTCTCTAATGTAAACACCGCTACTAACATCTCCTTCTCTGTGACAATGTAATTACGTTGTGCCTCATCCAAAGGCTAGTTATCATAGTGTATAGCAAATGATAACCCATCCCTTCTCTGTCCTAAATGAGCTCCAATTGCAAAAATGGAGAGACCAATCAGGTGGCTATAGGATAGGAGCACTAGTAAGCATATCTTTTATCTCATGAAATGCAAGGAGTACTTTCTCATCAACAAAAAATTAACCCTTTTTGCATAGAAGCTCAGTCAAAGGTCTAGAGATCTCTCTTAAGCCCTTAATAAATTGCCAATAAAATCCAACCTGTCCTAGAAATGACCTCAACTACTTTAAATTCTACGGTGGCTCTAGCTTAGAGATCATATTAATCTTAACCGGTTGACCTCCATACCATGTTTGGAGATGACATGGCCTACTACAATCCCATTAGATACCATATACTGACCCTTCTCCCACGAGAGCATTAAGTTTGCCTCGCAAGGATGTTGAAGCACCTAGTTTAGATGAGCAAGACATGTATAAAAGCTATCCCCATGGACCAAGAAATGGTCCATGAAAACCTCTAGAAAAATACCTACCATGTCGGCCAAAATGACCAACATACATCTTTGGAATGTAGCAAGGGCGTTACACAATCCAAAGGGTATCCGTCTAAAGGTGTAGGTGCCAAATAAACAAGTAAAACTAGTTTTCTCTTGATCTTCAGGAGTGATAGTAGCCTTGTTTATACCTTGAGTGCCCATCCAAGAAAAAAAAAACTCCTTCCCTGCCAACCTCTCAATAATATGATCAATAAAAAGCAGTGAAAAATGACCTTTCTTGGTAGTTGAATTCAGGCACCGGTATTCTACACAGACACGTCATGAAGTAGGTACACGGGTTAGAATCTCCTCAGCATGGTCATTCTTTACGATAATTATCCCATATTTCTTCAGTATTACATGTAAAGGACTGACCCACTTGGAATCTGAAATGGGATAAATAAAGCTAGTATCACACCATTTCCTGGTCTCTTTCATGACAACATCCCAGAGGTTCGGATTGAGATGGCACTGACATTCATGATAGGGTTTGCTATCATCCTCTAAGTAGATATAATGTGAGCACAAAGCTAGACTAATCCCATGGAGATCTGAAATATTCCATCCAATGGCCATGCGGTTTCACTCAAGAACATCTAACACGTGAGATTCTTGTTCGTCGGTCAACTGCAAATTGAGGATAATCGGAAACAACTGGGGGGGACCCGCACGAAATACATAGTTCAACGTTGAGGGTAAAGCCTTAAGCTCAGGTGGGGTCTGAATTGGATATATGGCTACCTCTGTAACTGCACTAGTACAAGGTATCTGATCTACACTGTATGTACTGTCCATCGTGGATACTATAGGCTCAAAAAGTAAAATCACATAAAAGTCTGCAATGAATGTTCTCTGCTAAGAAAGGAATGGCTCATCAGTATGTTCAGAATCCTCAAAAGAATCTCAGAAATCTCAGTAAGAGGTGTCTCGTCAGTAATCTTAGAGAGGAATGTGTTTCATGAATCTCAGAATGTACCTCCGATATCTCAGAATGATCCTCTGAATATAGCTCAAATTGTCCCTCAGAAAATGACTCATAATGATTAAACCTAGGGCCTAAGCCTCTCGATCTGTCCCATAGAATCGCGATGGTGAAGCCCAATCCCTTAACTATAATAGCTTTCCTCTGGCGAATGCTAAACTAGTCTAGGTAGGAAGTGTCTTTCACTGACGGGTGGAAGGAAAGTCTCTACAAGATTCCAATGCGTAGGGGCGAAGGATTCAATCCAGCCACAGGTTCCCCTACGGCTACCTTGTTACGACTTCACCCCAGGAACTCAGGGCGACTGTGGTTTCTAGAAGGTCCTTCTTAGAATGGAACTCCTAGGTGTCCATGAAATCAATAAATAGATCCATGGATCTATACCACTCCAGGATCAGATAATGCTACTTTTAATTGTTGGATTTTTCTATTTTTATTAATGGCTGAAGGAAATGAAACAAAATCAGAAGAAACATGATGTTGCTCATTTTTCTTATTCAAAATAGAGTCATCATATATATGTGGACAATAATATTCAGTCTATACAACGTTATCCACTACGAGAATCGAAGGAACAAAAGGAAAAACAAGACGATTGTTTGGTTCGCTAGTGTAGAAGAAGAATCCAGGACTGGTGTGTTCTCCTTCATGGCTGATTCAGCTTTGCATCTTTCTTTATTCTATTTGGTCTTTTCTGCATAACTCTGGGGAAGAAGTTGGTGGTGATGGCGAAGAAGAAAAAGAAGATTTGAAACTCCAAGATCTAGTTCCGTTATACTGGATAGTTGCTCTATGGATGAAGAAAATTATGAAGTCGGTGAAGCTCTCAACGTCTCTCTCAAATACAAATGTTGGGTCGACGACTGCAATCTCCTACCACTCCTGAGACAAATGGCATCAGATAAACAAGTAAAATCAAGGTCAAACCTATCTCGGGGGTGGGTGGGATATTAGATACCTTCTCCTTGTGTCTGAAATCATTGAGATTTACCTCGACTTGAGCTGGAATCAATGTCATAGTAGTGGTCAGGTTGTCAAGCCTCTGAGTCTGTTCATTCATATTCTTCACCAGTAATGCAAGCTGATCAAGTGCAGGATTCACCGAAGGTGCCTCGGGATGCTCAATGATCGGTTGTCGCTGAGTCTGGTAGTGTGGAGGCTACCGGTACCTAGAGTAATGCTTTTGATAATGAGGAGAAGGAGGAGGATGGTGAAAATTATCCATAGGATGAAGACCACTATTGATTGTATGATTGGTGAAAAAAATGCAAATTGCATCTGTTGATGTCCATTCTCCAGTTCTGGAAGTGAGGCGGAGACAAGAAGTGAGGTTGTAACTGTTGGTGCTGGGATGTGGTCTCCCTCCCTGAAAATGGTAGATGGGTCTCTGACTTTGCTGGGACCCAACTGACCTTACCATGACAAACAAGGCTGGTTGCGCTCTCGATTAAACAAAATGTCATTCACCTCCAGGATAAGAGGGGAGGTGGAGACTGCTACTCACGAATATAAAGGGGCTCTGCTGGTACAGTACAATCTGATGTGACTGTTGCAAGAATTGATCTGGTGTCTGCACATAGCAAATGTGCTGAACTGATGACGGTCCTCGGGTACTCTGTTGTGCTGGTGTGGAAGAAGTTTGCTCAGAGGTAGAGGTGTCGGATGCAACACTCGCACTCTGACATACACTAATCATACTTACAAGAAGCTCCATAAGCTTTGTCATGTCATCCAGCTTGTCCAGGTTCTTTGTCTTCTATTTGATCTTCTTGAAGCTTTTGAAGCTCCTTGGATTGTTTCCCTATGTCCACTTTGGATAGGCGATTACCTATGATTGTCAGATCTGAACTACCCACCCTATCCACATTATGTGTTGCCATCATGTTGGCAACCTTGTGGTGTACTGCAGGAGAAGGTACATGATGCTTATGAAAAGCACGTGAAGAAGAAAGAGCGGCAGAGCTCTCAGCCATCTCCTCAAAAATCTGATAAGGTACATCCTCGTCCTTATTGAAGTGGGACCCCCCACAAGTGGCATCTACCAACTTCTGGTTCTCAATGCTCAAACCCCCAAAGAAGTTCCACATAAGGCTTGTCTTTGGAATATTGTGATGGGGGCACTTCTCTGTTAAATCCTTGAATCTTTCCCATGCCTCGTGAATAGGCTCATCGGACATTTGGGAGAAGTTGA